>CM042428.1:35226110-35618610 GCA_023631565.1 Gymnocephalus cernua | reverse complement strand
TGGGTGTTAATCAATAGGCCCTGAATTTTCACTGTGGGTTTTCACATTCTCAAAGCTTAGTCAACACACAGACTCTGTTGTTCCCACATCTGTAGGTGTGTTGCAAACGGTTTTACTGGGATATGGTGCAGATGATGCAGTCACTCAACGTGGTTACTCCGTTTCTTAGACCTTGATGTTTCGGTATCCTTCCACCCACAACTTTCCCAGTAAATCATGACATTACCCTTCATAGATCAAATCCCAAATCCCTTGAACTGTAACGTAGTGTTGTATTGCATACAGTTGCTCACTTGACTTGACAGCAGTTATGTGGAATTGTCTTGTTCTAAGTTGGCCCTGGTAATGCTTGATTTACTGTTATGTAAGCCTTTGCACATTCTGAGAATTATGCTTGCTAAGGTTTACCTATACATGATGACGTCAAAACCTCCTTTCTCTCGCAACAGGCCGCCATTCTTGGAAAGATAACTGAGGTATTTACTGTACTCTAGGGCTGTGGCCAGCTGATAGATTACTCTTTCATCATGGTGGTAGAAATCAGTTGTACGCTCTGCTAAACACTGGTTTGGTGTGATGTGTTGGGACTGCATATGATCATAAACAGGTGGCCTACCGGACCCAAAGCTGTAGAACCTTCCACCGTAGGTGCTATAGAATCC
Organism: Gymnocephalus cernua; assembly: GCA_023631565.1. Classification (NCBI taxonomy): domain Eukaryota; kingdom Metazoa; phylum Chordata; class Actinopteri; order Perciformes; family Percidae; genus Gymnocephalus; species Gymnocephalus cernua. The sequence goes on along the minus strand of CM042428.1, from coordinate 35,617,948 downwards.
TCACATTAACATCTCTAGCACAATTTGGGTTATGAGTTCAACCTAGTCAGGGAACACATTAGTCACTTTGTTATTACATTCTTGTTTACAGTTTTTCTCCTCTGTCTATTCTACGCAATGTGTTCTTTGTTTTAGTCTCTTCTCTCTCTCTTATTGTGTTTTTTCTTTTAATTTGCTTTCTCTCTGTCTTACAGACTCGTCAGCCAGTATTTGTGCAACTGCTCCAGGGAGTTTTCAGGGTGTACCACTGTAACTGGCTTAACCCTGTTCAGAAGGCCTCAGTGGAGGCTTGCATTAAAGTACTCTCAGACGTGGGTAAGATACTGGGCTAACACAAACCACCAATCACTGCTATCCATTTTGAAAAGAGCATTGTGACGTGATAAAAGCATTAAAAAGAAATATCTACATTTTTAACTCTGCCCAGCTAAAAGCAGAGCCATTGCCATCCCAGTGGACTTGGACAGTCAGGTGAACAACTTGTTTGTCAAGTCCAATAATGTCGTGCAGAAGAGCATCCTCAGCTGGAGACTATCTGCCAAGAACACCACCAGACGAGACTCCTGCCTGACTTCGTCTAAAGACTACAGAAACATCATTGAGAGGCTACAGGTCGGTAGCATAACATGCTGTACTACTTTCTTAAAATGTCAGTATAAGTAGTTCATTCTTTTTCCCTCATTTTAATTTATTTAATAATGTATCCATACGACCATAGAAAAAGTGGTGTGTGGGATTGTTGGTAAAATGCCAAGAATGCAATCAAAGTAGTGGAGAAGGGGTTTGTAATTGCATCCTGTTGTTTAGTCATAGGCCAAGCTGCCACACCCGAATTTCTTGTAACGCATGACTCAGAATTCACTGGAAGTCTGAAAAATCTTTGACCTGTCTGGTTCAGTTCAACTGTTCACTATATACAACAGGACATGTTGTAAGGGAGTAGCTGACAGCTACACTTTATTTTTTATGAAATAAAAAATTTCTAATTATCAGACCTGCAAAGGTGCACTCAATCTATTCAGCCTCCTTTTTCTCATGTTAAACAGCTATTTTGTATTTGTTTCTGCATTTATTGTTTTATTTCATATTCATGTTTAATAGGTTTGTTTGTTTATGGATGCACCAACCACCATGGCAAATTCCTTGTAGGTGTAACTTACTTTGGCAATAGACCTGATTCTGATTATGATGGTGATATTGTGGTGAGCATAGCTTTCTAATTATGAGACCAACCTAGTCATAATATTGTCATAGTTTAAGTTTTTTTTTTTTTTGACCAGTCCATTCCCAGGCAAAGAGAAATGTGGTTCCCACCACGTTTTCCTTCCCATTTCTGTCTTGCCTTTATTTAGGGAACAGCATTTCTTAGAAAGTATGCTTCAACGCGTCAGTTTTTTCACTTCCTAATAACCTTTTTGTTTGCCGCTCACTTGACACAGTACTAAAATCACCACCAGACCAGTAGTCTTCATGATGCACCTTCACTTATTTGCATATTTTCACACTAATCGTGACATGAAGTGTATAGTGACAGTACAGTATGTAGTGTACTGTATATGTCACCCCCTGTTACTCTTGCATTCATTCATAAAGCAATCTCGCAGATAGTTTGAGGTTTATGACCTGAAATATCTGATGTGGACGCATTACAGAAGATGTTGAGAGATGTAAGTCAGAGGCTGAACTGTTGTGGGACTAATCCTTCAACTCCGCACAACAGACTAGCTAGTATACATTTAATACATTTTAAAATATGTGATATATGTATATGTTCTAAATTATACGTAAGAAGAATGAGCTTTTCATTTCCTTTATCACCTCCATGGATTCAGTCATGAGTCCCCTGATTTATACATAGATATTGTGTCGTAAATTATTTATAGAAGCTGCATATTAAGGCTGTCATGTCAACAGTCAAGTGTTAAGTTTATGTCTAAGCTCTGTATGTTCCTATGCTTTTTAGGACATAGTGTCAGCGCTGGAGGACCGACTGAGGCCGCTAGTCCAAGCTGAGCACTCAGTGCTGGTGGATGTCCTGCATCGTCCAGAGCTTCTCTTCCCTGAGAACACAGAAGCTCGCAAGAAATGCGAAAGTGGAGGATTCATATCAAAGTAAGTCTAAAGGTTGGAATTAGGTTTATTCTGCCAGTTAAATTTGGGGTCATTCTCGGAGGAAGTGCTAACTGAGATGCTAAACTAGGCCAGCCAGCACCCATATTTGGATTAGGTTTTGTTTGTGCTTTGGGTTTCATTTGACAACAAAACTATTTGCTAATTCATTTCTGTTTTGCATGCAATTTAGAGGTCCTGGACGTTGAGATTTCTGCTATGAGTGCACCAGAAATCCTGGTGACTTTTCAAACCAAATTGCCCAATAGTAAGGTAATTTTGACCCAAAAAAAGGATTTAAGCAACACGTTCACTGTAGTGGTTACATTCAATTTCCTTTTAACCATAAACTCAGATCGGATTACAGGAACCTGGCGGGACTCATAGAGCTTTTGTTGTTTTTGTAGGGATTATCCCACTACTTGGCTGGAGTACAGTAGTTTGTGGAAATGTGTGTTAACCCTTAATAGCTTTGTTAATCACTAGGCTCTCATTAGGTCTCTGAGAGCTCAAAAACATCTCCCTGGTGTTGAGACGTTTTCCTTGAATTGTTATGTAAATTTCATTCATTTAAGTGTGCTGACAGCACAAATCTGTTATTTTGGGCTGCAAGGAGATATATAATAGATATTGGCCAAAATAATATGTTGTGGGGTCATAGGAGTTGAGGAGTGTTCAGAGTTAGGTGGTTGGAAAACTGCGGCTTTCATCAATCCATTTGTATGTACTCATTTTTCCTTGTCTTTTCCTGACCAGATTGATCAAACACACCAAGCAGTTGCTGGAGGAGAATGAGGAGCGTCTGTGCATCAAAGTACTGCAGACACTGAGGGAAATGATGACAAAAGACCGGGGCTATGGGGAGAAGGTACATACTCTCTGTCTTTCTGTTTTTCATGATCTGATTGTAGTCATGCCCAAGATTCACCAACACATGAGATAAAACACTTTACTGACTCAGGATACAGTGTCCCTGTCCCACTGCAGCAAACGTACTGGAAGACATAACATAAAAAAAACTGTAAGATAAAAGAGGCTGAGCTCTCCTTAGATTCCTCTGGGGACTGGCACGCTGGAAATCAAGTCATCAAGTCTTTTATTTCAAATCCCTGGCTGCAGCTAGGCAGTTTATGAATTATCTGTGTCATGCCTCGTTTTATGTGTGGCAAACACTGGCACATATTAAATACAAAATTGATTACCTTTTTGCCTTCTTCCCTTATTACCTTATCAAACAATAGATCTAAATGATTGAATATTAACATTATTAATATTATTAACATCACACATGCTTTGACACTCTCACTCAAACATTTTACACAACATTCATCAGTTACTAATTACATCATTGGCTACTAATGGAACTAATCTTTAATTGATTGCTTCAACTCTGTCAGCTTGTTTTAACAACAATAGCAGTATGTCTTCACTGGTTGAAACAAAGTCAGCCGACAACTGGAATTTAGCTTTTTGATACATGAAATTGAAGGCATTATTTTTATGTTTTGATTCAATGGCTGGTACAGTTGTATATTTTAAAGGTACTCTGTGGAATTTCTGACCACTATAGCGCTATGGAGCATGTCTTTATGAGCAAGTCCCAGCTCTGTTTTGTATCTCATGCATATGCAAACGGCACTGCCAAACATTGGTGATGGTAAAAGGCAAAAGAAAGGAAGAAGAAGAGGTACCTTTTTAAGATCAGTCTTCCTTTATGAGTCACTCCTTAGCACATACACCACAGAGCTCTGTTAAATCTACAAGCATGCTGAACATAAACACAATTGAAATACATACGCCCTCTTATGTTACAAAGATGACAAGCACTGACAACCAAGTAAAATAGAATCCCAAGACAAAATTAGAGCTCAATAATATACTGGCGTTGCCCTGTATGCATTAGCATATGTGCCTGTAAGCAAAGGCAGAACAACATGATCACACATTTTTGCAAAGTTTTTAAATCTGTAGATCTGTTTTTAGCCATTACAGAATCCAAAGCTCTGTTTGCAACATAGTGTACCAGATGTCACAGGGAAATAAAAGACTTGCTCACCACTGCAGAGACCCATGTTCAATTTTCTAATTTACTGTAATTGGCAGTGGTGCCAGGTGGGGATCTAGTGAGGGAGCATGCACTTGTGACTTCTGCAGGTTGTCTATAGGGCTCATGTACAGATGAGTGTGTGTTGGAAAAACACATTAAAAACAAGCTCAGCCCTAAGGTTTATTCTCATGACGAGTTTTCACTACGTAACTTGACATGCTGTGTGTGTGTGTGTGTGTTTGTGACAGGCTTTACATTTGCATACACGTGATGGAGCTTTAACTCACTAACATAGCTCTACTAATTCTGCCCCCTATACTTTTTCTCTTACAGCTGATTGCCTTTGATGATGAAATGGATGTGGCTGAGGTTGATCATTTTACTTACTATTGTGATGTACATTTGATTTGTCTCCCACTAACAGCATAGACATGCTTGTGCTGCAAGTAGACTTTCTAGCATCACATTCTCATCTGTGACACCTGTCGGTAGCTCTGTCCATCCCTCCCTGTTTTGTGCCTGTAAGAGTTGCTCCTGATCTCCATGTTAAAGTGTAGCATACTGCTAGCATGTCTAGCTCATGTTATGCTTGTCTGTTGTGTCTGTATATGGCCGTGTACTTACTTACTATATTGGAGTGCACTCTTTTAGGAAGAAAAGCACTCCTTTTTAGAAGAATACTGTTTTACTAAATACGTTCTGGAGAATGCAGGCATACAACATTGCTGCATTTTACCAACCGATTTTTAGATGTACTCTTGTTAATCTATTTCAACGGCTTTATTAAGTCTGTTCGTAATAGAACAATTCTACAGATTGCCTATTACATCACTTACATGCAGCTGAGATTGCTCATCAAAAATTGTGTGGGACTTTTGGGCCCTGGGATTTCCATGATTGGACAAAGGGTGATCTTTTTTCTTTCTTTCTTTTGATCAGAACACCTTCACATACTTTGTTCAATATTTGGAGTCTTCTTTCTTCATACGCCTGTTTCATTAAGAAGACAAGATTAGAGAAAAGCCTAAAATATGAAAGATAAAATAATAATAAAAACAATTAAGAAGAAATGCAAAGATATGACATTACGTTGAGGGGGATATTGGTCAGGGGACATTGTTTTGTGGAGTTCAGTTCAGTGATGGCTCTGGTGTAGAAGCTGTAATAATATAGTATATTTGTATATTAAGATCATAGTAATTATTTGTCATTTTTTACATGGTGTACATGGGCTGCATAGTTGGAAGGTTTAATAGAAAAGCATAAGGTATTTGCCTGCGGCTGCAATGACCTAGTCCATGCCATTCGCTGCCAGCTGTCCTCATGGCACTCAGCTGAAAAAGATGGTGAATCAGCAATATGTTAATGTTTATTTTCACATTTTAAAAGAAAGGTCAAACATCAATGAGATGTTTCTATTTTATGGTTACTTAATCTGCATGCCACACAGACCCCTTATGATGTATAGTATAGTGATGATGAGAGAGCATATTCTAAGCCCTTTGCCACCATTAAAGGAGCAGGTGGGAGTGTATATATAGCTGGGGATCCTCCATCTAACATCTATCAGTTCATAACATAGGGGGCTGGACTGTGTGTGGAGTGATGTGCATGCCATTGCAAAAATATGTGTGTGGCATTGACCTGTGGCCTTAAAGTAGTGGATAAAACAGGGTTCTCCTTTCTGTTTGTGACAGGGGGTTATGGGTGTGACTACAGAGGAACCATATCTCACATGTTTGTAGGATGTTTGTTTCAGAAACATTTATTTAAGATATTAGTTTTGTTTCAGTTTGAAGTGATATTTTCTAAAGGACTAAGAATTCCAACAACTACCAGTAGACTTTGTCTAAGTTATAGGGTACTGTAATAACCATAGGACCAAATCCTTTTTAACACCCAGAGAGCTTGAGAAAGTAGTCTATGCTTCAGTTACCTCTCATGTGGACCGCTGCCATTCTTATTATTCAGACCAGAAGTCAATCCACTCTCCTTTAGCTTACTAGAGATAGCCACTGATCTTTTGAGCATTTCTAGAAGACAAGAACACATGATACACATGAAGTCTTTTAGTTGTTTCAACTATTTAATGGTTGCCAGGGGTGGCCAAACCTTTTCATTCTGGGCCTGTCAGCTTTAAAACGTGCTGCCTGAAGTGTAACCAACTTAGTATCCTTTTTTAAAATCAGTGCTTAAAACTCACACTTACGTGAGGTCTTTCTTATAGTTTGATCAGGTCCTTTTGCCATTTCACTCTTCTTCTTTTTTACTTTGCTTTTATTGCTTCTACTGTGTTCTGTTTTTTCCTCATTATGAGTATTTTATATTTCTATTGCTCTGCTCTTTAAACTGTTGTTTTTATTGTAAAGCACTTACTTAGTTACTTTGTTTATAATTCCTAAATTGTACTAATTCGAGGTCCGCTCCAACTTTTTCTGGAGCTTTCAATAGTGTCATAAGGTCTTCATCAGCAGATTGAGCTGACATGTAAGCTCACTATTGTAATTTAATTCATAGTACTTTAAGGACATCTTGTCCATGTTGGCTTAAAGTTAAGTATCAAAGTCCTTTTTTGACCCTGGAACTAGTAGTTTGTCACAAGTTAAGTCCACTTGCTAGCTTTTTTCTTAAGCTTTTTAGATGAGAAGTCCTAAAGGTGCTAATGGGAGAATCATAGTGGCTGGTGAACTCGCATATTGACAGAGTAATCTCTATGACATTACATTACGTGTCATTTAGTTGACGCTTTTATCCAAAGTGACTTACAATTGCTATATATGTCAGAGGTCACACACCTCTGGAGCAACTAGGGGTTAAGTGTCTTGCTCAGGGACACATTGGTTGATGTATCGCAGTGGGAATCGAACTCAGGTCTCCCACATGTGTCATATCCACTGCGCCATCACCACCCTGTGACAATTGAGCAAACACCATCCACTGATGAGGACTGTCTAATGTGGTTGAATGCTCCGGAGAAAAGTAAGTGGATTGTTTTACTTACTTGATTTGGCACAGCACGTATTAATGTGTATATTCTTCTTGGTAGCTTCTCTTGAAATCAGTACATTTTTCAAAACACACATTGTCAGAGCAGGATAATCTGTGCCAGCAGGAAAATAACACTGAAAACGGTACTCTTGTCACTTAATCAAGAGTGCGGTGAGTGCAAGGGAAGTGAACATGATGTTAGTTGGGAAATGGAGAAATTGTCGGAAAGGGTCTTTCCAGAGTTGCCAGGAAGTGATATGCTTTCAGTTTCTCTGTTATGTCTCTCTGTCTTATTTTCCCTCCTTCCCTCCCTCCTGATACATGGCGCTTGGTGCTGTAGCAATGGAAATCCCCTAACCCTTCCACAAAACTTTGTCTCATCAACTCCTATGCATTTTGTATGAATGTACGCATACTCCCTCACCCCCAGGCACATGTTGTATGCCACTCATTCATGCAGACACTTATATAAACCACAACAGCATACACAGGGCTTAAAGTATTCCGGCACCGTGCAGGATCTCCGGCATGCGGTGAGGAAAAAAAAAAAAGAATATTTGGGAATTTGCACGCAGTTTAATATTTTTGAGTCAATTGATTTCACCTACCAATCATATGAGAGGAACTCAGCTCTAACGAAGGGCTTAATGTACTCGGGGCTGGTGCCGGATTTCTGGTGTATGACTATTTTAGAACAATAAATAAATTAAAAAGTCCATATGGGATTTGTTTTTGATGCGCTGGGTTTAACCAATCATCGAACTTCCACCTACCAATGAAAGAAGTTATAGCCAATCAAATGCAAAGTAAGGCGAGAGTGCGGTATGGGCCGGAGACCGTGCCTCTGATTGAGGGAGTCGGGCGCTTCTGCAGCGTATGAAGGAAGAGACTGGACGGCATCAGCGGTAAGAAAGTGCTTGCACTCGCATACAAGTACGTTACTGGCAACGACAGCTACCGCTGCGACTGCGCCTTGACTGACCGACCGTGTATATGATACGTGTGTGCACGTTCATAACGAAACACGATTTGTCATTAACATGGCCACTGACTGTGTAAAAGCTCTCTGAAGCCCAAACTGCCTTGACAAAGCTGTCTGTTTGGAATCAGCATGGCAGTTATTGAAACATAACGCCCCCCCGTTAAAAAATAAAAACGTTTCAGGCTCAGGATTCTTTTCACTTTAAGCCCAGTGCCCTGGCCCTGACTGTCAGCTGGCAGCATGTTGAAATCATTCAGATGGAAGACAGGCCAAAACCTCAACTTCCTCTTAGTAGGCGCAAGATAAACTGCCATGGTAGCTATTATGTAACCCCAGTGTTTAGCCTGCTGCTGCTCTCTGACCTTAACCATAACACACCCAATTCCCACTCAAAGGTCTCTCTGAATGAGTGCAGCTGTCACTTTCACTACTGTTTGACAGACCCCATCTCTGTCTGTCTGTCTCTGTCTCTCTCTCTCTGTGTGTGTGTGTGTGTGTGTGTGTGTGTGTGTGTGTGTGTGTGTGTGTGTGTGTGTGATAAGAGAGAGCAGGATAAAGCAGAGTGATGTTTCACCCATTAGCGGAGGTTATCTCATTCTTCCTGAAATAGAAATGTGATCAAATGCGAGCCTGGGGAAAACAAGACATGACCGGCCTGCCACCCACATTGTCAGGCCCAATCATATCATTCACTGCATGTGTTTGTCTTTCCTTCACGTGCATGTGAACTTCTTTGTTAGTGAGACTGTGGGAGGTTGAAGAGGTCAGATGGAGATGGTGTCTCAGTCTTATTCTGGTGATGTAATACGGTTGGCATGTAACCCACATGTAGTATGGATTATATAAGGGACCATATCTTTGCTGTGATGTGTGTGTTTCTCAAGCTCTCTGTCTGTCTGTGTTTTTCTCCTCATCATTCTGACCATTTACTATTTGTTTAGCTAGAGATATCTAGATTACAGTTTTCTCTTTTTACCTCATGCGTTCTTCTGGCTACCCCTTTGACATATATTATTGTTTTGTCTATTTTACTTTAACTTTCTCAGCCATGCTTTTTTCTTCTCTACTGTCAAGTCTTACTTTGCCGGTGTGCAACTTCTCCTGCTGCCAAACTGCTCCCACTCTGCCAAACTGCCTTCAGATAGACTCTGCTTTCCTGGTTTATCCTCCAGCCTGTTACTGTGGGTGAAGTCAGGAGACACTGGGCTGTTTTTATTTTTCTTGGTCAACAGGGGGAGCTGCACACGTGCCTCAGCATCACACAGCGCTTTGCCAGTTCCTTAATGCTGCACGATTGTTGAGCTCCAGCCAGCTCTCAGGAAGCAGTTACATAAGAGCCAACAATTTTCTTTCCCTTTTTTCCTCAATTTTCCTGGAATTTCCACTAATGTGTGACCTTTGGTGGTAATTGGTAATGAAAGTGCAGCAGAGATGTCTTCCTGGAGACGGTGGCAATGATGCACCTTGACCTACGTGTAGGCAGGCAGGCAGGCAGGCAGGGTAGACGGGTGGGGAGGGGGAGGCATGGGAAAGTTGGGGATTTATTTTGGGTGGTGAGTGTGCATTTCAGCCAACATAACACATGTTAACTGTTTGAGTTCTGCCTCTGTTACAGGCCAATTTTATATTGTCAGCAGAGTGCTATACAAAACGGTGCTTCTGGCTTTTTTCCTGAAGAGTTCTTTTCTATGATTATGACTTCCCAGTGAGGTGAGGTTATACAGTGCTCATTGTGTCTGGCTGCTTTGTAATATGGGGAGTGGTTACTTATTGTAGTTATGTTATTGTAAACAGAGGGATTGTTTGACTGGCAGCCTTTGAGGAAGGTGCTCATTCCTGGAGAATTATACAGATTTTTCTGATCAGTAAGATCATACAAGCTTAAGTGCATATCTTACTGCAAATGCCCTGAATCTCATTGTGTGTATTTGTCTATGGAGGTTTTATCACCCATAACAAGTGGAACTGATGCTGACAATTATGGGATCAAGCAGTCCAGTTGATGCATATTTTTATGCATGCAAAAAAATTACAGGCGAGCTGTTGACAGTGGTTACCATAGGAAATTAGGTCAGATTACACATATGATGGTTATCATGTTCCACTAGCAGTTACTTTTCGAACTGAAGTAGAAGTCGGGGGTGATGGTGTTTTATATAACTTGTTTTGCATGCGTGATGCATCATCACTTTACTGTGGAAATCAATGTGTTGGCGTAAAAGGGGGCTTGATTATAGGGAAATTCCTGTCCAGTTGCATAATGAATCAGCATAAACCAGCATGACTAGGTTACAGAGGGAGACACATTGTTAGGTTGCATGTTTGTTATTTAGTTTCTGACATCCGCTGCCCTCTCTGCACTGAGTTTTTTTTAGTGTGTGTATGTATATACGTATTTGTCATAAACTTTAAGTTGTTTACTTTCCTGAACAATTGGAAAATGAATGTCTGTACGCTTTGCAGGTTATCATGAATTATTTATGCTTCATTATTTGGATGTCAATTTGCATTTATTATTTTTTGCTATTGTTATTTGATCATTTTTATTGGATTTTTCTCAGAATATGACTGAACTGCCATTAGCTACAGTAACCCACAATGTGAAATATTAATGCTTTTACTTTATTACCGAATTGTTGAACCTGTTTTGTTGGTTCCCGTAGTTTGGCAAATTTACTAAAAATGAGTTGTTTTTATAACCCATGCAACTCTTGCCACACAAGCCAATATTTATTGTTCAAGGATAAGTTGTTCGTCTTAATCAGATTTGGGGAAGAAAGTGACATTTGGTGATGAGGTCATTTGCTTTTATTTTTACTAATGTTGTCACTTTTGTTTTTTGTTAAAACAATCTTTCGAATATGTCCTTGTCAAATATGTCATTAGTTAAACTGAACTGTATTCTCCGGTGTGGTACCACCATGTCAAAAATCTGCTGGATCACAAACGATTCTCACGTGAACTTTATAGCAACCAATAAGCACAATGAGATGAATGTACATATTGGCACTCAGATGGCCCCCTGCCTTTCTCATTCATCAGGCGGCAACACTAGGTAGTAGGTTAACAGTGAACCACACAATACTAAACTTACCACAGTGTAGCAGTGTGATGAAGTATAAAACAGATCTGTTTTTTTGCTGCTATAGGTTTAATGCTGATTTTCTTCCATACAGTCCTATAAGTCTAGCCTAAAACACATAGCACGAGACACGCTGAAATATAAGCAATCCATTATCATCAAGGTCTCAGAGAGCAACATGTTTTTGTCCGCTTTCTCTCTGCCTCTGGCTCTTTTAGTCACGCACATTTATGATGTGCAGTTGTGCATGTGACTGGCAATCTCAGTGAGCAGTACAAGGCCAAATATAGATAGATGCAGGAGTTCTTTAGGGACAAGAGATAGAGTCGGGTGCTACTCTTTGGATACAGAAGCAACATAACTAATTCAACATCTTCAAACTCTGACTAACATCATCCTTTTATTTCCAATCAGCTGGCACCTCCGCCTGAGCCTGAAGTCCCTGCCGAGGTGTGTTTAAGACCCCTCATATTTATATACAAACTTCATCCCATTACACTTGTGTTCAGTCTCAAACATCTCTTTATCTAAATAGATAAGAGTCACATCCCATCCCAATTGTTACATATCCTCTTTTGAGGGCCCCCTCGTGCATATCGCTACCTCTGTGCAACTTGAATTATGCTGCATATATCGTCCCTTGTATGTGCAGCGCCTCCCGGTTGTCCACTCATCTGTTCTTCCTCCACTCCCTCCTGCCTTTCATTCATCTTTCCTTCCACCTATTGGTTTTTGAGCAAAATCCAGTTTCCTAACCTTCTCTCAGTGGGGGATTGAAGTCATGGGTGAGGTGTTTTTCCATGCCAGATTGGTGCTTGCAGTGTGTGTCAGTACCTCACAGCTTCATTATGTAACCTGGACAGAGCTCTCCTCATTCTCATGGCTTGTGTTTCTCCCCCTCTGACAGCTTGTCATTCTCTGTTATGTAAATAATTTGGGCTTTTTTTTACCTCTGTGAGTGTAAAATAATTAGGGTGGCATCGCAGGACAAAGACAAAAATGTTTGACATTTCCCACACTGGACTATCAAGAGTGGGCATCTGAGTCTGCCAAAACAGTTACTGCAGATAACAATTTTCAAGTCACTTTAATAGTATTAATTGTAGTTGAAACAGCTGGAAACGCAGGACAATAATAATTTCCTCCCAGCAGACAATCAAATTTCACAACTGTATTACTCATTAGGTGTTACTTGATGTTAAAATGGCTGATGTGCAATTAAACCATTATGCATATGCACGGAAATGGCGTTTGCTGTCCACTGTAGTGACCACTATGTGTGAAAGGGTTATGTAGGTATATGCGGTTTTGAATGAATATCAGTCCTTCCTTGAATTAAGCCTTGCATGACTTTGACCCAACATCTTCCCTGACACAACCACTTCCCTCTTAACTGCATGATCTAATTTGCATCCAATGCCCTGCATGCTATTAAAGTAACTAATTTGCACTGTATTAACACCCTATGTTTTTCTAATTTCTTTCCAAAATTTCCTTTCCGACCTTTTTTATTTTTTATTTATATTTTATTGCTTTCTGCTAACTCACCTCACCTTTAAGGAGCTTGATCCCAACCAGCCACAGAAGCAACTGGAGGATCAAAGGAGGGTAGGTACTGAGTTTGGTTTGCTGTGGTCTGGTTCCGGCCTCCATCTAATTGATGGTTGACAACTGACTGACTGTTGTGATGCCCTCACAGTCACACTGCTTCCACAGCATGGCACTCACTCACTCCCCTATCAGTTATACTATATGTAACATGTCATCAACGGATGGGCATTAACTTTGGGTGTTCATCTCTTCTTTGACGTCTTGTGGCATGTGTAGGTGATTGCACTGAGCTGATTTACATCAAACCAATATGAGGACAGTGACAGTCAGCATATGATGAGATTGGAAAGGACACTGAAATACGAATATGCTGTGTGTTGAATATCTTAAGATTAGCCTTCAATGCTATGGCAAACTTCCTCTTGTTTTTTGTGTAATTAAGTTTTTGTATTTGCTTTGTTTTATTTCTATTTATACAACATTTCTGTACAACTGCAACTTTTTAATCTTAATTGCCTTGAGCATCTCTAAAATCAATTCAAAAATCCAACAGGTGTTCATGTAACATTATGACTTTTTATTTTGTTGGCTTTAGGACTTCCAACTATTAGTGTGAATAAGTGTATTCTTGCATTCATTTTCTGGTCTTGTACTGCTATATTAGCAAAGTAACACTGCCCTTGGGTTCCAGCTCCATTTCTGTGACAAGGTAACCTTAACTAGACTTTATCTCCTAACATACATTTTCACTAACAGGGCGAAGCTCTGCGGCAGATCTTGGTCAATCGATACTATGGGAACGTCAAACCTGGCCCGAGGAGAGAGAGCCTAACAACCTTCAGCAACGGTCCACTCTCTCCTGGAGCACAGGGGAAATCACCTACAGGTGTGTGTGTGTGTGTGTGTGTGTGTGTGTGTGTGTGTGTGTGTGTGTGTGTGTGTGTGTGTGTGTGTTAGTTACCGTATCTGTTTGTCTGTATGGTCTGTACGTTGAGATCATATATCACAATCAACTATCTCTCGCCGCGCAGTTGAAAGTACGTATTGCAGCTACGGTAGCTGCCACGCTTCAAAAAGCGAAAGTGCACAAAAGGCCGTCTTGTTTGAATGCATCTCAGAGAGTGGCGCGAACGCACGCTTCACACCACGAGCGGGCACGTGCGCCACACGACAGAAAGGAGAAAGCAGCTCCAATGTTCACTCTTTTTTTCTGATGACGCCAGTCTCTTGCTCTTTTCAATATCCGTTTTCTTATTCTGGGCGAAGAAGAAGACTCCTGTTCCTGAAATTTGGATTTGGATTTTGAATACGTGTGGTCCTCCGTGTTTCCTTCTTCAAAGTTGCTGGGGCCGGGAAGCGACGATACCCATTAGCAGCAGCTGTGAGTTGAAAACGCGAAAGGCGGAGAAGTATAGCTTGTATGTCGACCACAGTTCATGCAAGCGCAGATGTAAAATTTCAAGCCAATAGGAATACTTGAAATTGATGGTGGTGGTCAATATTCATAAAAAGGACAAGTTTGTGAAGGGCAATACAGATTTTGATAATGAACAACTACAAACGTACACACTGGGGCTTTAACACAGCACAAAAGAATTGAATCAAACAATTCTACAAACGGGGCGCACTTGGGTAAAATGAGCGAGACGTTGCGCTTTCAATATGCGTTCATGGGGAAAGTGGGAGTTCCACCCAAAAAGGTGGGAGGATACGCATAAAGTGCACCTAATTATATATTCCGCTGCATTTACAAAGACTGCCAGTAAGAGTACGCCTCTGTTCTACAACCCCAACCAAGTTGGGACAGTATGGAAAACACAAATAAAAAAAGAAAGTAGTGATTTCTAAATGTATTTTGACTTGTATTTCATTGCAGACAATGTGAACACAAAATATTTCATGTTTTGTGTGGTCAACTTAATTTAATTTGTAAATATACATCCTTTCCTGTCATTCAGACTTGCAACACATTCCAAAAAAGGATGGGACAGGAGCAATTTAGGGCTAGTAATCAGGTAAATTGGTTAAATAATGATGTGATTTGAAACAGGTGATGTCAACAGGTGATTGTAATTATGATTTGGTACAAAAGCAGCATGCAAGAAAGGTCTAGTCCTTTAGGAGCAAAGATGGGCCGAGGATCGCCAGTTTGCCAACGAATACGTGAGAAAATTTATTGAAATGTTTAAAAACAATGTTCCTCAAAGAAAGATAGGAAGACATTTGCTTATTTCACCTTCAACAGTGCATAACATAATTAAAAGGTTCAAGGAATGAGGAGGATTTTCAGTGCGTAAAGGACAAGGGCGCAAGCCTAAGCTGAACAACCGTGATCTCCAATCCCTCAGGCAGCACTGCATCAAGAATCGTCATTCATCTATAAGCGATATCACCACATGGGCTCAGGACTACTTTGGCAAACCTTTGTCAAGTACCACAATACGTAGTTACAGCCACAAATGCCAGTTAAAACTGTACTGTGCCAAAAGGAAGCCCTGTGTTAACAGTGTCCAGAACCGCCGTCGACTTCTCTGGGCTCGGAGGCATCTGGGATGGACCATCACACAGTGGAAACGTGTACTGTGGTTAGATGAATCCGTATTTCAGGTATTTTTTGGGAGAAATGGACGCCGTGTGCTCCAGACCAAAGAAGAAAAGGATCATCCAGACTGTTACCAGCAACAAGTCCAAAAGCCAGGGTCTGTCAGGGTATGGGGTTGTGTCAGTGCCCTTGGCAAAGGTAACTTGCACTTCTGTGATGGCACCATTAATGCTGAAAAGTACGTAGAGATTTTGGAGCACAATATGCTGCCTTCAAGAAGACATCTTTTCCAGGGACGTCCATGCATATTTCAACAAGATAATGCAAAACCACATTCTGCACACATTACAAAGTCCTGGCTGCGGAGGAAGAGGATACGGGTACTTGACTGGCCTGCCTGCAGTCCCAACCTGTCTCCAATAGAGAATGTGTGGCGCATTTTGAAGCGCAAAATGCGACAACAAAGACCCCGTACTGTTGCCCACCTTAAGACTTGTTTGCAGCAAGAATGGGACAAAATTACACCTGAAACACTTCATCACTTGGTGTCTTCAGTCCCTAAACGTCTTTTAAGTGTTGTGAAAAGGAATGGCAACATTACAAAGTGGTAAATGCTTTACTGTTCCAACTTTTTTTTAAATGTGTTACAAGAACCAAAATAGGAATTTAGTTTTTTTTTAAAAGAAAACAATAAAAATTATGAGGAACACATTAAATTATGTGCTGTCGTATTGTCTTTCTTTTTTTTATTTGTGTTTTCCATACTGTCCCAACTTTTTCTGATTTGGGGTTGTATTCTGCGGGGGAAATTCTCCGCCTCTTAAAAGCAGTTATAAACCAGCCACAAGCGAGTATCCTCGTATATGCCTCCTGGTGAAATGGCAGCAGTAAGCCGAGCAAGACAAAGATAGGCCAAGCTGAAAAGATTTTTGCCACAAGGATCACACTTTTTCAGTTGAGTGAACACAAAGTCATTAAGCGTTATTGCAATACTATGCAATATTAGAGTTAGTGGAAGAAATCAAAGATGACATTGAATCTCCGACTCAGTGTTCACATTCCATTCCAGCAGTTGTTAAACCCCTCGCTACATTACAAATATTGGCATCAGGATCATTTTCATAGCATCAGCAGCAGTGGGAATATTGTAGTCTGCACTCAGCTGTATCATATATATCTTCATCCTGTTTGTTTGTGTGTGTGTGTTTGTGTGTGTGTGTGTGTGTGTGTGTGTGTGTGTGTGTGTGTGTGTGTGTCGGTTAAACATCAACTATCTTCCCGTCATAGCTGTATGAGAGTTTTGCCAGCTATTTAAGCTGGTACTGGGTAAACATACGGTCAAAACCGAATTATTTCAAATCATTGTATTAATTCCACACGAAAGTGTTAACAAATTATGTTGAGGTTTCTCTAATGTCGGAAATGTTTTGTTCATCACTTAAAACAGATAACAAATAACAGTCATAGTGACAGGCGTCACAACACAGCAGCATCAATTTCCGCTGCGTAGCAGTAAACGCAAGATAGCTTTTACACCCACCTGGATCCCACTATGTTAATCTACAGCAGTAAACATTTTGTGTATATCTGCATTGGGTTCACAACAACACATTTGCAGAATGTACAGAGATTGTTATTGTTATTATGAAACTAAAGTGTTCTCTTCATCCATATGTCTCTCAATCTTTGCTCAATACTGACAGTCTCAGATGAAATAGATTGTTCATAACTGACATTTATCCATTCGAGTCGCTACATGTCTCTCATCACAGCTATGACTCATCTCTAATGCTTTAGAGGCAAAACAAAACAAAAAATATTCACAGCCATGGTCTTGTACTCTTTTAAGCCCTTGGACCTCGGCTGTGCTACTGAGCAAAGTGGCCTCAGCATAACGTCGGCCGTGTTGTTGCCAGGCGACCAGAGAGCCAAGCTCTGTCTAGAATGGGATGTGTTGTTGATTCAGTGGCTCGCCCAGTCAGAGATGGCTCTGATGGGTGCTGTTATCTCACCACTGCTTTCCTGGCTGGCTGTAGTAGCAGTATGAGTTAAGGACTTCCATGGGTTGCAAACACATCTGGTGTTATTTGTGTGCTATGGCTGAATGGATAAAAAACAAGACACTTGTGGTTTATTGACAAACTACAAACTATTTTGATCAAATCCTATATAAATCTTTTTTAAACAGCCTCTTTATTAAAGCCACTATATGTAACTTGTTTTATGTGATAAGCATTTATCTGATTATTCTGATGGTTTTGCTTTGTGAATGAAATAATACTGGTGAAAATGTGTGCAGTCTATGCAGTTCTTCATCTCAGTTTCATCAGGTAGGATCCTGTTGAGGGGAAGTGGCAGCTTGTATTGCTGTCTACTACAGTTACCTTTCCATTCCTTAACCTGCTCATTTGATTAGTTGTCCTTTATACCCTCACAAACTAATTTATTGTTTTTCCAGTGATCAAAGAAATATGTATGGGATGCAGTATTTTATATATTAACAATGTAAAGACTAATACAAAAATAATCCCTGTCAATCATCACTTATGACCCACCAAAAGTATGTGGCGGTGTCTGTATCTACAGAGACCATGCCCTGTGCCTGTATTTTCCTCTTTTCTTAATATTTTGCTGTGTGTTGATGGCCGTCAGTAAAGAGTCTTAGGGCCCCAAGTGGGTGTGTAACCCCAAGCCAATAACAGTGTGCAGTGTGCTGCCCGTTCTCATTTCCAATACCGCTGCTTTGTCACGCCCTTCGGCATCTGATAACGATGCACACGGTGTTCCCAGCGAGGTGCACAAGCGTAAAATGACGTCACCAAGGCTGTTATTTCCAGCCCAAAGGCTCCCAAGTTATCGCGGCACGTGGTTATGCACCTCTGAACTCGGCAAAGGCTGCGCTTTTAGTTCAACATGGTCGGCTGGGAAGACTGACCGAGTAGCTTCGCCTCTCCAAACCTTTCGCCTCTCCAAACATCTGTACATTGTTCATGTACAGACAACAGAGAGTCAACCAGCCTTAAATGTGTGGTCAGAGAGAGACACCACACTGGATAAAGAAAAAACAATTTGCTGGAGAGTGTGGAAAAACATGAGAGATCACTTTCTCAAAGCTAAAAAAGAAGCTTGGAAAACGTGTTCTTAATAGTGTTACAGGCAGACAGTAGTTTCGAGTTTGAGATAAACGACAGTCACATTAATGATTACAGTAGATAAATGTAATGTTTCGTGGTAAATCGGTGTTTATCATGGAAGTGTTGACTACTGTTGCCAGGCGGCCTGCTTTCCTTTACTACTTCTTGCTTATTCACAGATTATTTTGTTTGTACGCCCCCTGGTATTTCAGAGAATACTACAACGAACAACGCGTTGAGCATAAACGTCTTTGTGCATGCTTATAGCCCGTGCAACATTGTGGCGCCGGCCCCGTAGATGGCGAGCGAAGATAACTGAAGCTTTAGAGCACAGCAGCTCCTCGCAGTAGAAGAGAGAGACTTGTAGCAGGGGAAACACTGAGGCACATAAAAGGCATGCTTGTGCTATACAACATAACCGCCTTAAAAACAATCAGAAAATAGCGTTTTATTCCTCTGATTCGTGGCTTTGTTCTTGCTAACGGCGCTCCCTCTCTTCATTCACTCTCTAGCTTGCTCTACCACCGCTGCTCTCCCACTCTGGTTTGTTGAGCCCAATGAGGAGGGGCCACCTTTGAGCGCTGTTTTACAAACATCAACCCAAAAGTAGCATATTATACCTTTTAATAGTTGTTATTTATGCATGATGTACAGCTGTATCATTCTCATCTACAGTTTAACACTTTTAAATGTAGAAAATTGTCATCCCGATTCTTAATCCTGCTCTAACTTTAATTGGTTGATTGATGTAAGGACGGTGATTCATATGTCTGGAACCAGGCAAGCAAGATCTGGTTTGCATTTGCCCTTGCTTTTATAATCTGAATAACTAATGCTGTCAGTGATCACTGGCATTAATGTTTAGTATCCTACTCTCTTTGTTAGCTGAACTAGCTTAGCATTCTCCTGAAATTGAAATACTCATATATGACATGTATTTATTATTATTAGTAGGCTACAACTAACAACAACACAACCTTAATTTCTTAAATAGGAATGCTGTAGGTTCTGAATAAAGGCATCCATCAAATTGCAAAAACCTGCAGTTTAATGAAAACAGTCATACTCAAATATAACAGATTGTGACCCATGTTCTTGTATGTAACCTCTTGAATACATGATGATGATAATCATGTTCACTACTGTGTCCGTAGTTGTCAGTTCTGGGGTCGGAGGTCGAGGAGAGCTGAGTTTGGCGGAGGTCCAGTGCCACCTGGACAAAGAAGGCGCTTCTGATCTTGTCATTGATCTCATCATGAATGCTACCAGTGACCGGATCTTCCAGGAGAGCATACTTTTGGCCATCGCTCTGCTGGAGGGTGGAAACACGGTCATCCAGGTAACTGAGAGTTACTGGGTTCAACAGTACAAAGCACAAACAGTGCAGAGGAGGGTGGATGTGAAGTGTTAATGAGGTCCATCACTCACGCGTCAAGCCAGCAATTAAATGGGACTAGTAAAAGCATTCCCTTCAGAGAGGCATGAGCAGAATCTCAACAAGGAGATGTTATCTCAAGGGTTGAAAGCTTTGGCTAGAGAATTTAAGTTATTCCCCTGCAGCTCCATTGCTGTCAATAAAAAGAAAAGAAGTGGCCATTTGGTGGACTTCAAATGGCAAAAAGGAAAGGTACTTAGTTGTCAGTGTAGCAACCTGGGCACACAACTAGAATTCAGAGTCATGTGCAGAACGCATCCTGAAACGTTTGAACTTACAGGCATTTTGAGTTGTGATAAAAAGGGAAAGTCAGTTTGGGCCACGTAGAGGAGAAAGGGAAGTCAGAAAGGAAGAGGAACAGTAGTCTGCTGGGAGAGGTCAACGCTGTGCAGCCAAACACGTCATCACCTCCCCACAGCCAGCCAGTGGTTGCTAAGGCAACCCTTACTCTTTGCGAATCTCACATCAAGCAGGTTGAGAAGGGAGAGAGAGCTGCTGTGTTTGCAACTGCAGTATTTGTGTGTGTGTGTGTGTGTGTGTGTGTGTGTCTGTGTGTGTGTGTGTGTGTGTGTGTGTGTGTGTGTGTGTGTGTGTGGAATAAGTGTATGCATGTATTTGTGACCAAGTGTGTGAATGCGTGGTGCTTGCAAGCCGTCTATCAGTGAATTCTGGTTTTGTGGTCTGTGTGTGTGTGCGGCTTTGTTTTCTCCGGCATAAACAGGCTTCTTACATAATAGGCTCCTATTTGCATAGTGTTGACACAAGGGTGGGAATCTTTGGGAATCCTAATCGATTTGATTCCGTTTCTTGCTGTCCCCACTGAAATGTTATATGAAACATAACTGACAGTTAAGCTAACAGGTAATTATAACGGTTCCTTACTGATTGAACAGGAAAATACAAAGAAAAGTGTGAGAAGGCAGCTTTTAACTACATTAACTGCACAAGTTAAACGAACACGCCAACTTATTGGGACATTAGCTTATTCACCGTATCCCCCAGAGTCAGACAAGTCGATACATACCCTTCTCATCTCCGTGCGTGTCTTAACTCTGTCTGACGGCTCCACCGGTATCTTAGCCTAGTAAATATCCTGGAGGTAACTGGTTCCAACTAGCCTACTGCTCCCAATAAGTGACAAAATAACGCCAACATTTTCCTATTTACATGTTGTGATTTGTATAGTCACAGCTTGTACAAATAACAACATCACATGAGACGCAGTCATCTTCTAACCGTATATAAACTGGGAACTATATTCTCAGAAAGGCGAAGCAGTGCTACTTCTGCTACTTGGGCAGAGTGACTTGCTTGCAGCACCTGAGAAGCCGAGAGCAGAGTATACCAACAATGTTTTTTTGTATTCATTCATTCATTCTACCTCTGACGCCGACTGTAACAAGGCAGTTTTCCTACTTTACCTGTGCTGGTAGAAAAAAACCTCAAAGTAAACTGGATAAGCATAGCAGTTTATTGCCTTAAACACGAGGAGACACAATTATAAAGAAGCTTCTTGTTTCAGAATTTAAGTATCTCCTTATTTGACATGGTCCAGGGACAAGTGAGCTTTGTTGAAGGATCATGTATGGTCCAGAGTGAATTTACAACATCTCAGCAGATGCACCACATTTTCCTGTGTTGCATAACGATGGGTTGCCGGCCCCTTTTTAGGACAGAAGGATTCTTGTTGTCTAAATGAAAAGCAGGACAAAAACATGCCCACAGATTTCTCCTAGCAGTCTGTTTATTTGTTTTTGAGGTTATCCAAGGTCGTAGCCTAGCCAACAAAATTTCTAGGAAAAAGTGTACATAAGAGAGAAAGATGGAGAGCTGTTAGTTAGTTAGCTTCAGAATTACTTCTTTATTTTTATTTCCAACAAAAAAATATAATAAAATCAAATATAAAAACACAATTAGTGCATAGCAATGCACCAAAAGGAAAAACTGTATCTATGACGTGTTACAAACAATGTGTTTAATATGTCCGAAAAGGAGCGGAGCGGGACGGGATCACCCTATAATCACCCCCAGTACAGTCAGTATATCAATAACCCACCCTCACAATCATCTCTCTTCATTCTCATATCTTTTTAATGAAGTGTTTTTATAGAAACCGTTTTATAGCTGGACTTGATATGGCAGCCCTGAGGGACAGGGTAAGTGTATTAGTTACTACAAAAAGAATTGGGGGCGCCCAGATAGCTCAGTTGGTAGAGCGGGCGCCTATATATAGAGGTTTACTCCTCAACGCAGCGGGCTCGGGTTCAGCTCCGACCTCCGACCCTTTGCTGCATGTCATTCCCCCCTCTCTCTCCCCTTTCATGTCTTGAGCTGTCCTGTCAAATAAAGGCCTAAAATGCCCAAAAGAAAAATGTATTCACAAAAAAAAAAAAAAAAAAATGGGTCAGGGCACAGTTCTACCAGCCATTTCCTGCCTTTCCCCCTGCATGATGTGTAAGAATAACATACTAAACTGGCCACTACTACGTCCCTCCACAGAAATGTTTATGACCCTTGTCATGGAACATTAGGTGAAGGATATTAAAGGCTCATGAACTGAGTTGTGGGATTTAGCTCATATTCCTATTTATCCTTTTATTAAATCCTAATTGAATTTGTTGGGATGTTGGTGACATCCTTTATTTTATTTAATCACCAAGCCTGCGTACAGTATATGTCATGGACAAGTGAACATGTTTAATACGTATTCACACCCTCCAGGTTGTTCAGTGACGAGCAGCAAATACTGTGACACCATAGTAAAACTCAAGCAGACATGAAGTACAATGACTGTATCTTAGCATAAAACTACACTATTGCATACTCATCTGTTCACCCCATTAGAACACGCACGCACACACATACACTCCAGGATATACTTGGAGCTCACAAAGTTTATTCCAAAAACAGCCCTTGTGTTTTTTTGTGTTATATAAGAAGTGTAGCTCTGCTCCTCCCAGCCCACCACCCATCTACTCAACACTGTCTTCATGAACTCAGATCTTGAACTGTCACAGGACCAAACAGGTGCCACCACTCTTACTCAATAGGCTTGTTGTGGCACGCCGATACCCTCAGCCCCGTCAAAGGGTGATGACTCCCCCCACCTCTGCACGGTTCATGTTCACTTTACAGCTACCTCTTGGAAAGCTTTAAAAAGCTTCTGCAAAATGAGTCTCCAGGCATCAGCGTCATCAACATAACAGATCTCTCTCTAACTACAGAGTGGGCAGGGGATTCTCCTTTGAAACTCAGCTTGTAGTTTATAGAATTTTAATTATTTCAATCCTGCACGGTGCAGCTTTTCAGTCTGATCAGTGCATTTTTGTTTGTTGTTGAAGTCACTGGCTACATTTTATACTTTGCTTGGCTTGTTGCCTGCACAGAGAACTTGAGAACACACAATCATGTGCATTTCACTTTCATTTCAACCTCCTGTCTTTTCGTAGCTTTAAAGAGCAGATTTCTGTGGTTACCAGCTGGGCGGTGGCAGAGTCCGCCACCGAAGACCCTCCAATATGCACAGTGATGGCTTTGTTACTCACCAAGGTGTCAGGCTGGAAAGGCAGAAGATGGATAAAGAGAGAGAGAGAGAGCTGGTGGTATAAACAGACCTTACATAACTGGCTCGTGTTGATGCCAGGAGCCGAGGTGGCAGCAGACAGGGAATAGAGAGATAAGTAGGAGCACACAATGATCAGAAAGGCCCCACTGTGCCACCATGTTGACTCTGTGGAATAGGAGAGTGAATTAAGAGTCGACCCAACCCTGCTGTGCTGAACCGGACTGATCAGCAGAGCTCCCAGGAGGCTTAATGGCTCTGTAGTGGGACACGTACAGTAGAGGGCTAAGCCACCTCAGTGGGAAAAGCTAAGGCTGATTGGCTGATGGGCCATTTTCTTTAAAGAATGACTGCAGTCATTGAGGGTCCTTTATGTAAGATCAATATCTTACATATTTGAATCCTGTCTTTCACATTCAGTGCAGATACTAAACTTTTGTCAGTCCATTACTGAGAAATTAAAACGTTTTTATACATAAAAACCCTTTTTTTACATTAAAAGTACGGTAGTCAAACTTCTAATAGGTTGCATGTAATAATAATGAAATACAGTTGGTTTGATTGTGATTCAAACCTGTTGAAAGTGTACCAATTTGAAAGAGTTTCCACTTGTTTTAGGCATTGAAAACAATGTTTGTAAATATGGGGACAATTTATTTAATATCTTGAAAGTCCCCTACCAAGATGTCTGCTGACTACATGAAAAAGAGAATGTTTTAATACAGTAAGATAATGTAATATTATTCAGCATAACAGACACATAATAATTGCTGTTTTTTGTTTTGTTTTGGGGGGTTTTGTCATTGGTCATTTCTGAAAAACCCAATAAATCTAATTTTCAAAAAGAAAAGGAGTACCAGACAGCAGACAAAATAACTGAGCAGACATTTGATGACAAACTTTTAGTATTTGACAGTTTTTGATAGATTTTGTGCTCGGTTTTGATTGGTACCAAAACATTTCATCCCCAGCCATAGTTTAACTCACTCTGCTGGTAGAGCACGGGGCAACAGTTGTTGCATGGTGTTTCTTTTGCCCACGGCATATATGACAGACATGTATTGACAAAATGATTCCCTTCACATCAGTGAAGAAATTGGGTTTTTATGGCCACAGTCATGAGGTCTATTTAATATGGTAATCTTGTAAAGCTGCTATCCTGGAGCTGTTGTGTCTGTCTGGAGGAGTCGGCCTGCTGACTCCTAATCAGATCACTATCAACAAATGACCCTATCTTGTCAACAACATGTTAACAGCTTGAAAAACAAGCAAGAAACTGTTGCATAAAAGAGAGGACAACAACTCTTTATCAACACAATTTTCTTAATGCATTAAGTGTTCTGCCTCCCTTAGGACTTGAGTCAGGTGATTCTGCAGAGATTCTCATTACATAGGTTTCATATGTTACTGCACTTGCATGTTGTTTCACTGAATGTATTTCCCCTCTTTCAGAAACGTGTCTGAGTTGAGCTAAACCTGGAAAGATTCTTATGTAACAGACTTTCAAAACTGCCCCAGAATCTATGTATGTGAAAACACGCCCCTCCCTCCTCTATTTTCAGACCCTCCCTCCTCGTTCTCACACCACACGTTCACTTCGTGCCGTTCTGGCACTGTAAAGTAGGACAGGGTTTTCCTCTCTCCCTTCTCCTCTCCCTCTCTCCACTGCTCGCCCTCTGTGGGCTGATGTAACAGTGTTTGAGCTGAGGCGCTGTGTGCCCTCACTGTAACCACTGAGCTGATTACAGGTCTTATGTAAGGAGGGATTGTGGAGAGGAATGGGACAGAGCATACGAGCCTGTTGCAGAAAAACAACAACTCCACGCGTACAAGGCTTTCAGACAAGATTGCCCTTTGTTTAGTTCACCAGAACCTCACCTTGACTTCCTAAACATCGTGCTCATGCTTTTATTGCTGCATACTTGAAAAACTCGTAAAAACATTTGTGGTCTTGTGCAATCGCACAAATGTATCTTTTATTACACCGCAAGTGAGGCAAATTATATGAACATGTGTCTACAGCTGCTTGTGTTGTGTTGGCACGTCTTTCTGTGTTTGCACGTGCACGCTTGTAAAGTAGACGCATGTACAGTAGTGTGTCCTCAGCAGGGTGTGTAGCTGTGTCTATGTGTGTGCATGTATTTGAGTTTGGCTGCATGTAAATATCCCCAAATCTTGTCTTGTTCTTGCTGTTGCTCGCCTGTTGTTTAAGTGTTAACGCCCAGCGTAGTCCTCAGGGTGCCAGAAACGTGTTACGTAGAAGGGGGCAGAGACCAGATGGTTTGGAATCAGGTGAGCACGGTGAGGCCTTGCAGCATGTCTTGCACATTGAGAGGCTTATGTAACTGCTTCTAACAGAACCTCTGGCTGTCAGCACTGTAGAAACTCTCAGAGAGACAAGGATAAGAAGTGGCGGTTACTTAAAAAAAAGGTGCTCTGATCTCGAAAACCTTGTTCTCTGATCTAGGATAACTTTGAATAGAAACGTTGCTGGTAACATGTTGGTGTTGAAAGTCAACCACCTTGAATCAGCATTTTGACATAGCATTAGGTTTAAAAAAGAAGAAAAAAAAGAAAAGAGAGCAGAAAGTGGTGTGTAAGTAACCGCTCTTTAAAGGTCCCATGGCATGAAAATTTCATTCTATGAGGTTTTTTTAACATTAATATGAGTTCCCCCAGCCTGCCTATGGTCCCCAATTGGCTTGAAATGGTGATAGGTGTAAACCGAGCCCTGGGTATCCTGCTCTGCCTTTGAGAAAAAGTAAGCTCAGATGAGCCGTTCTGGAATCTCCTCTTTATGAGGTCATAAGGAGGAAGGTTACCTCCCCTTTCTCTGCTTTGCCCACCCAGAGAATTTGGCCAACCCATGAGAGAGAGACATCATGGCTTTCAAACGAGCAAAGTGGCAGTTGGTCAAGGCCACACCCCCACCCTCCACCTTGCCCCCCCCCTCTCTCCTTCTCAATAGCTACAGACACAGAAATGGCATGTCCTAAGGAAAGCTCATTGTGGGACTGGCTCTAGTGGCTGTAATTCTGCACCAAGGCTGAATTTTGGGAAAGAGACATCAGATATAGTATTAGGGGACCACTAAGGTCTATATAAAAACATCCAAAGAGCACCATGTCATGGGACCTTTAAAACAGAGAAGTATATGATAGAAAAAAGTTGAGTCCGAACAACATGCATTGTCCTTTTCTTTCGTATTTTTCTCCAGCGGTCATTCTACCAACGTTTAACTGGGGACAACAAGTCAGAAAAATTCTTCAAGGTGTTTTATGAGCGCATGAAGCTGGCCCAGCAGGAGATCAAAGCCACTGTGACGGTCAATACGAGTGACCTGGGCAGCAAGAAGAAGGATGAGGAGCCACTAGACAAAGACACGCCAGCACGCAAGAAAGGTGAAGGATCAGGAGTTTAGATCACTAACTGGGAATATTAGATCAAATTCTTGATCAAACTGGCAAAATCCACGTTATCTTCTGTGTACATGGCACTTAGTCTGTTTGAATAACCAGTCTCTAAATGTCCTATGTATTAAAACAAAGATTGCATAATTTATTTATTCTTGTGCATTCTGTAGTAATTCATTTTAGGAATGTCTGATAGTATTAAGTGATAAAGCCTTGGTTTTCTTAAATTAAGACATGCATGTACTGTAAATGATTATGGTATGAATCAGTACATGATTACATGACTAAATGAACATTCTTTATAACAGAGATCTTCAACATGGGGTCCGGGGCCCCTAGGGGGTCATCAGAGGCACTGCAGGGGGCCTCCAAATTAAAATGTTTTACCATGAATCCAACATATTATTAGCAAATATAAATCCCCACTGATGAAAGGCTCACTGGCCTATAGGTTAGGTAGTCACTAAGGTAGTCATCCACATATACAGTTAATCCTAAGGATTCACTGTGCCACATGTACAGTATGTGTAACATTAAAAGATGATTTATAAAATCTTGCCGAAAATTATTATTTTAATAGCTTAGTATTCTATGCACTAACAAGGTATGTACTGTATAAAGGCTTTAGGCCACCATACACGTCTCTCTTTCACTTAAGAGGTTCTTGGTTTAAAAAACGTTGAAGACCCCTGCTTTATGACGCAGTTTCGTATCTCCAATGGTCTGTGTTTAACCCTCCTATAACTATGGTTAGTCAAAGACATGCCGGTGGTGGCGGTGGTGACTGAGGAGGTGAAGGAGCAGCTAGTGGAGGCCTCCGTTGTCACCAAGAAGGCCTTCACCACCTACCGCCGCGAGGTCGAAGCCGAAGAGCACCAAGCGGCCGCTGATGGCACTCCCGTCCCGACTGCTGATAAGAGCCAGGAGGAAGGCGAGATGAGCGTCATCATCACCATCATGCAGCCCATCTTGCGCCTCATGCAGCTGCTCTGTGAGAACCACAACAGAGATCTGCAGGTCAGCGATGACTCCAGTTTGTTGTTGTTTTTTGTTTTACCTAAACCACCCCCCCCCCCCCCCCCCCCCGCCGCCCCTCTCATGACATGCCTGACCTGTGTTCTGAATGTCTATCACCACACTCTGTTATACAGAAACGAAACCATGTAGAAAATAGGCACCATTTGCAGAACTTCCTGATGCAGCTGTTTCCATATCTGGTATGTCTTGGTCTGGTTTCGCTATGAGGAGTGTGTTGGTGTTTGGTAATGGCTAGCTCCAGCAGCCCAGACAGAAGACTTCCTTCTTGCACTGATTCAGTTTGCACCCCAAACCAAGGCAGGCCTTCATTAAATGATAGTTGGCTCAGTGCTGAATCACTCCGTCTGGTCCATCCTGACCCAGCGTGGGTGAAAGATATTGATTTACTGCTAGCCATGCAGCACAGATGATCAATTTAGTGAGATGTTTCTGTTCCTTACAAAGACATGGAGTAATTGTCTGGCTGGTGTAAAGGCTATTGAATGATCCTCATGACTCTTAACTTGATATATATATATATATATATATATATATATATATATATATATATATATATATATATATATATATATATATATATATATATATACACACACACACACACACACACACACACACACACACACACACACACACACACACACACACACACACATATATTCAGAGAAAGACAGAAAATGTTGGGGGAAAATGGTTTTATATTCCCTGAGAAGAAGCTTAAAGGAGTGTTTCTAGTACAAACTGTCTCTTCAGACCCTGAGACCATGACTGATCAGCTTGCTTTAACTCTGTTGGGTATTTGCGCAACATCAAGTCTCACAGTTTTGGCTTTCCTGTTTGTAGTTTAAAGTGAGACACAGTCTTGATGACAAAGATACTGTATATCACACTGTCCAAATCTAGGGGATAACATGGGTCCTCAGACCGAAGGTTATGCCTAGTTAATGTATACTTTATCTCCATCCATCTCCAGAACTTTCTGCGTAACCAGAACAACAAGAACAACTATAATCTTGTGTGTGAGACACTTCAGTTCCTGGACTGTATCTGTGGCAGCACCACAGGCGGACTGGGGCTGCTGGGACTTTACATAAATGAGAAGAACGTAGGACTCATCAACCAGACTGTGGAGAGCCTGACTGAGTATTGCCAAGGTCCCTGTCATGAGAACCAGGTGATACATGTACACATAGAGCATGAGTATACAAGCGCACACTTAAGATGTACTTTTAACAGTATTTTAGTCTGCAGTTTATCTGTAACAACATGGAGCCTTTTTGTTTCATTTAGATGTTCAAATGTGGTTTTCTTTTCAACTACTTGATCATATTATTCTCATCTTACGTCGGAGTGAACTTTTTATTTTAGTTTTCATGCCAGTGATTTT
The DNA here is from genome assembly GCA_023631565.1 of Gymnocephalus cernua. Classification (NCBI taxonomy): domain Eukaryota; kingdom Metazoa; phylum Chordata; class Actinopteri; order Perciformes; family Percidae; genus Gymnocephalus; species Gymnocephalus cernua. The sequence goes on along the minus strand of CM042428.1, from coordinate 35,588,678 downwards.
GTTTGGGTAGTACTGTAAATAGACCTGAGCATTTCCCTTTTCATGGCCAGCTCTCAGCTGCCACAGTAAACCTATGCAGTTGCTCGTCTTTCTTCAACAGTATAACAAAACAGCCGACTCTGGGCATTGTGCCTGTGTTTGTTCTATGGTATGAATAAACATTCCTTGGTCTTGTCACGTGATGGTGGTGGCATCCTCTGCTCAAGCAGCCGTGGGGTCATTTTATGGCAAGTGTGAAACTGGCATGACTAAACAAGGAACTGGCTAAATGCAGTCACTCATTTCAGTTTCCTTTAACAGCACTAGAAGGGTGACTTGTTCATATCTACTGAGAGGAAAAAGACAGATGCTGGAATTATTTTTGTTTGTGTTTTGTTTGTGTTGGATTAATTATTTATCCAACTTTGTTAAATGGTATTAACATACTTTCCAAGCCATTTGGCTGCCACAAGCCATTTATTCATTTTATTAATTAATTGCGGTGTGGCACAAAATAAACTGTTAACGTGAGTACAAAGCAAAGACTCACCCAATATAAAGGTGGCCCATTTCATTAGTACCTGACTGTGCCAGGGCTGTTGAACCTGAGGTAATAGAAGGAAAAAGGCCTGTTTATTAAATATTGAATTGTAGATTGACAGACAATACAAATATTGAAGGTTGTGAAATCAAATATTTTGACCTCTACATTAATAGATTACAGACTGTGTTTGTTATCGGATCATAACTGGCAATACTGGACTGGTGTACTTCTGTGTTATTTAGGATGTCAACAAAACTCCAGCAGCATCAGAAAACATTAAATATTATATATTTACAGTAATTGTTGTTGAGTTTTAGCCTGTTTGCCTAAAGGTCCCATTAATCAGAATTCTACCTTTTTAATAATAATGTTGCTACTGCTTACTGCTAACCTGTAGCTCTCCTGTTCCGGCCTACACTTCCAACTACGTTAATTTCATTTGTTCCTCAGAACTGCATTGCCACTCATGAATGCAATGGTATTGACATCATCATCGCTCTCATCCTCAATGACATCAACCCCCTTGGCAAGAAGAGGATGGATCTGGTGCTGGAACTCAAAGTGAGTGATTATTAATAAGAGGAAGTGGGAAAACACTTCAAAAACACATTGGTGTTACATAACAGGCGTGCTAGTGTTTGTTTTGCTGCTGGATGGTGTATGTTCCTTATTCCTGTGGAAAACTCACATTGACATCATTCTCTAGAGATTGTCAAGTCATTACAGAAAAATCTCTGACTGAAGAAAATCTCAAAAACAGTGTTGATTTAAATAAGGTATGCTAAAATATGTTATGACAGCACATTATCATCAAGTACTCGATCATGAATTACTGTATATAACAAGGACACATGGCAAAGTTAGAATTTTTACAGCTGGATTTCCTCTTTAATGATTTACTCCCTGTGTACAGTTTGATCATCATACAAAAAAAATGAACCTGAGTTGATTCTGCTTGCTGTTGTCTGTACTCTCATCCGTTCATAGAATAATGCCTCAAAGCTTCTACTTGCAATTATGGAGAGTCGCCATGACAGCGAGAACGCTGAGAGGATACTGTACAACATGAGGCCTAAAGAGCTGGTGCGTGTGACATCATGCAAATCATCTAACAGTATTCGGTGGATGTTATGTGACAGTCTATATTCTTGCAGGTGGAAGTGATCAAAAAGGCCTACATGCAGGGTGAGATAGAGGTGGAGGAGCCACAGGAGGGTGAAGATGGAGAGGAGGAGCACTCAGCATCTCCACGCAATGTTGGTCATAATATCTACATCTTGGCACATCAAGTAAGCCACCAACTGTCCGTGAAATCAGCGTGGACACACCCATGTGCAAATGCTGTAGCACATGCACAACCACATAATGTAGTTCATGACATAGTCAATTACTTACTGTTACTGTACGTCTGTGTCATTTTCTGGGGCTGCTAAAGACATATTACCCATCATTCTACGCTATCTTTTTGCTCAATCTCCTACAGCGTGCTCAATAACCTGTCTAGTCTGTTTAAAACATTATTTAGTAATGACAATACAATTATAGTCAAGCAACACCCACTGTCAATACATACCCTAAGGCCTTGTGGTTGAATGAAGAGCACAATGTGTGTGTTCAAAGGAAGACTAAATAGTATGTACTGTACTTAGCTGTTAAGTACCAGCAATGTTGGCTCAGAAATGCAGCACCTGCCAAGTTAACATGTGTATACTTTTAAGGCAAATATTTCTGATGATAATAGAAACATCTTCTTTGTGATGAGTCATTGATCTGTTTGACATTGTCACATGGTGTTGTCATTTCAGTTAGCCCGTCACAACAAGGAACTGCAGGCTATGTTGAAGCCAGGGGGGACATATGGAGAGGGTGATGAAGCCCTGGAATTCTATGCCAAACACACAGCTCAGATTGAGGTCAGTGGTTAGGTCCATGTTCGATCTAAACTGTGCCATTTTGGAGCTAGTTCTGTCATTTTTGTATTTGTATTTTTAATTTTAAAGATTTACTGAGAAATATTCCCAAATGTCCCTTTTGTCTGCCCACGTTCTGACATCTATAATAAGACATCTGTGTTGCTGCAGAGACTTAGGACATGTTTTGGCATCTCAATTGACTTGAGGCACTTGATGTTTTTCTTGGCATGCTTTTGTGTGACATTGTGTACTTGTGACAGAGTGACAAACGTCTTTGGCATGTTTGGCAAGAAGCAACACTGATTGTTTCCTGTATGCAAATTCCCCCTGTCTTAAGAGAACAACCATTTTATTTGTATTGCAAAGTACATTACAGTACAGTTTGTGACAATAACCAGTCAGACCATTTAAATAAATGATTGGTCTGTAAACACTTGGCTTTAAAGAAGATAGTACAGGCTAAAGACTTGTTTGCCTGCCACAGTGACTGATTGGTGGCTGCTTTTGTGGTTGTGTACAGATTGTACGGCTGGATCGTACCATGGAGCAGATAGTCTTCCCTGTGCCTAACATCTGTGAGTTCCTCACCCAAGAGTCCAAGCTGCGTGTCTACTACACCACAGAGCGGGATGAGCAAGGCAGTAAGATCAATGACTTCTTCCTGCGCTCTGAGGACCTCTTCAATGAGATGAATTGGCAGAAGAAGCTGCGAGGTACTCAAGAGGCTGCTGGTGACACGAACACGGTTCCCTGTGCGTCTTTTTCCTCAACTCCTAGCCTAACCTAGTTCCTGGTTTGCACGCTGTCCTTTTGCATCCCTCCCGGCCCCTTAGGACCCCCCCCCCTTGAATAGAACACAAATGCTAAAGCCTCTTTTACATATACACGTTCAAAGCCAAAAAGGCCTCAGCCACCAAAGAAAGCAATTTTGGTAGAGCAGGAAATTATTTTTCTATTTCTGTGTTGTCTAACATGTTGGCAACACTGGAAAGCACTATGCACAACCAGCTAAAAACAGCCTCACATGCCTCTCCAGGTACTCCAGTTAGACAACAAATAGAAAATATATATGTAATGATCATACATATCTGCAAACAATCTCAACACATATTGTTTATCTATACCACAAAAAAAACAAAGACCACTAACTGACTCTAATAATTGAACCCAGCAGTGTTGTACGTTCCATATGTGAAAGGGGCTTTACTCTGTTCCCTCAACTCTGAAACTTGGAGGGATGGAAGTGGAGAGCATGTATACCTTAATAAGCAACTTATCAACTTATTTAAAGTACAATATAGTTACAATAGTAACAATATAAGTTAATTAAGGGTAAGATGAGGTAAAGGAAATGTGTTCTATAAAGATGTAAATTGATGTTTCCAGTCAGGATTGAGTGATGTCAGCTCTGTGAGAGTGATGTAGTGAATGATGAACACAATAGTTGTGTTCAGTACGCAAAATCCACAAAAATGTCTTAACTTGGGAAATTGCATATGGTTCCTGTATTCTGTTTGTCCATCCATTTTGTAAGGAGATTACTGTGTCGGGTTCCTGTATTTAGTCTTTCTAGAAACAGAAAACATAGAGGGGAAGGCAAACAAAAATGTTCTGGCAGGATTTAGTAGTACAGAGTATTAACCTGTACACCAGCCCTCCTTTTTAGTCTCGTGCTACTGCGAATAGGGATTTTAGAGCTAAAACTGTGAACGATGGAAGGATAAACTGGTGGTTGAGAGATCACAGTGTAGAATGTTGTGTTTTGTCTGGAGTGAGAAAGCTATGGATAGAGCGTGAAGCCTGCTGCCAGTCTTTGATTTAAAAAATTCTTTTTTTGCTATTTCTCCTTTTATTATGAGCTAAATTACGACAGTAAACAGGGACATGAAAGATGGCAGTGAAATAGATATTACGTGATAAAGATCCTTGACTGGATTCACACTCAGGATGTTGTGCTTTCATATTGCCTTTTATTCAACTAAGCTAGCAGGATGCTCCAAGAGTGTCCCATCTTAGTGGGATTAATGGGTCATCTACCTGCCAGTTTGAGGTCATGCTTAGTCACACATTCTTCACTTCTGAAATGGCTCAACCTTACTGGACACAGGATAGCTCCTGAATCAACAGGTGGGAGATCAGGAACAGATAGGACAAGCTCTTCACAGGCGATCTAGAAAAGATAATGTGTGATTTTTTTTTTTTTTTTGACGAGGAATCATGGAAGCGTATTGCATTCACCATAGAAAAAAAAATGTAATTACGAGATCTTTTCTCGTAATATTGAGAAAGTAAGTAATTACGAGATAATTTTAAACACCTGGAAGCAGCATAACGATCAATCGTCATCAAAATTCTCTCTCATATCGCTCATCATAACCACTTAAAAAAAAAAATCTTACCCAAAGTCCAAATATTATGGACGTTATCTGACACTAAGCGTTTCTGCTCCATTAAGGGTCTTATATTACCCTTATTATTAGGATTTACGTCCGTAATAATTGGACTTTGGGTTTGATTTTTTGACAGTTTTCAGTGGTTATGATGAGCAATATGAGAGAGAAATGTGGTAATTATTGATCATTGTTTAGGTAGATTAAACCACGTTAAGGTTTTAGAATGTCCCCAACTAGATATGCCGCTTCCAGGTGTTTAAAATTATTTCGTAATTACGAGATCCTTATCTCATAATTACAAGATCTTTTCTCAAAATTACGAGATAAGGTGTCTACATTTTTTTTCTATGGTGAATGCAATACGCTTCTGTACATTCGTCTTTTTAAACTAAGCATTTGTTTTTGCTAATCTTAAATGCCATAGTCATGCAGGCCTGAACACTATTGAGTTTCCCTTTTAGCAGGGCAGGTCCCTGTTGACCCCCTGGGTGATTCTGTCAGCTACGTGTCAGCTACATGTTAGGAGCATGTTGTGGCCTGTCTCATAGTCAGGCCTGAAGGAGGATGGTTTGTCAATAATATGATAACACGTGACGACAACCACCTCCTTCCTATCTGAATGAATCAGGAGGAGACCATATTGTTCCGCTGGTGCTAATCACTTGTCATGGTGACTTATTTTGCTAGAAGTCCCCACCCGCAGTTCTTCTTTTCTAATGAACAGTCTGGCTCAAAATAGCGTTGGCACGATACTGATCTCCTGACCGAGGTCTATGTGTGTGTGTGTGTGTGTGTGTGTGTGTGTGTGTGTGTGTGTGTGTGTGTGTGTGTGTGTGTGTGTGTGTGTGTGTGTGTGTGTGTGTGTGTGTGTGTGTGTGTGTGTGTGTAGACATTGTGTAGTGTATGTAAATTGTGCATGACAATTGGTTTTGTTTACTTAAATAGATTTAAGTTTTGCTTAATTTTAATCTTCAAAGTGAATCCTTTACAGATCTGGTGTGGATAATGGCACCACATAGACCCCTTCTAATTCTGTGCCACTGATAATGTTTCACCCTAAATTCAATACATTTTTCAAATCACTGAAAATACTAATAATTTTGTGAGTGATTCAAGTGTAGATCATAAAAACGGGGCAAAAATGTTGTGTTGCAGTGGAAAAATATGAAAGAAATTTGCCACTGAGATGATTTATTTCACGCCAAGCACAACAACAACAAATTCATCAACATGGGGTATCTACATTATATAGGAAATCATCCCCAACTTTCTTAGCTTTGACTGCAATTAATTGGAAATTAATTAATAGCAGACATTCTATGCGTTTTGCTCCTCCTTGGTGGGAAACACTGATCAGTCATTGTGTGTTTTACTTTTACTGTAAAAGTGTTCAGTGAAAATCTTGAATATATTGTGCTCGGTGTATTGTACTGTTAATATAGAGATGTCTGCGCAATCTCACTGCAGTACAATGACCTGTGTGAAATTCAATACTCTGCCCTCCAGCTCAGCCCATCCTGTACTGGTGCTCCAGGAACATGTCATTCTGGAGCAGCATCTCCTTCAACCTGGCTGTGCTCATGAACCTGCTTGTGGCCTTCTTCTACCCGCTGGAGGGTGTCCGTGGAGGTCAGTCTGCTACACTCTTCACTTTTTAAAACTTTTCTTTCGCGCTTTAACACTTGGAGCAGGTTGTTGTGATCTTGTGTTTATGCGCTGTGGTTAACACAATGAGTGTGACTATTTCAACTCAGGAAATGGGAGTGAGTGGCTCAAACATTAAATGTGCAAGGCCAGGGGTGGGGCAGGAGGCATATTGTACAGGTTGTGCTTTAGCAGGAACCTGTATGGCAAAGATGAACGGAAATTGGGTCAAGGCTTGAACGTTTACGCCTTCCAGGTGCAGCTCCTTGCTGCCAGGTAAAAAACATTTGGTGGCTTAGTGTGTTTAAGAGGAGGTTGTACTCAACTACCCCAGGTCAACTGTAAAGTTGAGGCCAATATGATCTCTCAGAGGTTCTGTTCGGATTAGTCTGAAAGCTTCTTTCTAAGTTTTGGGTTTCTAAAACCAATATTTTGACGGACACCACCAATTTCCACAGTAATTGAAAATGAGCGTAGTCCTGCCACAGTCAATTTCTCCTCTATCCATGTCTGAAACTGACAATTAACCTAAAAAGGGCTTGCATTTTTTCAGATTTGAGCCTAAAGGGTAACTCCATCTAATTTACAGATCAAATTGTATTTACAGGTGTTGGGGAGTTGTACCGCATATGAGAGAAGTTTTATAAGGCCTTTTATGGCTCCAGAGGGAGCTACGTAAAATCTGATAAATGTCATCAAGTGATGTCACCTGAGTCGGCGTCAGACTACAAATTTAAAATGAAACAAATCTGGGGGTGTGGAGTTAGACTTAAGTGAGCTCACCAGACCTCTGTTGCCTGCTTCTCATTTCTCCTTGAGGTTTGTGGCTAAGGCAATATTAGCTGCTACTAACATTCCCCGAAATACCCGAACACACCCTAATCTCTGACCGAACTCATGCAGTCATGAGAACATTTGATTTCCCCTGGACACGTGGTACCTTAAATAACCCGATGTAGCTTGAGCAGTCACATCCCAGCATTTGCAATCATACAGAACATGTATTTATAGCAGTTGGCATGTGGCATCACATCATGTACCTTAGATGCATTATTAGTGTATGCACAGGAATTTACAGAACACTATGTGCTCTCGTGCCTGTGGTTTGGGTGTAGCCTTACACCTCCCAGAGTAAATTTCACCACAAGTGGAGTTGTGATGAGAATAAAATCCTAGCAGATAGTTTTAATATTGAACGGCAGTGGCATTTACCTTTTCTGAGCTTGACCAACACAAGCCCTAACATTTTTTATTTTTTTATTTAACCTTTATTTAACCAGGTAGGCCGTTGAGAACAGGTTCTCATATGCAACGGCGACCTGGCCAAGAAAAGCATTAGCGTACAAGACAACATACAGTTTCACATTCAATATAGTACAAGAAAACAGAGTGTGCTACAAAGGTACATATTAAGTAGGCAGTACAAAGCCAGCATAAAGTGAGGTATAAATAAGTACGTCAATGGAAATGCGAAGGTGGAAAGGTGATAACATAATATACATGAATAGACAGTCTAGAACATTGCTGAGATGTAGTAAAGAGTCAGAATACAGTTAGTGCAAATTAAATTGTGGTTATAACACAGTATATATAAATAGATGGTCTATATGAATGCTGAGAAGTGAAGTCAATATACAGAAAGTGCAAGATATAATCTAGTTAGTGATGTGGGTCAGTAATAACACAGTGAATATGAGTTTGTCTAAAATGCAGAATATAGTAAAAAGTCAATAAACCATTAGTGCAAACTTTTGTCTAGGTAGTGGGGTAGAAACGGAAAACACAGTACACTGTATGAGTAATAAAATGCTGAGATGAAGTAAAGAGTCAGTGTACAGTTTGTGCAAAGTGTGGACTAGATAGTGATGCTGATCAATCATAGTAGTATACATGAATGAACGGAGATATCTAAATGCTGAAATGTGGTAAAGAGTCAATATACAATTAGTGCAGGTAGTGGTCTAAATAGTGAGGTAGGTGTTGATGTGCCAAAAAATAATGTGACAACGAGGGAATGCAACAAAGGTGGGGGAAATACAGTTTTGCATGCCAGGTCATATACAAAGTGCAAACGTGCGTAAGCAAATATGTACAAATGTGCAATGGGGCATGACAGAGACAGTGGTGTGTGAAGACAATGCATGAATGATGGAGAACAGTTAGCATGTGCAATGACCGGACAGGAGCTTGGTCATGTGTGTATTGAAGGTAGTTAGTGGCATAAGGGTTTTGAGTTTCAGAGTTTTTTGTAGCTCATGCCAGTCATTTGCAGCTGAAAACTGGAAGGAGTGGCAGCCGAAGGAGGTGTACACTTTTGGGGTGACTAAGGAGATGTAACTGCTTGAGTGGAGATTGCGGGTGGGTAGGGCTTTTGTGACCAGTGAGCTTAGGTACGGCGGGACTTTGCCTAGCACGGACTTGTAAATGAGTTGGTACCAGTGAGTTTGGCGTTGAGTGTGTAGCGAGGGCCAGCCAACTAATGCATAGAGGTTGCAGTGGTAGGTGTTATAAGGGGCTCTGGTCACAAAACTTATGACACTGTGATAGACAACATGTTATCAGATTTCTAGTCTTATTATCTGGTCTCAGTTTGAGTAATCTTCTGGTAATAAGGTGTGTTTCTGTTTTTGTATACAGACTTACGTTAATACTGTGGTCTCCCGATAATGCCAGAAACTGAAGCAGGAAACATAATACCATGCTAGTGACTGTGGAATATACCACTGAAAGTGACACCTACCTAATAATAAGAGGTAGATTTAGATAGAGCAAAAAGTCAGACATCTGACTTTACTCTCATTTAATCCACAACATGAAATACTATAATTGATCTGTTAATCTGTGTTATAAATCTATGCTATAAATCATTTCACAGTTTTAAAGTTAAATGTTCTTAATAGATCAGAGTTGTTTGCCTGTTGTATTGATGCAGGAGATGGATAGGGCAGTGTCATAATCAGGGCTTTAAATTAACTTTTTTGATCACCGGCCAACGTGGCTAGTAGATTCTGTAGTAGAAAGTAACCAGCCAAACAGACTTTCCACTAGCCACATTTTTTCCAGGGAAAATAAACCAGATTATGAGTGCCACTGAATACATGTAAGCATCCGTGTTTCTTTAAATTGTTTTATTTGGGTTGATGGCTGATATATTCCCTCCTCTTTCATCTTGGTGGTCCCCTGTGTCTGGAGCCTTCCTCTTTGGCTCTTCTGCTTATCTGCTTTTATATTTTTAACTGTTTTTAACTGCTCTTTAATGTTTAATTTCTTATACTGCACTGTGACTTTTGTTCTTGTATTTGAATTGTCTTCATGTAAAGCACTTTGAATTGCCCTGTTGCTGAAAAGTGCTATACAAATAAAGCTGCCTTGCCTTCTGGTTTCTTAACCCCCAAAAAATATCTCCATGTTTGGTTTGTTTTTCTTACCTAAATTTACTTTAATTTCAGCTCCTATGGTTTGTTTCGCGCCGTTCTGTTCATCTTCTCCGTTTCAGCGTAGCTCGTAATCAATACCACACACACTAGGCACGTAGCCAACGGTTGTATGACACGTCACAATATAGTGTTCATGGGAAATGTAGGATCTGTGGCAGTAGCAGTGTTGCCAGATAAAGATTACGTTTCCAAGCCAAACATACGCAAAACCGCCCAAATTTCTTGGCAGAAAACAATGACTTGTTGCATCTTTTCTTCAGCCTGCCGATTCAGACGCAGTGTTATTTGCTTCATTCATCACCAGCCAAATTGGCAAGTAACTTTATAATGTTACCCGCCAAAGAAAATTTTTCTCCGCATTTGGCGGGTGTCAATTTAAAGCCCTGGTCATAATACAAAAAAGGAAGTGGCCACCACTGAGAGACAACACCAGAATTCTAATATCCTCAAAGTTTGAAATGTTTCTGAGGAAGAAAAGAGAGAATAAAAAACACACAACAAACATTTACTAAACAGCCTTTTGTATTAATATAGCATAACATATATTCAAATCCAACTTAAAATGCTCAACTACAGTATTTCAGCTGTCACTACTGTCGTGTAATTGTTGTGTTTGCAAGTAACAATTGCTGACAACTAAACATGGACCCGAGCTGTTACCTAGTCTGTAACAATTTGTTTAATTGGTTAGACAATTGGCTGCAGTCAGCTCTGAAATATCAATCAAATTTAGATTTCATCATTTATATTTTTTTATTACAAAACATTTTTGTTAATTTGCCAACCCTGAAATATTTTAGATTTCATTGTAAACTCAGATATAGTTCAATGAATATGTAAAAAGAACATGGAACTAAACCACTCTCCAACATTGTGTGGACAATAGAAAACAAACTTAGGAAAAAAGAAAAGAAAAGGTCTGGAGTGCTCAGAAGTTCAAAACAAATAATGAAGGTGCTCTTTGGAAAGGGAACAAAAACTTCAAAGAGAAAAAAAAGGTCCGAGGCACTCTTCTTGTGAATTTTTTTATTTAGATGGCTATTTCATATTGAAATCTTACATTAAAAATAGAACTTGGCAGCAACCCACATGTATTGGCACAAAGCAGCCTTCTTCAGGGTGTAGGAAAAACAAAATCAAACTAAATTAGCTATTTTACCATAAATTACAAAAACCAAAGGTAATTCAGTTCCTTTGTGGGCTCTACATATTTGACCTTGTTGCCATATTAACCCCTGATCAGTCACGCTCTGTCATGTGGCCTAAATGTCCACATTTAGGTTGGGAAAATCTGGAAAAGTCTGGTGTTGCGTCACTAATTAGGTGTTAGATTACTTTAGAGATACAATATCCATTCAAAGGGTTATGTCTAAGATACCACTTTCTGCGTGACAGAAGGTTTTTCACAAACCCAAGGAATTTGGTGACAGACCTGAATTTTTATGTGCAGTTTTCTGTTTGTTTTGCTGTCTCTTATTCTTTTCCTTTTTTCTCAGTTCTCCTTGAGGGCAGCATTTGTGGTGATGTGAAAAGCCGCAACCATTAAGGCCTGCATTGTTCCAGTGCAGAGTAGCAGAGAGAAGATACACATTGTGATTCGCATAAACTTTCAATTGTTCTGTCTGGGGTCAAACGGCGAGGTCTCTTTTGTTTGAACTTCCTCACAGCAGTTTAGAAGAGACAAAAAACAGAGGTTGTTAGCTTAGCTCTAGAAACCTCATGTGGTTTTTTTAGTGTTAAAGGTCTTTGGGGAGCTTAACAGTTCATTCCAGGACACGCCAATGTTGGGTCTAAACTGAAGCCATTTCATGTGAAAATAAAAAAGCTCAGCCACTGTTAAGTTGCTCAATAGTGAATATTTAATGTCTACAAACGCATACTCCCACTGTGTCCCGGATGCATGTCTCCTGTTAATAGGCAAGCTAACTGCTTGTAAAACTTGAATTAACCAAACCACTCTAGTGAAGTATGTCTGTAAAGGTTCTCAGTCATCCAGGTCATGGTAGTTCTCTGATAAGCAAAGGAAACTGGATTTGCTAGGCTGATGACCTGTCTCCTCTGTCGTCGTCTTTCTGGATATTTCCATAACGTGTAAAGCTCCTCGGACAGCATGAAACATGGCCAATACTCACGGACATGTTGTTTCCTGTTAGCAACCTCTGCTGTTGGTCCATACCAGTTGGAAACATGGAAACACACCTTATTAGCATTTCTTTTTTTTGTGACATCTCAAAAGTTCGCCTAAAATTCGCTTGAAAATTGAATGGAAAAAAGCTACTCACATCTGTAAGTGGATGTTTTCTCTAGGTTGTTTGATTAAACCTTTTCCCAGTAGTGGCCAGTAGAGCTAATGTACTCGATACAAACACCTTGACATACATAACTCCTCTGTACACCTTCTGTAGGTTCAAGTCAGGTGGATGTATTTAGTCGGGTAGTCTCGCTTTGCCAGACTTTCCTCCACAGCTCTGGTTTACTGGCATTTTTAAAAACCAATCACAGTTGTCTTGGGCAGCGCTAGGCGCTGAGTGGAAATAGCTGCAAAATAGCCTTGGGAAGGAACTTGTTTTGGTGGAACATGTGTACGTTCAAAGGTTGTTTTAGTCGTGCAACAAAAAACTCAGATAGTCTAGCTAGCTGTCTGGATTTACCCTGCAGAGATCTGAGGAGCAGTTAACCATAGTCCTCATAAATCAACTGGAGTTTAAAATTCCAACACAAGGAAAGCGGAAAGAAACGGACATCAGGCCGTAAAGAGGTGCATCCTGCGGAATTTCCAGTAACACTGGACCAATCCCGAAAGTGGAACGTAGTGGATATAGACTAGTAGTCGGGTAACCCTTGACCAGTAGTAGTCAAAGTGCCAGCCTCCACCCTGTGACAGGCTCTGCTTGAATGTGACCGTGAAAGTAGACACCGGAGCTATTAGCTCAGACACTTGTCAACAATGCAAAGTAAAATCTCAATTTTCATCATTTAGCAAACATCAGGCTGAATGTAGAATTTACTGAAGTGTAAGTGGTTTAGTGTAACGGCCAGTGTCTGTCTCTATCTTCTTATAGCTGCAGAGTAAGCAAGTTAGAGAGATGAATGGTCTTAGACTCTAGGTGTGTGTGATGTCCAAACTGCTCTGTCTAGGTTGGCTGCCAAGTCCAAGCGCCCAGGCAGCATGTTACGATGCAGTGCCCAGGACCATCTCGATGAATTTAGCCGGAGCCAGGTGTATTTTTAGCCAACCAGGGATTATGTAACAAAGTACCTGTCATGTGATCTGTACACAGAGAGGCGTGAAGAACGAGGCCTCAGCAGAGACTTTCAGAGTAGCGTTATTTGTGTCTCAGTGAAAAGAAAACCTGTCTGACCTTTTTAACTTGATAAATGCATTTGGGTATTAAAGGGGACATATGATGATTAAAAGAAATTCACCTTTTCAGTGCTTGTGCACATATATTTGGGTATCTGGAGTGCCTACCAACCCACAAACTGTGAAATAAGACAACCCAGTCAGTTTTTTGTGGGCTGCCTAGATCAGAATACATGGGATTCAACAAGCTATACAGATTTGTCTCCCCTTTCTATGTCACATGTTGGCTTATTAGAATATACCACTCACCATACTTTTACTGCAACTATAAAAGAAAAAGATAAACCCGTGCAGTAGTTTTTTCTTTAAGCTGTTTTTAAGTGTGTTGTAGAATTGCAGATCAGTGTCTCACCCCTGAGTAACTGAATTGGCCTCTTGTAGACATGATAAAAGTAGAACAATACACTTATTTCACTAAGAAGAGTTTGCTACATAATTAATGATTGAATGGAAAGAGTCAAACCTCTCCCTAATGTGACCTCCCTCATCGTCAGGTACCCTGGAGCCCCATCTGTCTGCCCTGCTGTGGATGGCCATGCTGGTTTCTCTGGCTATTGTCATCATCTTGCCTCAGCCTCATGGTATCCGGGCACTCATTGCTTCAACCATCCTGCGCCTGATCTTCTCTGTAGGCCTGGAGCCCACATTGCTCCTGCTGGGTGGTTTCAATGTAAGTGTGTATCAGTGTGTTCAGAAAGTAGTTAGCATTTGTACAGAACTCACGTGCAGTATTACAATTAGATATGTTTTATTGCCCGGTAGATGGTTGACTGAAATTGGCAACCACCGCAGTCCCATGCCAAACATTAACTAAACAATGCAATTATTGATACAGGACTTGCGTGTGCACAGTGCAGGAACAAGGCAACTCAAGCATTCAGCCAGATTTCACATTCAGGTGGACACACTGGTTTAACAGTTGAGGTAGCATTACTGCTGCTAATAGAAATGTCACACATCGCTGTTGGGCGTTGATGCAGGAGGTTTCACAAGGTCAACCACATCCACTTTATTTTTAGTGGTCTGAACAATAAGCAAAATCTTACCCAAATATATTTTTCCTGATATGTGAACCTTCCCTTCTCAGTTTGAACATTCTGTGCACTATCATAACATGGCTTATTTCTCTACATGTCATCTCTGTGTTCTCCATTGTTCTCCAGTTATGTAATAAGGTGATCTTCCTTACGAGCTTTGTCGGGAACCGTGGAACCTTCACACGTGGCTACATAGCCATGATCATGGATGTGGAGTTCCTGTACCACCTGCTCTACCTGATTATCTGTAGCCTGGGGGTCTTTGTTCATGTCTTCTTTTACAGCCTGCTAGTACGTGAGCACACACACAACACATAATCTTACCATTACTAACCATATATGCATATGTACCTAGATAGTGGTATGCTAACAATGCAATGTCTAACTTGTCCTGATTAGAAATAAAGACAGCATAGTGTACACATTTTCACTGTTAATCTGCGCTGTAACAGATAAAAATGGGGTTTAGATGCCATTTCATTGGTCATAAAGGTTCACATATTCTCCGCCAACATCATTTTACCATGTTATCCAAACAAATCCTTCCTCTTTCAGCTCTTTGATCTGGTTTACCGAGAAGAGACCTTGCTGAACGTAATAAAGAGTGTGACCCGCAATGGGCGCTCCATTGTTCTGACAGCTGTGCTGGCTCTTATCCTCGTCTACCTCTTCTCCATTGTGGGCTATATCTTCTTCAAAGACGATTTCATTTTAGCTGTCGACAGGATACCCAACAAAACACTAGGTATGATGAAATACAGATTTGTTCTCACTCCTTTACCGGGCTGAACATAAAGTACTTGCCCTCCCCTGACCCAGACAGTCAATGTAAAACATAGACTGTTTTTCTGCAGCACAAATACACACACTGGTTGGGTGTGAATACAAAAAGTTTGTGTCCAGTTTAATGTACATGTATTTCCATTTATGACCATACCTATTGCTTTTAGCATCACCAATAAGTGCATATTAAGGATTTCAACATTAATTTGCATTGGGAAAAAAATAATTGTACAAATTGTAAATACAAATTGTACAGTTGCATAATGTCTTGTTTTCCCAATTAAATAGAGCATGGAGCCAGTATGGTGGGAGAGTTCTTCTCTGGTGGGGTGTGCCAAAAAGAGAATGGGGAGAACTGTTCGGCAGAGGCCGTGATGGATGGTAAGTTGACAAAAATGAAAGGATACTGTTGCGGTGTGTATATGTGTGTGTGTGACTGGGCGTCAGGATCAAAGGTTCTTTTATGTTTGAATCCACGTGTTTGTGCATGCATGTCTCTCAAGAGGTTCCCAAGTGTGTGTCCTTATGTCTGCCTGTGTATGTGTGTAATGGCAAGCTTGTATGAGTATGTGAAGGTTTGTATGTCCTCGCAAACGACTCAGCCAGAGGAAATTCGTCCCACTGAGCTGTAAGTCTGGGTGGCCGGGTGGTCATGGGATTAAACCCGGTTGGGCCAATTGGGGGCTTTCAGGGAGCTGGGTCAAACACCAGGAGTTTAGGCTCATTGTGCGTCTCAGGGGACGGGTCAAGGGTTGAAAGGTCAGGGATTAATTAGCACCACGTACAAGCGGGTCAATGGGTCACCCAGTGATGGCGCAGAGATCTGCTCACAGCAAACAACAAGTTCTTGCAAACGTACTGACCTTGATAGGAAAAACCTCCAGTCAAAGATGAGCACATGCACTAGAGCTGCACGATATGGGGAAAATATGCAATAACGTTGTTGAATATTGCGCTAACGATATTGCTTGCGATAAATAAACAGATATTAACGTGTACTCAGTTCTGTATTTAGGCTGCTTTCAGTATTCTGCTAAAATACAGCAAATTGCTTGTTGAATTTTAAAAAAGCGAGAAGAAAATAATTTTCAACATTTTATTGAACAAATTGAACATTGAATTGAACATTAAATGCAGCACTAAAAAAGAATGACAGTTACATTTTAAAGTGCTGTTTTCTAATGATACTCTCTTTCAACTAATTAAAAAAAAAATCATATCGCAATCTTTTTGCGATATGTTGCAGCCTTTTGCGATGTGTTCATTGTGTGTTCAAGTTGATATCGCAATAACGGTAAAAAAAAAAAGATATATTGTGCAGCCCTAACATGCACCACCGTAAAATTGATCAACCAACCATGTTGAATCCTCACACTGGCGTGACTTCTTAGCTTTCCTATCCATCACCACCACGCTATCTAATTAAGGTAGTCTGGTGACTTTTTTTGTAGATAGTTGAGAACATTCCCAGACTTGTTAAGTCCTCACTGACCCCCCCCTCGATGGGAGTATGTGAGGGTTCAAATGCATATATAGTGTTGATTGTATATTGGATCTAAAGTCTTAATGGCCTCTATTCTTTATGGATCTATGGTTAAAGGCATCGTTGACCAGTTGTAGAAATGCAGCTGATGGAGCAGACAACGCTTTTCATTCAGCCTAAACAAGAAATGACTATCTGACCGTATTGGTTGTGTCCATAGCTTCCCTTACCATCCAGCCATCAGCGGTGGTGATCGAGGACAAGGAGCGATCATGTGACTCCCTGCTCATGTGCATTGTCACAGTATTAAGTCACGGCCTCAGGAGTGGAGGAGGTGTTGGGGACGTCCTGCGGAAGCCATCCAAAGAGGTACAAAGCACCAAAACACAAACAACAAGGACGAAATCACACCCAAGTTGAGTTTAGATTAAGAGTTTTAAAAAACAGGATCATTATACTTTTAATCTTTCCCTTTCAGTCTTCAAATTTTAGTCCACAGGCTATTAGATTATAGTGAACTTGGACATCTTACCACTCAATAACAAAATTCAATAGCATCACATGCCTTATAACACACAAAAATTAATTTCAGGTGAATTAAATTAAAGTGGATGGAGAAAACTTGACATTAGATCTTTAATACTGAACATTTGAATGATGATTTTGTTTTGTATTAACAATAACTTGGTGGTTTGGTTGGCTAATTCTATAGCCAAAGGATAAGGTGATTTGTAAGAAGTGCAGTGAAGGCTACAATATGTCTGATAAGGCTCTTTGTCAGAGAAAGGTCAGAGGTTGTTTTCATAATATCAAACATGCCAGAAAAAAGCATTAATGATACTTATCCAGCATGTACACTCCCAAACATCTGCAGCTTGACCCATAGAACGAGTGCATGACTCAAACATGCTAATGTAAACCTCAGTTAGCTTATCATCCATGTAAATTCTCTGTACTGTTTTCAGTTGTCAGGTTGTGTTTGATACACAAGGATGGCTCATGCATAGTATCCTGTATGCAAAGAGGGCATTATGAGTCACCCCAGTGACAGCAGTGAAATGTGATATAAATAGGCTCCATATTTCCATGAACATACTGTACCTTTTTTCTTGACATATGATTTATTTTAGCAATTAAACTAATTTTACCGATTGAATGTTAGATTTACAAACTGTAGAATAGTTTCTAAGATTCTGTTCTCAGTTATTACTCACAACAGATCAGTGTCTACATAAATGATGAGCATTCACTGTAAGCTAAATTCTTGAATACATATTACTAATAAATAAATATGACTAATATTACCGACTTAATATTTATTTAGTGGATGTCCATCTGCTCAACAAAAAATGACATCAACATCTAAATCTCTGTCTTTTTTATAATGCCAGTTGGTGATTTGACTTTTTTTTTAATATGGTCAACATGCAGCCTATCTGCAAATGAATTAAATCTATTTTGCTCAAATTCTTTAATGAGAAAATAAATACTATAAGTGGTTCGTCGTCAAATCCGACTTTGTGACCATTAGGAAACGCAAACTTATAAACCTACGTTTGTAAATATTTGAGTAATAGTTCAATAGGATGGTGATTCAAGCTCTCTGCAACCTACTGTACATTGAATTTCTAAACTAGGCCCATATTCCCACTGTGACAATGGCATTCCCAGTGTGACACCAGCTGATATTGCTTGCCCTTACAAGTTGTCTCCTCTTTGGCTTCAACAGGAGCCCCTTTTTGCAGCCAGAGTTGTCTACGACATGCTCTTCTTCTTCATGGTCATCATTATTGTCCTCAACCTCATCTTTGGTGTCATCATCGACACATTTGCTGACCTGAGGAGTGAGAAGCAGAAAAAAGAGGAAATCCTGAAGACAACATGTTTTATTTGCGGTGAGGAAAAAATGAAATGAAGATGCATTTTCAATGTTGTTCTGCATGGTGATATTGTAGAATTTGTTCAAAACAATTTTTTTTAAGACCATTTCATTGCTGTCTTAGTCACTTTTTTTTTTTTTACCATTAAAGGCATTCTGTCTACTCAGCAGTTATAGACACGCACTATTGTTCGTCAAACATGGAGAATGTGACTCAAGACCTTTGTCACACCTTTCCTGTCTTTTTCCCAGCATCACTGTATACTGTCGTACTCCCTTCTTAGAATAAATAAGGCGGAAATGCCTTGCAGTTCCATTTAAGTCGAAGCTGCAAGCGATGCTTAAAACGTTGCTGTATAGCATTAGTCGTGTAGTACAGTCAGCAGGTGTGAATGCCGAGCTTTGCAGATGATGTCGAAATCAATACCAATCAAACCAGTGGTCTGCTCTGAGCTTGCTCTTGTATGAGCGTGCGATTGCCGCGTTGCAGCTTCACATCAGGCCTCCGTGCAAAATGGGGGCTGTTTTTTCTGAGTAGTATAAACAACAAAACGCCTCCTCTTCCCAGAATGAATGGTTAGTCATGGCAGGTGCTGCTGTGGAGGAGTGTTTCTTCCTGTTGCCATATGGGTCTTGACCATGTTAGACTGTACACTCACTCAGACACTGGCTTCATCCGTCACTAAACAGTCACTTCTGAACGATCATTGGTCAGTTCTGGTCATTTTTACTGCTTTGTGTTGGGCAACAGTATTAAGGGTTATTTGTCTTTTGCAAATGCAATTCAAGAATGTAAATGGATTACAGAGATATGGTGTGAAAAAAAAAATACATGTACACATTTTTAGCAGATCTCAGCTGACCTGTTTTGTCTGGCCATTGCCTTGTGACCCCATTTCCTCTTGTTTTTTCAGTTAGTCATTCTCATTTAGGTCACAAGAATGATTCTCATGTTTCCACACAAAGTATATTTCTTCACTCTTCCAAAGAAATGAGAGCACTGTGTTTATTTTGTGTGTGTGTGTGTGTGTGTGTGTGTGTGTGTGTGTGTGTGTGTGTGTGTGTGTGTGTGTGTGTGTGTGTGTGTGTGTGTGTGTGTGTGTGTGTGTGTGTGTGTGTGTGTGTGTGTGTGTGTGTGTTGCATTTGGGGTTGTACCCTTAATTTTTAGGTTTGGAGAGGGACAAGTTTGACAATAAGACGGTTACCTTTGAAGAACACATCAAAGTTGAGCACAACATGTGGCACTACTTGTTCTTCATCGTCCTGGTGAAGGTGAAGGATTCCACAGAGTACACTGGCCCTGAGAGCTACGTGGCCGAAATGATCAGGGTAAGGATGTTGTCATACGCATGCATTTTGTTTTTTAACTGTTTAAAAGTCCTAACTATAATGAAAACTTTCCAATATATGCAGCAGCGCTTGTGATAGGTAAACTGAGAGAGGGTCATGTTCAGAATAAATAAAATATACTTGCTGTGAACAAATCCTCAATTATTCAAGCTCCCCTCCTTTCAAAAATAAAGCTATGTCCCCATTTGTTTGATACTGCTGGTAACAATTCATGTACTTTAGAGACTACACATGCAGAAGTACCGTGCAACACTGTATCCGCTACCGTTGTGGTCTTTACTGAGGTTAACCTTCACTCCAAAAAAAGCATGCACAGTTGGCGCTGTGACTCCAGCGATCAAGTTTATATGGGTTTGGACAGGGTTGATTACTGCAGCCTTTTTGTTTCTCTGCACCAGCGATGGGCAGTATTTTCTTTTTTTTCCACCTCATCTGTCCCAGAGTCCCAGGACTGCATTTTGTAATCCCTGTGTCCGTGACCTTGAATGCTTTCAAAGTATTAACGCATCAGTCAGCTTTGTGAATGGAGAATTAACATTCAGACAGTCTGCCATCGGCGTAAAATGTGTTAATCCCCTGAAGCAGCAATGCCTTGCTTTAATTATTAGAAACACAGGTCTTACACTGCATATAACCTCATGATAGGCAACCCAGCACGTAGCCTCATGGTTTTTGTTTATCTGCAGTGTGAGGATAACTCCTCACAAAAGTCAACAGTTATTGAACCGTCAAAAAATGTACAACAATTTTTTGCTTTATATTTCTTTTCTTTTTTTATATTATGATATACATACACCGGCGACTTATTGGGTAAACCTGTGCAACTGCTTGTTAATTACGTGGCAGCAACTCAGTGCATTTAGGCATGTAGGCATGGTCAAGATGATCTGCAGTTCAAACCAAGCATCAGAATGGGAAAGCAAGGTGATTTAATTGACTTTGTGGCATGGTTGTTGGTGCCAGACAGGCTGGTTTGAGTATCTCCTGGGATTTTTATGCACAACCATCTCTAGATTTTACCGAGAATGGTCCAAAAGAGAACATATCCAGTGAGCAGCAGTTCTCTGTGTGAAAATGCCTGGTTGATGGCAAAAGTTAAATGAGAATGGCCAGACTGGTTTGAGCTGATTGAGAGGCAACTGTAACTCAAATAACCACTCGTTACAACCGAGATATGAAGAAGAGCATCTCTGAACGCACGTTGTACTTTAAAAGAGATGGTCTACCCACTCCTGTCAGCTAAAAACAGGAAACTGAGGCTAAAATTGTGTCGCAGGTTGTTCAAAATTGGACAATAGAAGATTGGAAAAACTTTGCCTGGTCTGATGTGTCTTGATTTTTGCTGCTCTATCAGATGGTATGATCAGCATTTGGCGTAACAGGAAAGCATGCATTCATCCTGCCTTGTATCAACGGTGTAGGCTGGTGGTGGTGGTGTAATGGTGTGAGGGATATTTCCTCGGCACACTTTGGGCCCCTTAGTACCAACTGAGCATTGTTTAAACGTCACAGCGTGCCTGAGTATTGTTGCTGACCATGTCCATCCCTGACCAAAGTGTACCCGTCTTCTAATGGCTACTTCCAGCAGTATACCCAGCCATGTCACAAAGCTCCAATCATCTCAAACTGGTTTCTTAAAAGTGACGATGAGTTCACTGTACCCAAATGGCCTCCGGATTCACCAGAATTTTTTCATTTGAAAAACAAAAAAATAAGTTGATTGTTTTGATTATTGCATCATACTCCTAGTCTGTGAGCAATTAGAAAGCTTGTTTTAACTGCCAGAGGAAACCCCCCTCTTCTGAAGTGGTTGCTTCCCTGACGCACTTATGCTGCTGTCAGTTTCTGACACAGTTTCTCATTAGATATCATTTAACACACTCTGCTGCCTTTTGCCTTGATCTGCTGCACTCAGTCTTGTGAGGAACCACCTGATTTGGGATTAACCCCCATCCTCTCTCCCATTAACCTTACACCCCACTGAGCCAAAATTAGTTTGTTAATCCTGTGCCCTGACCAGCAGGTTCAAGGGGCAGGCAGAGCAGAAAAGGCACACATGGTGCAAAAGACCCCAATGACCCATCAGCTGACCCAGTCATCCTTAACATTAACTCTCAGATTAACATGCAGGTGTTTGATGCCGGACCTCCATGTCTTATTGTCTGAGTTGTCTACAAAGATTTTTGATTTTAAGATTATTTTTTGTTTCTATTTGATGGTGATAGCAGAGATACAGACAGGACGTGTAGATATAGATGGAGAGGGAGGGAGGCAGGGAGGGACAAGATGCAAACAGGTATTTATTTTATTTTGTAAATATTCAAAAACACAAAGTGCACGCAAAAATACAAAGCACAATGTCTAAATAATTTAATTTAGGATTCAAAGGTTTTGCAGACGAATACCTATCTTGCTGTCTATCAATGCACGTTTCTAACACACATTTCTAATCTGATTAAGCAATAGCATTTGTGACAAACTTTAGACAAGCTCTTTGTGTTACTAGGCCATACATTTTCTCTATTATTTCTTACATTTAAAGTTTACATACCGTACCGTCTTCTATTTTGTGGTTATATAGATTTTGTTGTATTTTACTTATTGAAGTTGTATATATTTACATTTTATTTGACCCACACTATTTTTATTATAGTGTTGAGTAAAAGTTATATAACCATACAAATGTTCACACAGCATTATAATTGTAGAAATCTTGGGGGGGGGGAAGCAGAACACTTGGGGAGGATTAATTACTATTTGTATTGTGTTGTGTTCAAATGACTTATTGGTTAAATGTTATATATATATATATATATATATATATATATATATATATATGTGTGTGTATATATGTGTGTATATATATATATATATATATATATGTGTGTGTATATATATATATATATGTGTATATATATATATATATATATATATATATATGTGTGTGTATATATATATATATATATATATATATATATATGTGTATATATATATATATATATATATATATATATATATATGTATATGTATGTATATATATATATGTATATATATATGTATATATGTATATATATATATATATATATATATATATATATGTATATATATGTATATATATATGTGTGTGTGTGTGTTATTTATTTTGTTAGGTCTTGCTGTGGTATTTTATGCAGCCTATTACAGCTTTATCCCACACTAATTATACAACATGATTAATAGGCCCAATTCCTTTAATCTGTATTGCATCTTGCCCACCGTATTTCGATGTATTTGATGCTGCAGTAACTTGGAAGAAGCAAGAGGACTGAAGGGGGTGTAGAAGTCAGATCACTCTGACAATGACTGGGACTGACGTCAGTGACGGAGGGCTCTGAGTGAAGTGTCACATCTAAGGTGTAAAAAGATGATGCTTGGCTCACACTCATTGCTCTCATTCTTAATGCGTCTGATTTGAAACATCCATAGCCGCAGATATTCAAGTACAACAAAATATGCTGAAACCATATGTGTTGGTGTCTGTTCAGATATGTGACATTTTTTGGGGGCTTTTATTTGCATATGTGTTGACTGAGTGGGCTGTCAGGTGGCTTGTGGCATGACTGTGACGTTTTCTGTTGCTGTTTTAACCACACAGCATCCTGTTTCTTTCTCATGGCCATGCGGTTTCGATAATGAAAAATGTACTTCCGTCATTTCCATTGAACCAGCGTAATGTAGAGTCTTAAGTCGTGCCTTCACTTCTCAGTTTACTGGAATTGCTTTCATTTGTAAACACTGGGGATGGAAAGAGGGCTGGGCTGCTGGTGACAATTGTCGTCAAACAAACACACGTGTGCCAAAATGGGGAAATAAGCATATGAGCAGAACTGTTTGTGTGTATGAAATACAGAAAGAAAATACAGATTTTTTTTTTTAAGTATTAGATCTGTAATTATTTATTTTCTAATAGACTAATGAGGTAAACATAGCCTCTGTCTCTTTGCATTCAGGACGTCGAACTCTCCTCTCAGAATGAGTGTGTGCTGCTCATTATCTTAGTGTTATGTGATTCCCCTCAGGCTGCTGCCTGACCCAGGACTGGTTTGTGGTTCTGACGGCCACCTCACTTGCCCCTACGCCTCCATATCAACCACTGAAACCTACGGGACTTTTCCAGACCAGTTCTACTGCACTGCGCTGTTTTGACCACAGCAGCCTATGCAGCATCCTCGCTTTTCATTCATGCTGCATTAGGCCTTGATGGTTATGCTGATTGAGGACACATGATAGAGACATGGCAGGGAGTATGTGTTTATGTGTTGTAGCTGCTGGGTTTCTTTCTTTCTTGGGTCTCTGCAATTTTTAGTAGGTAAAGTGCGTTAAAGCTACAATTAAGCAGACTTTTATATATCATCATACTTTATATTATTTTGATTAATCTGTACTAGTTTTATTTTCTTGTTGTGTATTTTGGGCTACTATCAGATCCGTAGTGAGATACAACGGATGGATTAAGGGTAACTTAGCCATGCTGCTGCAAAGACACGCTGTTGGGCTAACAGACGGTTAATATCCCGTCGTAATCCAGGTTATCATTGTTATATCTAGTAACATGAAACAGTGAAGAATATAACAAAATGCCATTACTTTCCCTAAAGATTTCAGTCAATCAATCAACCAACATGTATTTATATAGCACTTTACAGCAACCAGCTGGTATCCAAAGTGCTTTACATCAGGAACCAAAAATAAAACATATCCTACAATAAAAAGAATGAAACATAGAGTCCGGTTAATTTGGAGACACCAGACTGGTGGTATCAGCAAGTGGGGTTTAATTCTGGGGGCAGCAAACACTCTCGTTGAGCAGCTTTTTGATAGAGGATCGTGCTAACCTCTTTGACAAATACATTGTGTTTCCAGTGTATGTGTCACAATAAAACCCAACCTGTATTTCATTAATTGCATGTTTTTAATGTGAAGCAGCAGCAGTGAGAAATGTTAGGTTAGAATTAGCAATGAGCTAGTCTATATCCACTACATTTCACTTCCGGAATTGCTCCAGTGCCGCCGGAAATTCCGCCGGATGTCCCTCTTTTTGGCCAGATGTCCACTACCTTTCTTTGTGTTGAAATTTTAAACTCTGGTCGATGTATTAAGTTCCTTCCCGAGGCTAATTTTGCAGTGGTGCCGTAGCTCCGTCTGGCACTTAGCACCGCCCAAGACGATTGTGATTGGTTTAAAGAAATGCCAATAAACCAGAGCACGTTTTTCTCCCATCCTGGAATGCTGTGTGGACTAGCCAGACCCCTTCCGCAGCGCTGTGGAGGAAGGTCTGGCAATGTGAGACTAGCAATGAGCCGTCTAGGGACGTAGCAACTCCCCGCCCCCGCTGCTGTACTGCGCATGCAGGAGACACACACACACACACACACACACACACACACACACAGAGTTAGATGTAAATAGATTAAATGGCTATTGCTGAAAAAAATGTCAACCATATACAGTATCAGAAACAGGGTATGATTTTATAAAATGTTTGATTTTTTTGCTTCAGTATTTCATCATATATAGACATTAATGGAAATTCCCACCGGTAATAAATCTTTTTTGAATAATCCCACAGCTTCCACTATGTAAAGCTGCCTTTTTGTTCTTAACTGTTACAATCAGTCTATACCATCAGCAATATTCAAACCATCCATGCCCACAGTACAGTATGCCAAACTTTAACACCTCAACTTTCAGTCAGCATTCTCTGGCAGTTAATCACTCCCGTTACCTTAGAGATATGAAAGTAACTGATTGAATCTACACATTTCACCTGGATGTTTGTTTTTTGGTTTCTGTTGACACCAGTGTGCAAGTAGTACTTATCAAAGGTGTCATTTGTGCCAGGACATATTGTTCAGTAACTTCTTCTCAGAAATCACTGCTACAGCCAATATTTCAATAGTGTACTCTTAAGTTAAACAAATGTAACTCTCCGCCCCACACTTTGAAAAACCTCAGCATTACACACATAACTGCAGAAACTCCAACTAAAACACCAGCTCTGTTGGTCCAGCTACTGTAGCTCGTATACTTGATTTCAGCACTTGGTGAAACAGCTTATGGAAGTTCTTGTCTGTGGCTCACAGGAGCACAAGAGCTGTGTGTCTATGCCGGCGCTGGATGTGAGGCGATGTATATTCAAATGAGGAAGTTTCTTTTTCCATGTTGATTTACATTTGCCTTTTGTAAGTTTTGTTGTGTGTATGGTAGCACTAGACATGATGGAAACATATCACCGATAAGTGAACTGCCTTTTCCCGGTGATTTCAAGAATGCCCTCATATCCCATGAGATTGTAATATGGAAAGTCCCTCATGTATGATTAGTTTGATTCTGCTTTTAGAGTGCTTGAAATCACTGCCTAATCAAATAGGGCTTGGCATTTTTTCACGCTTGAACCATTTGTGTTGCAATGTGTGAAGCATTTTCAGCTACACTGAGAAGTTGAAATTACACCGATGTAATTGCAGAAATTAAATTTAGAAGGAACAAAAAAAAAAAAAAATCACTTCTTAAAAAATGTACAGCCGATTTCAGAAAGTAAAGAATTTGATACATCAGTTTCATTGTGTTGATGTACTTGCCATGACCATTCAGATTTGTGTTTACCAGGAGCACAACTTGGACTGGTTCCCACGGATGCGGGCCATGTCCTTGGTCAGCAGCGATGCAGACGGGGAGCAGAATGAGATCCGAAACCTGCAGGAGAAGCTGGAGTCCACCATGAAACTGGTGTCCAACCTGTCAGGCCAGCTAACAGAGCTCAAAGAGCAGGTTGGTTAAACTGAAGTGAAACACTGACAGACGCAAAGACTTTGACGTCTTCATCATGGGGAAACTTTGATGATTGAGAGACAAGTTTCTCTTAAGATGTGGACAGCAGACGTTGCTCGAGGTTTGTTTGTGTCGCTCTTTGCCCTTTAGATGCAAAGGTGATGAGTCATAATTCACAACACAGCTCATGAGGCTCTCAATCTGATTTTAATTGGTTAGTTTGTATTGGTTGTCTTTTTATTCATTGATTCATGTACTGGATTAAGCCTTTCTCAAAATTTAGACAAGCACAGAATTATGAAAGTGATTCAAAATAATTGCTTTTCATTAGACTGGTTAGTGGGACAGTACAGTGACAATGTGAGAATAACTTTAAAAGACTTTTTTTTAAACCTACGCTTAGACTGGAGTGCTTCTATGTTGTGTAAGAATACTTTTTGCTGATTTTGTGTATAAAGGCAAATGAGGCTCAAATTGCACAATTGCTGCAATCCACCGTTTCTAGTGAACAGCATAGTAAAAATGTCTCTACTTGAAATGAGAACTATCTGTGAGGAAGTGAATGTCACCGAGACATTTTGACCCAGACAGGGGGAAATGATTATTGTGTTGCTGCAAGCTGCTAAGGGCAATGTAGCATCGGTCACATTTTAGTCCAATTTCCACATGTGTAAAGCCTGTTTTGACTAATGTTATTAAGAAACAATTCAAATAAAAATGATTGTGCAGGCATGTAAAAGTGTCAGCAACTTAATTTAAATTCTGATTCTACTCGGGAAGAAACTGGCATTAATTTAGAGTAGAACACAAACAGGAAAATTGTGCTGTAGGCGTTCTCTGTCAAATTGGCTTAATGGGACAATTATAGTGTAAAAACAAAAAGGCAGCATTCTAATGCTAACTGAGTTTAGACTGTCCACTTTATGTGTTTTAATAATATTTTATCTAGCACATCCCTCTATGCAGAATTATGTCTCCTGTAACACTCATTACAAAACCACTTTATCTTCTCACTTTGAATATTATTGTGTTTCAGTGTTGAGGTGCAAATCACTTATTTATGTTAAATAAAGTCAATTCTTGGCAGAAAGGCCACTCTTTTTCCTGCTGGTATAAAGGTTAACATCTGTGTTATGACTCATGTGCTTTGCTTTATCTCTGAAATTTCTTTTGACAGAGTTTCAGTATTAGTAGTTTGTATTCTGCTGCTTTCGTCAGAGGACGCAGCAATGTGGATGACGAGGCTGGCAGAATTTCAAACGAATCTGTTTCAGTTCAGCAGTGTGCAGAGTTTGTGCAGCATTTGTTAGTTTCTGTAAAGGGATGTGAAAGAATGAATCAATGAAGACTATAGAAAGGGAGGCTACCAGCATATTCACTGGAGGAGGACGTGCGTACAGGTGGAATGATTTTTTCAAAATCTTGTCTTTTCTGTGCTCTTCAGATGACCGAACAGAGGAAGCAGAAGCAGCGGATTGGCCTGTTGGGACACCCTCAGCACATGAACGTCAACCCCCAGCAGCCTGCATAAGGTCAAGTGACACGGCCATGAAGCAGCTTAGCATTGGAGTGTGAGTGTAGGGAAATACTGTAACATACAGTAGGTAGTCATAGGGCGATGTGTAGCTCTACCCCACGCAAGTGTTACTCCAAACAGTAACACTCACCCACCTCGTTCTGTTCAGTCCAGTTGGAATTGGTGCCAAATGTTTTCTGTGTAGAAACAAATTGGATTTCTCAACACATGGCCTTTACTGGTTGAACTTGAAACACAATATAGCTGACTGGACAGGAGGAATTAGTCCCTTTTTGTTTGTTTATTATTTTATTTTAATGTTTTATATTTATATTTCTAGCATAACAAGCAGTATTAAATGTCTTATTTATGTATGTTGTGCAATATATTAACTTAAATATGCAACCTCATTGGTGTGTAGATTTAAGTTCCATCAATCATGTCTTATTTAAAAGCGTGGGCCAATTTTTTGTTTGTACTTATTGTCTCTGGATAAAATAGGGAGTCGTTGGTTGTCTTTACTTACATAAATATAGAGATAATATTTAATAAGCTGGTTTACTCTATTTACATTTTTGTTCTTGAAAATGTGCATACTTCTTGAGTGTCAACTGCACTCAATAGAGATAGTATATTGTGTGAGAGCAATATATACAGATAGTTTTCTTTCACCTGTGTAATTCCAATTTTGTCATATCTCAGTGCTAACTTATTTTATGATACATTTGCTTTCTTATTTAATTGGGTTCTAAAGGACATTTAGAATGTTTGACTTGTCGGTCAAATAGACTGTGTAATGTGTGTAGTATCACTCATGCTATTACAATTTGCTCAGGAGTCTTTTACTGTAATAAACGTCTTTAGCATAATTTCTTGTTTGGCAGCAAACATGTTCCATTTGTGCCTGTTTTTGGCTTTAAAGTCTGACACGTTTGCTGCTTGTGCAGAGTCACTAACTTGTATCTCTTTTTTGGACTACTATGTGTACATAAGGTGTGTTGCTTATCATTGCTTTTGTATAGAAAAATGGGATGGAGAATGAAACTGTTCCTCCTGAATGTTAAGATTAACTAAAACTTTAAGCACTGTCAATTTGTATATTAAAGTAGAATTATTTAATAAAATTGATGTAATTATCCTTTAATTTATGTTGTGTTTATTGTTAAGGTGATATTATAGGATTACTATTAGAACATATCCATATAAAGTAAACCAGTAATGTGTTTTTTTAGTTTTTTTGTAATCTGGTTGCCTCAAAGTGTATTTATACACCCACATACATTATCACTCAAATTTCAGTTCCATATGCACAATTTAAATAATGTTTCAGGTGCAACTATACAATATATATAATATACAATATATTCCACATCTAAAACACTTTTTTCAGCCAGTGTTGTTCACTTCAGAACTTAAACTAGATCACGTCCTGAATTAATCTTTCAGCTTTCAGATAAACTACCTCTGTCAACTGGAAACATGCATCTCTGAAACCAGCAAATGTTGGCAGTACGAGTGGAATGTGTGTAATCGGGTGGATCTAAAATTGCTTATATCCTCATTAATCAGGGGCTTTCTTGAAAGATTCTCTGCATGCCAAGTATTTATCAAGCTCTACTCATCTTCAGACGAGCTAATGCCTATCTGCCTTTCAGTCTTTTACATGTGTCCAGCAAAAAATGATGCCTTGTAAATGACACCATCCTATTTAGCTTCATACTCCGGAGTCAAGACACTGTTTTGTGTTGAGTCAAGCTAAAACTGAAGTAATGGTATGCGTATGCTGCTAATCAGTGTGTCACCAAAAAGCACTTCAGAAATACATGGCTTTCTTCAAACTTATTTTCTCCACAGGGTTTCATTTAAACAGTGCAATGTGTTAAAAATATTAAACGCTGAATCAGATCAAATCTGCTCATAATAACATGGGGTACCTACCATTATGTAGATTATTGCCAACTATAATGTCCTTATTGCAGCTTGAAATGTGCATTAGTGCAACAATTGAGCTCCACCCAAGGACTCATGAGTTGGACTTCAGCAGAATTAGCAATAGTGTGAAGAGTGTGAATATACACAGTTGTGGAAACTGAGTACATTGACTCTAGTACTGTACTTAAGTACAATATGGTACTTGTACTTTACTTGAGTATTCCCATTGTATGCTATTACATTTCAGAAGAAATGTTGTTTTGTTACTTATTTATTATAATTGTTACTCCAGTACATTTACATTTAGTTACTTTTCAGATTAAGATTTAACATACACAAAATATGAAAACGATGCATTGTTATAGATTAAATTACCCAACAGTTTATTAATTAGTTAACATTAGGTCACCTCGACCAACTACAAGACAGTACAGTTTACGTAATAATACATAATCATTAAAAAATTCATCACTGACAACTAGGGGCCATTTTGGACTTTTAGTTGTTAACTACAGTCCTAGAATGCAGGACTTTTATTGTAGTGGAGTATTCATTTTTTAGTGTGGTACTATTACTTTTACTTAAGTAAATGACTTGAATACATCTTTCCCCCACTGAATATTGGGGACATCTTTTTAGATGCTCTGGCCTGATGAACAATGACATGGCATAGCTTAGAAAAGTGCAGCAACAGCAAATGTAGGTCAAAATGTTACATTCATGTGTATCATTCCTATATAGGCTAAATGATAAAAACATGGAGAGAACAAACCAGGGCATCATACTGGGGGGTTACAAGGCCCTCATGTCAGCAGGGCCCACAAAGATACTAAAATAAATAGCTGTGGATGCGGGGAGGGGCCCATAGAGAATCCATACAGGATCCAGAATGTTGTGCTACGCCCCTGCCTCATTGACATTATTTTTTTCTCCCTGGTTTCTTCCCACAGAACAACAAAATCAAAAAAGATGTGTAGGAGACCCCTGTTTAATGTTCTTCAAGGTCTTGTCAGGATTTAGAACAAACGTTAAAACAGGCCCCTACGCCGCTCCCTCGTTTCCGCCCTGACGCTCCGTTGTTTTGGAACTGTATCTAGTATCTGGCTGTTTCGGGACGTCGTCGGGCGGAACCGACCGACCACTCGGCCACTCTCGGTTGTCTGCGCGCGTGACGTCATGTGCAGGGATCTGCTCCTCGGCTCTCTCCGGGCCATGTGGAGATCAACGTGACAACCCACTGGGTACAAGCAGGTCTATGCTATACAGCAGCAGGTACACAAAAAAAGAAAAACAAAGGCAGCGACAGTGTCGTCTCGTCGCAGGTGCACGTGCCACACAGCAAGCGGGATAAGTGGGTACAGTAGCTCTAGGCTGCTGAGCGCGTGACACATGCCAGGCTATTAAATGTGAAAAGTAGAAATGATTGCCCTGTTGGCCGCAATGAAACACTAAAATGTATAAGGCACCACTCATGTTATAATTGCTCATATTATTAAGATTTTCTCATTTATTTATTATGATTTGTCACGTCTGTACTAAAGCCCATATATTTCAACCAATTCAATAGGGGAAATAGGTCTTATTTGTATATATATATATATATATATATATATATATATATATATATATATATTGGCTATGTACACGCACACACACATACAACAACAACAACAATAATAATAATAATAATAATAATAGGCCAATCTTAGACTATTTGCAATGGTTTAGTCAGTTATAAACACTGGATTTAAAATGGATTTGATACCTTTTTAATGGCTATATTTTATTATATTTGTGTATTGTTGTTGTTGTTGTTGTTGTTGGTCCCATATAGAAACAAAGGCTGTGACATAGGATTTATTGTGGCCTTATCACACTTCGAATCTCCTGCGGAATGAGAGCATTTCTGTTACAGTAACCTTACAGGTATAGGCTACAGGGCTTTAGCTAATGGTTAATATGCAAAAACAAGTCGTTTTGTACGTCACTCCAGGCTTTGTTTTCAGTTACTATTTTCACAATGGTAGGCTTAATATAGCCTAAAGGCTGCTGCCATATTTGCAGTAATAATATTTCACCGATTCTTAACTGTTGCTCTACTTTCTGTCTGTAAACACGGCCAGCTCTGCAAACACGGTTTGCCCCGAGAGCCGTAGCATAGCTACACGGGACTCGGCCCCAGTGGAGGAGTAGCCTACAACAGCAGCAGGACGGGGGGAGGAGGAGTGTGCGTGCGTGCGTGCGTGCGTGCGTGCGTGTGTGGGGGGAGGGGGGGAGGAGTTGAAAGCTTCGTCCAACACGTGAGGCTCATGTGACGGTGTCGAGTCTGTCTCAAGCCGAGAGACGTGCCTGCAGTCACAGGGTTTATTTAACACGTAGTCAAAACCCTCCCAGCTCACACGTTGAGCCGGGCGTGGAGCTTCCCCTAGACAGACTACTACTAAGTCCGGACCTCAGTGACAACACTGCGCAGTGCCCAACTCCAGCTCACAGCGGGAACACGCACACTGGATAACTGGAGACACTTTTTTCTTTATTTATTTGTATGATTTTTCTCATTTTGTTTTCTCGTTTTGAACAGCGACTGCAAAGATACAGTTGGGACATTTGAAGGCTTTTTGAAGTTATTTCTTCGTGTTTCACAGTTAAGCAATATGGAGAGAATTACCAGCGCACAACCACCTCCCTGTGTGCCAAGACACCCACCACTGGATATAGCTGACATGCAAGGGTAAGAGGAATTTCTGTTTTATTCTGTTCTATTCTATCATACTAGCATATATAAAGCACTTTATACTGAACCCGTACCAAACTAAAGCCTAACTATTTGTGTATCTTGTCTCCAAAGAATCGATTTTCCCATGTATGTGTACAAATCCAGGAGGGGCATGAAGCGTGTGGATGAGAGCAAGGTAAATTCAAGATAAAAGACTTGATATTCCTGCCATTATCGGTTAAAAAGCCTGGATTTCACTGACAACATTTCAACCCCTCAGGAGACATACAAGTTGCCACACCGACTGATCGAAAAGAAAAGACGTGACAGAATCAACGAATGCATTGCCCAGCTGAAGGATTTGTTGCCAGAACATCTTAAGCTTACAGTGAGTATTATCTTCTACGTATGGCAGGTCTGCTAACAGCCAGGGAATCTGACATGCCACATGGTTCTGCTGAGCAGTTGCTAGCAGTTGTTTGCTCCAGCCTTTGGATTCAGTTTTGGAGTGTCAAACAATAAAAGTTTAGCATTTTAAGAGGAGAGTAGAGATGAAAAAATATAGATTTTTTTAATAGAATTTTGAAATTGTATTCTCTAAATGCTAACAATGTTTTAGATTTTAATTTGTTGAGAATGTTGTGTGTACGTGGATTACATGACTTCCCGGGTGTTTGATGCTTGTCCTCTGTTCAGCTGCAGAATGTGTTACATAAGAAAGATCAACATGCTTATCGAAGGTCTTCCTGTTTTAGACGCTGGGTCATTTGGAGAAAGCCGTGGTGCTGGAACTCACTCTAAAGCATGTGAAAGCCCTGAGTGGTGTCCTGGAGCAGCAACAGCAGAAAATTATCGCGCTACAGAATGACCTGCAAATAAGTAAGTTTGATGCCGTGATGTGTATGCGTACAATCCATACAGATGTTATTCATTAAGCACCAACAGCTCTGCGATCTGTTGCATCTATCAGAACTACTTCAAGGAAAGTTGTGAAGTAAAGATTATTTTTAACCTTGTGGTTCCAATCGACCAGGTGATCATGGAGGTGACCGTGCAGAGAGCAGTGAGGAGATGTTTCGCTCCGGCTTTCACTTGTGTGCAAAGGAGGTCCTCCACTATCTGGACAGCCAAGAAAGCAGCAAGGACTTGACTCCTTCCCATGTCATCAGACACATCCAAAAGGTAGCAGCTGAAGTCCTGCATCATCAAAGTAGCCGACACCCAGACGAGTCCATCCCTCAATCTTCGGAGAAACTGAAGAAACCCGCTGGAGAGCCTCAAAGGGCGCACGAGGGCTCAGCTAAGAACTGTGTTCCTGTCATTCAAAGGACTTACCCGCATGCGACGGGGGAGCAGAGCGGCAGCGACACAGACACTGACAGCGGCTATGGGGGAGAACCTGACAAGCGTGACCCCAAAGCCCAGTGGTCAGAGAGCCATGCAAAGGAGGGGGAGCACAAGAATGTTGCGTCTGAGAGGACGTCCGGTGTCATCAAGCAGGAGGATGATGAGCCTCGGGCCAAGAAATCAAGGTCTGAATCCTCAGAAGAGGACATTCTCTCTGGTCACATGGCAGGAGGCCCTGGCAGCTATATGAGTTTCTCCCCCAACCAGCCCCCGTTTTGTCTCCCCTTCTACCTCATCCCCCCTGCAGCGGCAGCCTATCTGCCCATGCTGGAGAAATGCTGGTACCCTGGGAGCATGCCGGTTATGTACCCGGGTATGAGCGGCTCCACAGAGACACTTCCCTCATCTCTGGTGATGTCCCCAAGGACAGGGTCTCCAGTGTCCTACCAGAACCCCATGGACTCCCCTGCTCTTCACAAAGCTTTAAAGCAGGTCCCCTCATTAAACTTGGAAACTAAAGACTGAACAGATGTGTTTCTGTTGGAATCTTGCCCTCTGAATGTTGATGGGGTTGAAAAGAGGGCAAACAAACACAAATGCAGCAGCATCCGTTCAAACCACTGCCGTTGTTTGGCCCATCAGAACATTAACCCCAACAAAGACCCCAAATGGTCACTGTTGTCTATTATCAGCTCCTCACACACTGAAACAGGACTTTTAGGGGCAACCTGGAGTGCCCACCTGAAAGCTCATAGATCACCTGTTGCATGGCTCTGAAACACTGTGAAGATCAGTTTAGAGACGATGAGTGCGCAAGAGATTGCGAGAGTTTTTTTTAGTAAGGTTCGTCTACTCAGTGTTGAATGTCGGAGGCAAACACAGAATGTAAGGCACAGATAAGCCCACCCAAAATTATTTGGACCTACTTTTTGCACACACACCATTCTGTAATGAATGTAAACATTGAACAAAAGTCCCTTGTAGATGCTGCTTGAATTATTACCTACTGTAGATCTGTGAATGGCGGATCTACCTTTTTAGCTTTTGTGTTCCTGTAACTGCAACAAACCATTGATTAGACTGGAATGTTACCAAAAAAAAGTCACAAAAGACTTTGTTCCTTAGATCCTTCAATTAACTTGCAGCTAAATGAACACAATGTACACCGTGTTCAGAGAATTCAGGGTGTTGTCACTGTACAAGGTGTGTCACTCATCTCAGATTAAAAGTGATGTGGCCATACCTGCTTTTATGATTTAATTTGTGACTCATGACTATTTGCATCCAGATGGAGTTCCTGTGAAGTGATGTCTTGTAATTATTTTTGTTTATACTACTCACACATCTATTTTTGATACGTGACCCATTGAGTGTACCTGCATCACTACCAGAGGAAGGTTGAGGTAGTCATTTGCTGTATGCCTAGAGAACGTGTACAGTATATAGCATTGTGCTCAACCAGATTTGCATCTTGCCCACAAATTCCCAGTCAAGTTAAGGCCTGATCTTAGCTCATGCTGTTGCCTTTACTCATATAACGCAGACACGATGGCAGGTGTTCAAATGTATTTTGCTTTAAATGGTGTGTCTGTTGCAAAGAGGGCGAATGTAAAGTTCAAACAAAAATAATAGTTTTGTATAAAAAAAGAGGTACTTTGGATTTTTATTTTGTAATGTAACACAAGTTTGTTGTACATATTTTGTATATAAAGTATTATTGATATATATTAAAATATTAATAAAGCTTTTTTCTCCCTGTGAAATTTGTGTTTCACTGCCGGGTGGCTTAAATGTGTTGCAGCCAGACAACCTGACAACTCCTCATAACAACGCATACTTACATAACACTTACATAACCCCTAAAGCAGCACAGCCTCTGTAAATCAATAGCATGTTTTAGATTACAGGCGGTAAACATTTCAAACTTGAAAGCATTTCTAAGAAATTGTCTGTAGAATGTCAATGAATTTTATTTTACATTTATATATCTATTTTACTGACAATGTTGAGCTCATCACAAATGGGATAATCGTGGTGCTTACTAAATACTGTCATGAATATTATACACTAATAAACACTTATAATGCAATATACACTATTAGTTTCAAAACTACGTTTTTTTGAATTTATTTTTTAAGTTTTTGGTAAAAATGGTTTTCAGTAAAAATGTAAACATTATCTACAAATTCACTGAATTAATTGAATTTTGCTTTTGTGGATTAGTAATTTCTCCCCTTTACAGTCCATATGGATAATATATACCATCGGTAACATGCAGCATACACCAGCCACTGTACTAAAAGTGTGCTGAGTAGAAGCAG
This sequence comes from Gymnocephalus cernua, assembly GCA_023631565.1. Taxonomy (NCBI): domain Eukaryota; kingdom Metazoa; phylum Chordata; class Actinopteri; order Perciformes; family Percidae; genus Gymnocephalus; species Gymnocephalus cernua. The sequence continues at coordinate 35,552,229 of CM042428.1, read as the reverse complement.
AAATTGTGTCTGGCAACTTGAGAACACCACAGGATGAAAATGACATTTGAGGTTGTAGGAGAAAGGACTTCATGTCTTTGATTTACTTTCATATGTAACAATTTGGAATACCGTTGTGGACCGACCTTCTGCTGCTTGTTTGGGTGCTGTTTCCTGGTGTAGTTGTAGTAATAGTGAAAATGAAAAGGCCTAAATCATGTGCTTACCACCCACCATGCCTCACTAAGAAATGTGGAAATGGCTGTTTTTCTGTTCTTGTAATCACAACGGTACTTTTGTAATTTGGTCAGCAGATCAGTGAATTCATTCCAACAAAATATTTTGAGATTTACTCTTCATAGGCCTGTTAACAGTCCTGAAATGCTCAAAACGCTATGTGCTAGCACCACCTTGTGGAATTAGTGCCTCACACTGCACTGAAATGAATCTTCACTAGATCACAAGTGATATGATGCTGCTTTTAGGGACCCCAATTTAGAATATGTCACAAACAATTTAGAAGAAGCAACTTTAACTATTTAACTGTCTGTGTAAAAGTATAAAATCAGGGATGTCGTTTTGGTCATTGTTCTGTGTATTAATATAGAGTTCAAAGAGAACAGAAGTGTTTAAAGCAGCTCTGAACAACATGTTTATATTAACAATGGATCAAATTAGGCTACTTTGTGTAATCTGAAAGAGGTTGCACACACACACACACACACACACACACACACACACACACACACACACACACACACACACACACACACACACACACACACACACACACAGAGACACATGACAGTGTCATTGAGAGTCTTTTAATACATAGCTCATTAGTGGACTGTTATGGGAAAATGCCATACAGAAAAACAAATCCTAGTGTGTAAAGTATCTGACGTGTCAAGCAGACCACAGGTGAATTAGTGACAACACACAGAACCACAGAGAATGATCACACAACTGTAGTTCCTCTCAGCTAGATGGAGTGTCTCTCAGTTCTTTGTTTTAGTTGTACTGCCTGCAACTTTACTGTACACTACCTGCTCAGCACCACACACCAAATACATAACATTAGCAGCCAGCTGGTAAACATAGTGGAGCATTTAGCCGCTAAGGAGCCATATTTTTCCCCATGAGTTGATATAACCTGACAAGTGAATATTCGACTTATTCAACAATTGACTAGAGACTCAACTCCAAATGAATGCTAATGTTGCTTAAGCTAAATGTATAAATTAGCAACTGTTTGCTAAGAAGTTCATCCTATCAACTTTACAATAGTAAAAACATGACTCATATTTACAGCTTGTTTATGCTGCCCCCAAGTGGCCAATAAATTATAAATGAGTTACTGTGGTTTTGAAAGCCCACAGGGGCACAAAGATCTGACATGATGGATGAGGCAGCTACAGCCACAGAAGAGCCTAGACAGCTTCTCATGATGCAAAGGACAGTTCAGTTGGTTCAGCTGCTTCACAATCCTATCTGAATGTATCTTCTACTGACTGGAAGGGAATTCATGATTGAGCCGAGGTCAAATGTGGCCTCTCTGGAGCCTCGCTGCATGAAGTGGCAACACTTGTGGCTCCTGCAGAAAACACTGACACCAGTGTAAATGAGACAGCAGGGGGAAAAAAGAGAGATAAAGAGATAGAAAAAATGAATGAGCCTGTTATTGAGATGCTGGCTGATAAATGTCTAACTTTGAAACTTTGTGTCACAAAGGACATAACAGCTGGGATGACTGTGGATATGGCCTCAGTGGTTATCAATGCTGAGAACAGAGTGTGCACTGTGAATGAGGCAGTGGGGAGAATTGGCATTGCTGAGAGGCTGATCTTTCATTAGGCTCAAAACACTTAGTGAGTCATCAAAGAACAGGGTGACCTTAAAGAGAAAGTCGAAAAGCCTCCATTCATCCAGCCATGCACATGGAGGACTAGCTGAGGTCAAGAAGCTCAACAACTCTATCAAATGGTACAGTACAGAGACCATAGGCCATGTTAATGTCACTGGTGTTAGCATACTTAAATTAACTCTTTGCATAGTGCTGTTTTATTAAGCATAATAAATGTATGACTTATCAACTGCTTTTTATTTTTTTTAAAAAAACAACAACAATAAAACAGTTTGCAATTCACAATTGCAGATTAGTTTTACTGATCATCAGGTTCAGTCAATGGAGTCCAAAGTACCTTGAAGCATTTTTGTTAGGTTTGTTAGGTTTACAGGTTACATTACAACTTCATACATCAAGTAAAAAAACAGCTTGTGCTACCAAGAGATTTATTTATTGATTTAAAAAAGAGAGAAAAAATTATTACTGTAATGCTAAAAGTATAAAATGAATTCATCTCAAATAGCAGCAAAAACGTTATCTACCGTAAAACAACATGCACATTTGAACATCGTATTGCACGTGCAAAATGAGTTAATGAATGGATTACATGACAGTACATATTCATGCATTTGTGTGCAATGTGCCTCCAAAGATTGTTGTTTTAATCCCAATGCATGACAATTTTCCAGTCACCAAAGACAAAAGTGTTAGTTCACATGACATGACACGTTCAGCTGTGTGTGGAAAATCTGACTGAGAAGTTACATGTTTGATCCCTGAAAGAACCTGATTGGCCATTAACAGCCACTAGTCCTATCAAAGTGTCCTTTTGACTTGTTTAACTTTTGACTGGATATGCCTTGACTAGGATGGCCACGAATCTATATTGTCCTTTAGTGAGTTACTGATTTCTTAGATGTTCTTATCGGAGCATTGTTTTAGTACCATTTACACCTGTGTTTGTGCGGGACTAATCAGAAGACAAATGTTAGGTTTTAGGAGGTTCGACACGCTCATTAAGCAGGGTTGCTCCATTGTAGGGTTGGTATTGGATTTTCTTAAGGGCACTCTGCATAAGATACTCAATACATTTAGAGAGCACATTCATGCTCCAGAGAAACCCTTTTCATTTTAGACAGACCATGAGCTTTCCTCTAGAGACACTCTAATGCCAAAATATATATTATTATATAATATATAATATTGATTATTTTGATCCAATGGGCTTTTCCCCAGCACCAAATGAATGTGTACAGTATAAAAGTAGAGAGGAAGAAAACTTGAACTACAACTAGAAGAAATAGTTGTAGTAGTGTGTGTTTTGATGAGACTGATGAGGATATACCTTGATTGATCAGAATGGTCGATTACAGCCAGGGACATATGTTGCATGCCATAACACCCCCCCCCCTTTTCTGTCCCTCACCATCTTGTGTCTGTGTGTCTACTGTGACCTATCCAATAAAGCCAAAATGTACTGTGTGTGTGTGTGTGTGTGTGTGTGTGTGTGTGTGTGTCCTTATGAGGAGGAGCAGCAGCAGCTGGACCACAAAACTTTGTATTAGTTAACATTTAGTAAACTATAACATCATGTAGAGAAGCTCATGCCATCTGCTTGTGGAAAACTCAACAAATTATTATTATTAAATACTGTACAATCTAATAATGAGACCTTTGCAGGAAAATGAATGGCGGGGCCTCAGCAACTGTGATATGCATATCAATAAGTTCACACCAACGCAAAGAGTTCCTCTGTCAATCTCAGTTACCCTTATTCCTCAAATTGACTTTCTGTATCATTTCCTGTATGAAATTACCTATTAAGTACTACAATTAAAGCAAGAAAAGTACAATATTGATGAGCTTTTGTTATTATTATTATTATTATTATTGGTTGGTGGTAGTAGTAGTAGTAGTAATACAAGTATTATTATAGTAGTTATTTAGTGGTGGGAGGTGACTGAGTACTCAGTATTGGTAGGCTACTTTTCAGAGGAAGATTTTACTTACAAAACACAGTCAGTTGAAAGAATATATGCATTGTTATTAAACTAACCCAACAGTAAATTAATCAGTTAAAATTAGCTTCACCTCGACCAGCTACAACAAGAATCGCTCATTCGCTCACATGTTAATGTATCAATAATAATGATCAAATAATATAACACTAACACTGCTTTGGGTAAATTGTGTCGCTGCCTGCTTCTTTTTTTTTAGTCGTTTAATGGTTTGGATTAGTGTTGGTTACTTACAGTAAGTAAGCCTGTATGACCTGTATTGTACAGCTTTTATTTTGAAAACCTCAGAGCGGAAGTCTTATTCCTGTTCTTGCCTGCAATTCACAGGCACGTCTCTGGTGTCAGGGGTGTCAGTGTCAGCCTGCGGGTGGCTCGGACTGGACCGGGCATGATGGTGCGGGCTGCGGTGCTGCTGCTTGGACTCGTCGTGTCGTGCCGAGCACAGTTCGCTCCACCCACACTGAATATCAGTCTGGATGAAGACCCAGAAGTGCGATGGATACCTCTAACTAAAGTCTTTGACGTAGACTACCTGAAGAAAGCCGCTGCTGAGGTCATTGAGTAAGTTTGCCAGAGGCTCTTTTTCGCATACCATGTTGTTAAATAGGACGAATACTTCATTCGAATTACTTTCTAACGTTAGTTACTAACGTTACAGTTTTTGTTTCTAGAAAGTACTCATTTCGTTTTTCATTTCATGTAATGCCATAGGCGTTAAATAAGTTATCCATTAGTTATGAGTAGTGCATAGGTAAGGTATTTTAATAGTATATGAGTAGAATAAATAGGCTACAGTATGCTGATGAGCTAGTGCGGCGGCTTGTACGGCAGACGCGGCCTCAGCGTGTGAATGCGTGTGTGAATGGTGAATGGTTCCTGTACTATGTAAAGCGCTTTGAGTAGTCGTTAAGACTGGAAAAAGCGCTATATAAATACAGTACATTTACATTTATTAAAAATGGGATTGTCAGAATCAAAATACAAATATTCGGTAACTAACAGGACACAGATGGAGGGTAGACTGTATCACAGGGACATAACCACAAATAGCTAAAAAAAGAAGAAGCTTCTGTTAGAACACTAACATACTATCATAATGTGCTTAATATTAACACATCATGCCAGCTTTGAATCAGCAGCTAAACTTACTTCTGGGTTAATGAGAACGGTGTTATTGTGTGTATCTTCAGTATCTCTTCAGTAGTAGGCCTAGTGCTGACACAGCAATGTTGTCTTCTTTTTATGTTGTTGTCAGCTCTACAGTTCCAAAATGGGTGCATCGTGTAGTTGCACCTATTGTGAAGGTCTTGGAAAAGTACATTCCTCAGCCTTATGCGGGGGAGATCCGTGGCATGGCTTCACACTTGGGAGGAAGCATTTCAGATGTCATCATTCTCAACTTTGCCTATGAAATATCTGCGTATGTTTTAAATATAATTACATTTTAAATATAATTACATATTTATAATAGAAACCTGTATACAATGCATAGGCACACAGTGTCTAACAAGTATGCAGGTTAAGGTGAAAGCCCTCTCATGCCTGCAAACAAACTTTATGCATTCCCAGATTTTGCACAAGCATCGTAGCTCAGGACAAAAATGGGCATGTGTACCACGGCAGGAATCTTGATTATCCACATCCTGTTCTGAGGAATCTGACTATCAACGTAATTTTCCTCAAGAAGGGAAAGGTACAGTGTGTATTCATAGCATTTAAAAACTAAATAACTGTTGTACCTCCTCAAGCTACACCCCAACAATATTTGATTCCGAATCACCAGTCAGTAAGTTTTATCAGGTCCAAAATGAAAGTCCTTGCAGAATGATGCAATTCTGTATTTTTTACACACCCATGAAGGTGGCGTACAGTGGAACTTCATTTGCTGGCTACGTTGGCCTGTGGACGGGACAGAGTCCTAACAAGTTTACTGTCTCTGGCGACCAGCGAGGTAAGACCACACTTTTTGCCAGCAGTCATGATTGTCCAGAAATGTTGCAATTGTCAGATTTTATTGTTTCTTTTGTGTTTTCATGTTTGTATGTGTGTTTGTGATCATCAGGCAATGAACACTGGTGGAACTGGTGGAAGAATGTGGTGTCCGCTTTTCTTTTTCAGAGATCCCCAGTCAGCTGGCTGGTGAGGGAGGTGAGTATGTTACGGAAGTCAGCATAATGACGAGGTTTACTATGAATGAAGAACTGAAACTTTGACCAGTTGTGTGTAACCAACAGACACTGGAGGAAGCAGAGAATTTTCAAGATGCAGTGATGCGTCTCTCCAAGATACCCATCATCACTGGGGTGTATTACATTGTGGGTGGGGTGCGAGCAGGGGAAGGGGCTGTCATCACCAGAGACCGAGTGGGCCCCGCTGATATCTGGCCACTGGATCCTGTAAATGGAGGGTAGGCAAATATCCGAGGAAAATCTGATATACAGTATCAAGGTGTATGTTAAGTGTGATTGCACAAGTGAACCCAAACATAAAAATGTGTGTTCATGTTTTAGATGGTACAGAGTGGAGACAAACTTTGACCACTGGCTTCCTCCCCCAGCCAGGGATCATCGAAGGTGAGTCATCTTACGTGATTTGTACGTCCACAAAATTGTTGCAGTTACTGTTGTAATGCGGTTGTTATGTGTTCATTTTGTAGAGATGCAGCCAACAAAGCACTAAATGCTACTGGCCAAGATCACATCAACATGGAGACATTGTATCAGGCAAGCATGGACTAATAAATCAATTTCAGAGCACCAAAGTAAACGTGATACTGAGAGAGAGATGGTATCATCATCATCATCATCATCATCATCATCATATTCTTTATTCAGGACACAAAAAAAACGGTCCATAGCACAATACAAAACATAGCAAAAGACAGGCAAATACAAGATAAAACACATACAATAAGAAATGACTACAACAGTCAGTCCACAATACACAAAAAGAGTATTCAGATATTAGCATATAGACTAAAATGCCAATGGTTCCGCACTCATTGCAGGGTTCACTAGTGTTGCAATTATGCTGTTGAATGACTCATTTAGTCTACACATCCATCTGTACATGAGATTGCCGAGTACAGCAGGACAGGTGGATACATCAACACTTACAAACATTTGGCTTGTACTGCTCCATTATGGCATTTTAAGCCATCATTATATGCCACATTGAGTTTCTGCATACTGCTTTTTTTATAGCAATGCCACAAGTGGGCAGTATACATTGGGATGCAAAAAGCTTTAAAAAGTGTGGTCTTCACAGACAATGAACACATACTAAATTTGCGATTCAGCATATTACACTGCACAATTTGAAAGTCAGCGACAATGAATGGATTTCTAACGGAGTCTTGCCCCACAGGTTCTGTCACTGTTTCCAGTGTGTAATGGGTAAGTAGAACATTATCTGTTCATTATGATCACATGACTGTTCATGTTGCTGAGATGGGGCAGCTGTGTGCATACCAGTTTCTGTTCCCTTTGCCCCACCTCAGCAATGATGTCAATAGGCCTTTGTTTAACACCATGCTTCAGCACATAGCAAGTAGCATATAGAACAGCAATAGCTGAGTTTCAGTGAAAACATTTGATAACCTTTTGAGTGCAAGTTATTATTTAAAGTTATATTTTTAAGGAACCTTTACATAGCTTGTTAAATACATTGCATGACATTTGATAGTATCTATTATCTATGTTGATAATCCCCAGAGGTACTGTTTACACAACAATAATGAGTGCAGCAGCCCCCGAGAAGTACAATACACTTGTCAGGCCACAGGTAATTAAATTTTTTTACAACTACATCTGAAAAGCATATATTTATAATATATAATAATAAGCAATGAAGGGGTGAAATGTCACTGAAAATGAGACCCTCTCTCACTCATCTCTTTTTTTGTCAATCACTTTCAAGGGCTGCCAACCGAAGTGACGGGCCTTGAGCAATCAACAAAGCACAGATTTGTGCTGCAGAACGTCTTTGCGTGGCTTAAATTCACAACATGGTTATTGATTCATGCAGATTTATGATCATGTGGAGATTATATAATCAATGAGATTAGAAGGGAATTGGGAGCAGTTTTAAGGTGACAGTGTTTTCCTGCCTCTAATAAAAGAAAATGAGTTATGAATATTTTTGTCAACTTATGTACCTGCAATTTATATGTCAAGCTTAATAAAATGTTGGTTACTTTAATGATTGGGATCATCTAGAGTCAGCTGAAGAAAGGTTGAGAGACCCTGAAATACAGAACAAGGATAGAAAATCCCTTCTACCTGGTATGCCAGGACGGGCTTACAAGTTCTATGGTAATTGTGCCTATTCAGTTTTCTGCCTCTTCTTTTCTGGGTAACTTATTTTAGTCACTGACTATCATTGTTCACATTCGCCTCTTTGTTTACATCATTCAGATCTGATTGCGATTTGTGTATTTGTACTTCTATATTGGTTTTGGAAGTAAAAGTATTGGTTTTGGAAGTCAGCATAGTAATTTGGGAAGGTGAAAGACCTGGAAGTGTGACTTCCAAAACCATACTGAAAATTTCCCGAAGTCATACGCCAACTTCCACAACCAAGCCAGTTATACACACAGACGTTTCCAAAAAAAGTATGTTATACCAGTATATAATAACTTCCAGAATGCAAATGCTAAACAATGAATACAACACTTTCATATTGGTTTGGGAAGTCAGCATTTTAGCTTAGGAAGGTGAAAGACCTAAAAATAAATGACATGCTGCACAATAAATAAAAATGTATATTGGTTTTTGAGGTGTATACTGTATATATATATATATATATATATATATATATATATGTATATATATATATATATATATACATATATATATATATATATATATATATGTATATATATATATATATATATATGTATATATATATATATATATATACATATATATATATATATATGTATGTATATATATATATATATACATATATATATATATATATATATATATATATATATAAATATTGGTTTTGGAAGTCAGCGTAGTAATATGGGAAGGTGAAGGTCCTAGAAGTGTGACTTCCATATTCATACTGAAAACAAAATAATACGCCAACTTTCACAACCAATAGGATACTGCCACTTATACACACAGAGGGTTCTTAACAAGTATGTTACAATGATATATAATAGCTTCCAAAATCAATATGCCATGCTGGACAATGAATGCAAAAAATGTCATAGTGGTTTCAGAAGTTAACGTATTGGTTTTTGAAGTCAGCATGGTAGATTGGGAAAGTGAAAGACCTGGAAATGTGACTTCCAAAGTCATAATGAAAACTTCCCAAACTAATATTCCAACTTCCACAACCAATACATTACTGCCACTTATACATACAGAGCTTTCCTAATAAGTATGTTATACCGATATATAATAACTTCCAAAATCTATATGTCATGCTACACAACAACTGAAAATCTTCTATGTTGACTTTGGAAGGAAAAGTATTGGTTTTGGAAGTCAGCATAATTTGTGAAGGTGAAAGACCTGTGACATGAATACTTCACTGTTGTTTCCTCTTGCCCATGTACACAGCAGACACTCCTAAAAAACAATCCTGCTGAATGTGTGAATCATTTGTTCTCCTTAAATGATAACCAAGTCTAGTCCAGTCCCAGTGCAATTAACCTCTGAAGCTGTGTCTGGCTGTGTGTTCACCAACTGCAGCCTGTGACATAAGGTTCTAGAACAGTGATGCCTTAAAGTTAAAAGTTCAAATTATTTACTTTTTATTACTTTTTAATAATAACCCTGTTTTTAAGCTGCTACAACAATATTAATGCCTGTATGTCAATTTTGGGACTCGTTTTTGTCTCAACTCAAAAAGAAAAAGTGTGAAAACGCTGCAGACCCTAAGCATTGTAATGCATGGAGCATCACAATGCTTATTGTTGTAAAACTCATCAGTCAGTCCATCTTTTACTTTTACTACTTTAAGGACATTTACCTGTTTATACTTATATTTTTACATAAGAACATTTTTCAATGTAGGACTTTTACTTGTTACAGAGTATTTTTACAGTGTAGTGGGCTACTTCCTCTACCACAAATGGGGTGCCATTGAGTTGCCATTGATTTGAAATCCTGTTTAACCACTTATCTTTGACCAGTTCTGAAGACAGAGCAGTGTTGAAACAGTATGTAAAACGTTTTACACAGTCTATGGTAAAAACATAAACTTGTTCTTCTCACAAAGGTAAAGTTACAGTCAGGATCTAGTTCCCGTTTTAATGTGCGCGCTCCCGAGAGGTTCATGCACTTCTCAGTACGCACGCGCAGGCACTAGCAATACTTGCCAGTAGATCACATGATATGACAAAGCAGCTAGCTACTTCCTATGTAGACAGCTAGCCAGTTCACATCCAGACTGCCACAGAGACTGCGACTACCTTAATATCCAAGATGCTGGCCCTCATAAACAGGCTTTTGGACTGGTTCAGGTCCCTCTTTTGGAAAGAAGAGATGGAGCTTACATTGGTGGGACTTCAGTACTCTGGGAAAACCACATTCGTCAATGTGATTGCAGTAAGTAGCTAGCAAACAAGCACTGTCGGTATGGGCCCAGGCTAACGTTACAACCTGGGAGAGGTTGTACACGAAGGTTTCTTTGAATGTTATTGTTGTTTGAATGTTTTAATCGCTACAACATATATCTTATTGTTTCAACAAAATCACGGGCATGACTGGATGGTGTTGGTGCCTTGAACATGTCACATATTGCTGTGGTAAAGTATTTCACTCAGTTGTTTGGCTAGCTAGAGTGACGAAGTTCTTGGTATGACTGTGCCCTTATACTTATGAAACCGGTCATGGGAACTGAATGCTTTGTAATAGCTGATGTGATGTTGACAACACGGGCCACAAGTTCACTTTGTAAACAGTCTATCTTGTCTACGTCATCAAGCTAGGGTGGATTGAAGCGGCCTGGGTCACCTAGCTAGCTAGTTAGCCGCAGCATGCCAGCTATCAGAACACTTTATTGATCCCCTCAGGAAAATTGTTCTATCTATATAGATTATAAATATAAACAACATGATATAGCTAGATTTGCTTGCCTATTGTATGCCAAGCCTACCTAAGTGAATTCATTATTGTCATTCATTTGTGTTTAACGTTATATTTCCTCCCATAACACATATTCCTCTACTGTTAGGTCTAACACTGTTAATGTTAAAACCTGTAACTATTTCCTTCTTTGTTTTACCAGTTTGTTTTTATGTCTAGCTTGTCTAACCTGTCACAACCTTGGGCGGGTATGGGGTAGGGGTTATTTTCTGTAGTCTAGTGCTTATGTCTGTGTTTCCAGGTAATAGACCACACTGTAGTCTTAAGTCAAGTTGTAGACCACAGTACTGTAGGCTCCCAGTGTTCTGGATTCATCTTGTGAATACACATTTTTTCCCCCGACTCTGTTGTGGTCATATCAGGTGATCTGTAAGTAGGTTTGAACAAAGCTGCCTTCTTCACTTTGCAAGACTGTTGGACTGGGCCCAGGCTGTATATGAGCTATACAACCAAGGCTATTAAAGTTGTCCGGCATGTTTTATATCAAAGCAGGTTACATCGGCTTTAGAGATAGGTGACCCAGCTTTTAGGATAAATGCCTTGTATGGCACATTAAAGGTATAGTGGAGGATTTTCTTTTTCCGGGTGGATCATCAAGACTATTGGTCCTCCTAGTTGTCAATCATTCTGGGATATGTTTACGTAAGGCCGTACGTGACGTGACAGGTCAGCGAGCAGACGGCCACGGCCTCCAACCATAGACAGTATATAAAAGCCTCCGACCGCTTCAACCATGGTAAACCGTTGCTGTATTGTGGGGTGTAACAGCAACATTCAACATTCATGTAACATTCATCTTTCTGTTGCTATCCCTCTGCTGACAGATACAATTCGTACTACAAAACTGCTGCATTAACTAAGCGAGCTATGTGAAGCTAGATCTAACGTGACTTTGCTTACAGATTGGCGTGAAATCGTGCTCTCACAACAACCACGCTGTTATCTTAAAGAGGCCAACATCACGCTAAGGTTGCTTTCAAGTAAGCAAAACGATGCTTAGAAAACATCTGTTTCGCTGGAAGGGCAACAGGACAACAGTACCGAGACTGACCGGTCCGATGGAAGGGCTAACGTTAATGTTATGAGAGGATTCAAATACAGCATATTTTACAGGAAAATACTAAAACAGGAGGACAGCGGGAAAACAGCTCAAATACGTGAGAAACCCGGAAAAAATGGGAGGGTTGACAGCTACTAACTACACTTTGAAGCACATAGTTAAAAGTATTACATGTGTGAATGGTTGTGGTGCTCCAATCTTTGTTGGGGAGTTCATAGGGATCCAAACCTTTAATAGTGCCGATTTTGTCCACATACCGGTCCCTGGCTTCCTTATTTAAAGTATCCCGGTAAATTCCACATCCTTTCCTGGATTTTAACATCTTTTTTTTCCTTTTTTCTCCCAACTCTACTTTCTTCTCCTCATTCGACTTGGTGTATGTAATTCGCAATGCTGTCAATATGGCCGCCACGTCCCAGAATGCAACAAGGCGCCCAAGCCCTATAGAGATTCTTGTTGTAAATATTTTTTCCACTTACCGGTGGCGAGTCTGACATAGTGGAAGTAGTACAAATCTTCTTTTGGAAAATAGGCTTGTAGAGTAGGGTGACCAAATGTCCTCTTTTGCCCGGACATGTCCACTTTTTACGTACTGTCCGGGGGGGTTATAAATTCATGAAAATGTCCGGTTTTTACTGTTTTTCATAGGACCAAAAGCGTGTACTACTGCAAAAAAAGTTTCCCACGTACCGTCCCGGTCGGGACAATTTGGAGGCGGAGTGCACCGTGTGCAAAGCTGGCACATACAGCAAAATATGGATGGGCAGACAAGGAGGATGAAGAAGAAAAGCAGGATGAAGTAGACAACTAAAGATTAAAAGTATTATAGAGTATTATAGTACTATATATCCTTTTTGTTTGTTAAGTTAGTATCTTTGTGAGACTGTTTTATTATTTATCTTATTACATTGAAAAGGCATTAAGACATATTTATTTGAAGCTGGATTTTCTGACACAGAAGAGGTCATATTTAGAACATTATTTCATATGATTTATTTATTTGAAAAGAGAGCTATTATTTTGTTACAGTTTATAACAGATTTTATTTTATTTTATTACAGAAGTTATTTTTGTACCATTGAGGCATAATAAAGTATGTTCATTAACCTCTGAGAAGCCTGTCTGAATTTGTGTCTCGAGGCCGGGCCGGGTGTCCTCTTTTTTTGGAAATCAAAATATGGTCACCCTATTGTAGAGCCATGCCGACAGCAACTTGTATAAACAGAGCGTGCACGAGGAGAATTCGCTCATGCATGCTCTCGTGCACACGTTTAATAGGCGTTCCCTCTCAGGAGCAGGTAGGGTGTTGCGCATGTGCATTTTTTTCAAAAAGTGGAGAAAGCGGTTATTTTCTAAAATTCTGGAAAATCCTCCATTATACCTTTTTTAAGCTTTTGGAATGTTTGGTTACAAAGCACTGGTTGGTTGTAGAAAGCTTGATTGGAAGCTAATGTATGCTGATGCATAGATGCCATCATCCTAACATGATTCATGGAGTAAAAGGACAAGTGTTTAAATTCAGTTAGAGGCTTCAATCAGCTAAAAATTACCCTTGTAATCAACTAATTTCTTTCTTGTGAAATGATTCACATCCGCTTGACTTTTCATGTGACTTCTAAATAGGATGAAACAAACCATACTGATTTAATTATACATAGAAACATTTTTATTTGGTGATACTGATGGAAAGACTGACATTGTATGAATGTCAGTACACAAATGGTAGAAATGAAATGACACCAAGGTAGAGAAAAAGGCTCATTAGATGCGTGTGGATATTTCTAATACCATTTCAACACTCTTAATATTTCATGCTGCTTTTATTGTCTTCCATTTCTCTTGCGCAGTCAGGCCAGTTCAGTGAAGACATGATTCCCACAGTCGGTTTCAACATGCGGAAAGTCACTAAAGGCAATGTGACAATAAAGGTAGGCAAAATGTCCAACTGAATGCTTACACTGTTGAAAGAATTCTATTTTACACTGGACCAGTGCCAGCCCTGCCTAGTCTGCACCCTATCAGTAATGGTGCAATGATTGGTTTATAAAGGGAACAAGGCTTGCTTATGACTGTATTTTTGATTCTGTTCTTTCTCGCCTCAGATATGGGACATAGGGGGACAGCCTCGCTTCCGAAGCATGTGGGAGCGCTACTGTCGAGGAGTCAATGCTATAGTGTAAGTTTGTGGACAGTACAAAGTAGAGCAGGTGGCCTTTATGACCACACATTTACTATTTGACTTCCAAAGGTCGCTGGAATCCTGGAAAACTCAATGGAAATTATACATACTATTGCAATACAATACTAATTCAATATGTTTACATTTGGCTTGGTATCTCTCCATATAATTGTCATTACAAAATTCCTGTGTAGTAAGAGTTTTAAATATTTGGTTTTCAATTTTGATTTAGTGAAACTGGTATTTAGTGTTACCAAACTCTCTAAGTCATGTGTATTTTCCCCCATTTGCAGTTACATGGTGGATGCTGAAGACCGAGAGAAGATAGAAGCTTCCAGAAATGAACTGCACAACCTTTTAGACAAACCACAGCTACAAGGAATTCCCGTAAGAGGACACTCGTGGTCTTTGGCCCAAAAGCTCATGACGTTCCAGCCTCACCTTAGTTCATCACATTGATTTCTGAGGGTCTGGTGACTCTGGTCACACACATGGATTAAACTTATAATTAGTAATCACTGCGACTAATAGGTTGCAGTGACTCAGGCTTGATGAAACGCTAAGTGATCATTTGAGCCCAAGCCAGGATATTTTTTTGATGAGTTTTCAATATCTAAGCAACAGGATAATTGAATTGACAGGGTTTGATGTGCCAAATCGATAGGCTTCCAGTTGCTGTGTCTTGACACCACACAGTTTTTTTCCTAACAGTAAGTATTCTGGGATTGGTGAAGCACATGGTTGAGAGAAATCCTTTACATTGACTGCTCACACTGTGGGATAATGCTGATACATTGCTGTGGTGGATATTGATCAGCCCATTGTCTTTTTTCTTCATGTTTCAGGTTCTAGTACTGGGCAACAAACGAGACCTACCCAACGCACTTGATGAGAAGCAGCTGATTGAGAAAATGTGAGGCATTCAAGACTACAGTATTTTTGTTGATAATCCTGCACAAACGTCAGGACTTGCTTCAGACGTCAAGTATCCTATAGTCATAACTAATGCATGATAAATCATTGTCAGGAGTACCATGTGAGTCTTTTCCAGTGGTGATCCAAAAAAGTATATAATCAGACATTTCAACACACTACATTATATAATAATGTGGACATGGCTAGCCACATAACTGTGTGTTGAATCAAAAATACTTAAATAATACATAAATATTGTGAATTTAAATTATTTTTTTAACCGGTGTATTTTAGGATGCCTATTGACAACTGGCTGGGGACTACAGCCGGAAATTAGCCAAAGAGGCTAAACCTGCTTCTTTTACTATACAGATAATTAAAGGCGACTGTCCACAATATTCAGACTAAACTAAACTAAAAGCCCTACCAGAAGAATGGAGCCTGTTTGTAGCAGCATATTAATGACCATAGCTTTGGCTTCAACAATTACATGGAATCACCGACACAAACTTCTGGCCATATGGTGTAGGTGAATCATTTGCCTTATTTCCCCTGCGTGGTATGGCACGGCTCAACTCGTCTGGCTTGGAAACTGTTCTTTTTTTAGTTTTCTATTGGCAAAAGTTGTGGATGGTACCTGGTACTTTTTTTGGTATGACCTCGCTCAAGGTTCCAAGCGAGCTGAGCCGATACTAAAAGGTGGAATTAAAACACTTGCAGACCACTGATTGGTCAGAGAGAATCATCACTATAATTGTAACTTGCATGACACGGGACATCCTGGACATCCTGCGAAAACCTGCCATTTTTGAATAGCCACGCTTGCATCAATAGCGATGTCATAGCAGTTTCACGTGGCGTCGCTATGACGATCAGTGAAGAAGCCCGCATTCCGGAAATTCGGCAATTGACTGTAAGAATAACATTCAGGTAGCAGCTTCTCATTTTTAGCCAGTGATGGACCAGCCCTTTCGTTGGTTAAAATGACAAATGTTATAGATGGAGGTATTGGATCATCTTGATCAGGACATCCCTATTGTTGGGGAAAAAATGTAATCCACTTATACATAAGACTCTAATTTCCCCATAGAGGTTTCATGTTTCCTACTTTCCTTTTTTCAGGAATCTATCTGCCATTCAGGACCGAGAGATCTGCTGCTATTCTGTCTCCTGCAAAGAGAAGGACAATATAGGTAAAGTGCAGATCAGAGTTTAAATGGTTCTACATCTATGTGGGCCTGCTGAGGTTATAAAATGTCCTAATATCCTCCCCCCTGCAGATATCACGCTGCAGTGGCTCATCCAGCATTCAAAGTCACGGAGAAGCTGAAAATGAAGCGCCCTCTGCCCCAGTTGCAACTCTGGCCTCAGCCCCCTAATAGTCATGGGACCTCGACAGCCATCCCTTCCACTGCCTCTGTGAAGTAATTCCAGCTATCTGCTCACTACTGTCACCACCTGCACCCCCTAGTACACTACCATAGATGTGTAGCCCATGTACAGCACTACCGCCACCCCAACTATCTGGAGTCTTGAAAAGTTGTTACAGTACTGTGCTAGAAGGTGGATTGTCTACCCATCACGCCTTATTGCCAGTCATTACAGACATGTTTTGTGTCTGAGTTTTTTTAAATTTTTGTATTTCTTTTAATAGCTTCTGTTCCCTTCGAAACAAGAGTCTAATGATGTTAGAGTGTGCTGTTCCCCAGCTACACTAGGATGGACCTCCTCCACATTTAAACATCCGTTCTGTTGCTTGTCAACGTGGTGTTTACGTGACAAGGTTGTGATTGTAGTTTTTTACAGTTATTTGCCAAATGATGAGCTTGTGCTAATACCTTTTTAATTCTTTAATTTAAATATTCGCAATATAGCCTTCATTTTATTTGCTGGCGTGAGAAAGTATATATTTTATTAAGTGACTACAGTCAAAGTTTACACATAACGTGAAGATGAATAGAAGGTAAGACTGTGAATGGTTTTGTCTGAGGCAAAATCCTAAGATAGGTCAGCAGAGTTTTAAGTGCCTTTGGCTAAGTGTGTGTTCCAATCAGATTGCCCAATGCAACTTCTAACCCACTATTATAAATAAACACTTAGCATTCATCCCTTGATCACACTTTAACCCCACCCCTCGACAATCTCATTTTATGTTTTGTAATCTCATAAACGCATTATGTCTTAAAAAAAGAAAGAAAAGAAATTAAGTTATGGTTGATTTGTGGTGAATGAGAAAATGTTACATTTGGTTTGGTTGGTGGGTCATTTGAATGTTGTTTCACTTGAAGCTTGTGACACTTTTATGAAGCTTGAAATGTGGGCTAACTTTTCCTTGCAATTCTCAGGTTGTTAAAGGATTTTTTTATTTTTATTG
The DNA here is from genome assembly GCA_023631565.1 of Gymnocephalus cernua. NCBI lineage: Eukaryota > Metazoa > Chordata > Actinopteri > Perciformes > Percidae > Gymnocephalus > Gymnocephalus cernua. The sequence goes on along the minus strand of CM042428.1, from coordinate 35,534,755 downwards.
TCTGAACACAGTATGGGTGTGCCCAAGTGTTCCAAAATCCCTATTTTGTCCGGGTTGGATAACAGAAAGCCAGTGTTAGTCATGATGACTGAGCTTATGGAGAAGAGAAGACAGTCCATTAGTTCAAAGCGTTGGATGCTGTATGTCATCCATGGCTTGCCACACCCTTGTCTGAATCCTGATGTCTTTTTGTAGAAGCCTTAGCAGCCCAAAGGACAACGCTGTCTCATCTAAAAGCCATGTATTGATCATTTCCTTTCAGCGACAAGACAATGATTTCTCACAGGTTTGATCACTGCATATTAAACTGCCCCTTGCTTGGCCAGTGCTTCTTGATCAATTTAAGTATTTTTGTGTGAGTGTTGCTGGAGGAGGTTGGGTTATCCCTTCTGCTACAATGCTGTATGGCTACATGGCTTCTGCATTTTACTGTAATGTTTTTTACAAATCCATCACACACTGTTATCTCACATGTTCTGCGTCTGTTGGTGATCCTCGTAATCCTAAATGTTGATTGTTGGGACCGCAGCAGTGAGGGGCTGTCAAATTTGGGTGACTGTGGGCTATTTGGGGAAAAGCTTTGTTACCTGTGTAATAATATAGCCTAATTGCAATTTGTATGTGCATGTGCTAAACTTGAACACATTCAGTCGCAGACTTTGTAAATAAGATTAGCATTTTTATTCCAACAAATGCTCCTGTAGATGTCATGCATTCTTTCCCTGTGATTGCTAATAAATTTGTTTTTATTTTTAAGGCTTTTAAGTTTGGCATCCAAATTCTTCGGAGTGTGGTCAATTTAGTTTGTCACCACTAGGTGGAAGCAGAGGACTTTGGAAGGATAATAGTAAAAGATGGGAGCTTTAAAGCCTACAGACTGTAAACTGCAGTTTCACCTGAAGTTCTCCTTTGGTGCATCATACTGCTTTCCTCTTTTTTATATATAGTGATTATAGTAGGCAGATGGCGATCTTAAAGAGAAGTTTATAGGTGTAAGTAGAAGTTAAGTGTATACGAGTGAGATGACCGATTCCAGCTCAGTTTTCACATATCACGCTGTTTCTTACTTGAACCTTCACAGCACCTTTACCCACAAAACATTTCATAAGGAGATGATCATCAGGCAGCATACCTGCACCTACAATTCCCATGATAATTTCCACATGCAGACGTTGTGCTACCTTTGTGGATAGAAATGGTTCTGTATTTTCCATTAAGCAGCTATTGTTGCTTACAGATCCCATAATAGATGATTAACACCTCCTCAGTGGTTCTTGGCAGAATAATGTCTATTATGCATAGGAATTTAACACGGTACTAAGCAGAATACTAAGACGAGCACAGGAAGTGTGTCACAAGCTAGGGGGCAATAAAGCAAGCCGTGTTCCCACAGCTGGCGCTGCACAGAGCCGTCGGGGAGAGGAGGCCTGTGCTGTTAAAGCAAGAACACCTTAATTAATCTCATTTGTTAAACGCAGCTTTTAAAGAACAGCTGCTGCCATTTATTGTATACCAGGGCAGTTAGAACGTGTAGACAGATCTAGGTGTTATCCGATGAATTCCATGGGTCAGAGGAGACCGTGGCGTGTATGTCTGCATGGGAACTTCACATTTGTATGTATGTGTGGGATTTGCATTTGCAACGACCGCAGGTTATTAAGTAGTGGTTACAAATATGCCACAAGGATTTATGTGAGGAGGTCACGGAGAAGACCCAAAGGTGTGACATACTATTAATGTAGTTACACTCCATTACTAATGGGCTCATTAGGTATACAACTTGTTTTGCACCTACCACCTGTCACAACTGTGCTATTAGCATTTCTTAAATGTCCAAACGCATTGGCCAGTCCTATGAATGACTATTCATCACCAAAATTACAAGGGCTTCTATAAATTATGAAGTATTTGTCCAGACATAATTCACTCCCTCATAGCTCTACTTAATTACTACAACTCAGAGTTTAATAAATCTGCTCTAAAATCTTGATGGATGTCTTACATTATGAGGATGTAACCCAACAGGGCTGCTCATAATAATCATATAATCAGGAACACATCTACATGTTATAATCCATTGTGGTCCAAATAATGTCAACGTGTTAGCTTACCCTAAATTAATATTTAAACCTTTGCAACATGAAACAACCGTTTGACATCACAAGTATCTATTCAGCTTCCTGTCTAAATAATTCCTGCCTGTCTAATGCACATAAACGGTTCATGAGTGAAGCTGCTGCCACTTATGTAAATACTGTACACTGGTTCACTCCTGTCTTTCCAGCAAACAGCCCTGGACAGTCTCACTCAACAGTCAGTGCAGGAAGCCTGCACTTTGCTTTTGCTCTGTCGCTGTAACAAGCAAACACATCACACCTAGTTTATGCAGCCTCATAATCATTTATTTTACACATCATGTGCAGAAATGTGCAAAGGAGTGGTCACCTTGTTATCTGTGTATGTCACTAGGACATTTTTTACAATGAGAAAATGTTTATTGTCTGTCCAATCAAAGATTTTTTGATGGCATATGATATATATGTGTGTCTGTGTGTGTGCGCATCTTGGTTTATTTAGCATGCAGACCGGACGCATTAACTACTGTATTATCCCTATCAAGACTGAAGAATACCCATTTCATTCCTCCTCTCTCTAATTCCCTGTGTAATTACAAACTGTTTTTATATCTCCCAGACAGGCCTGTAACAATATTTAGTTCACTTCCAGCACTTAGACTTTAAGATCATAATGTTTATGATATACAGCATTTTCAGTGCACCCACAGAGCATCTCACCAAATCCCCAAGCTGTGAACATGTGGTTCTCAAGGTGAAGGTCTTTTCATGTCTGATTTACAGCACCTGCATCAGAATGAGTTTTAAACAGCAAGATATTAAATCTCAAATTCAGCAGAGAATTACAAAGCGATGCAGCCTGACTTGGTGGAATCTGAAATGAAGCATGGTTGGAGCTACTCTTTCTACAATATGTTGTGCTCAGTTTTGAATAGATATGTGCAACATGAAAACAGTCATTCATATTTAACACATGATTTCACATTGGCCCAGGCATGAGTTGTTGTTTTTTTACTGCTGTTTTAAGTCCTCTTTCTTCATATGACAGTGATGACATCAGAGCACCACTGTCTTTAGCTGAGCTAACTGTGGGGTAATTTGTACCGAGATCTTAAAGCCTCTTATTTATGAGACATAAATAAGTTGTTCCAAAGTTGTTAAACTATAGTTTGGGGATTAGAGCGCTGAAGCCCCAGCATCAGCAGACATCTGAAAACACTTCATTCAGGTCCCAGTGTGGACCATAATTTGGCACTAATCACTATGTGTGGAATGTCACATGATTCATACAGAGCTGCATGGCACATATCGCCATCCCTTACTGCTCTGCACCCTGTAAAAGACAGATGGTGACATGCACACACAGCGTTTATAAGACTCTTTGTAAGACTCCATAGACAAATACATTTCTCAAATAGCGGGTTGACCCAATGTGATTTTCAGTTCAGCTGTTTTTAAATAATCTGATTTGATGATTTTTTTTTATCACATTTTGATAGTTATTTCATTTCCTTTAAAGACAATGTAATAACAATATGGAATTTTGCTTATAGCAGCAGCAGATAACTAGTAGCCCTGTCAGCGACATGACATTATGGATGGTAATGAAGGTTGGTTGGTTGGTCCACCACTTTAGACAGACTTCCAGACTGAGGCTGTGTTCGAAACCACTCCCTCGCTCACTTATGCACTACTTTGTATATAACATTACCTAAATAGTTTACTCAATAGTGACCAGTACATTGAAATTGCGGACACTTGAATCATCATCATTTTGCAACATCACTGACAGCTGTTGAGTCACAATTATCTTCTATAAAATGGGGAGCATTGCATTGTGGGATTGTTAGCAGAAAGTCCATGCCGTGGACACTACACGTTCTTCATTCAATTGTGGAATTTTTGAGGGCACTATAGTTGATACATTTTCACACTCACAATTTAGACAGTCATACATAGAGATGGCATACAAATATACTGCACTATATGGTAAATAGGGAGTCATTTTGGACCCAGCCTGAAATACATTAACAACTATTGTCTGGATCGCCATAAATATCCTAAAATGGTTGAAACTTAACCATCTTCTTATGTTTTATACATGGAACACTGAGGTTTTAGTTTAAGTGGCGGCGAGCCATAACAGAAAACCACTGTTTGAGTGTCAAACGAGAAGTTACTTTCCATTTGACGTAAACCATGACTTTCTCTTCTTTTTTGTGATTGTGGGAGTGTAGAAAAGCTGCTGAGACCTCCAAATGCAATAAATCCATTTCCACTCAGTGCAAGTAATCTTTCAGGTCCATTCTGTTATCCGGCGTCCTCTCAGATAGCCAGCTCTCCTGTGAACGCTTTCATACTCTCACCTCCCTGCTTCGGCTCTGTCACTCTCCTCTCCTCAGATTCCATTAAAAATTCTAACTTCAGCTCCTGGGGCTCTGATCAAATAGGGCGGCTAATGCATTTTTCCTGCGTTTTTATTTTTTTTCCCAATGTACCGCATATTTACATATAGATTGAGTATTTATCATTCTGCATTTTAAGGCAGATTCACTGTAGTCCACTTTATAACCATGTTGGATTTATGTATATTTAATGAAAAGTTGATGTAGGGAGTGTACTTCTTTGAACAAGGGAGTATACTTCGTATGTGGGGTGAATAGTAATGCAGCAGCTGTGAACAACTGAACTTGTAAGTCTTCAAGTGTCTTTGGTGTGGTTAAGTTAGTTTTTTTGTCAGTTTGGTCAGTACAATGTCCTTTGCACCTCTACTCTCAGTAGCTGCATTGTTCCACCAACATCGTGTGATTAAGGAAATAAAATACCAATCTTCACTTTCTTTGTCATGCTCTAAAAGCAGATGGAAGTGACATAGATCATTAGCCACAACACACAAGTCATACATATTCCCTGAGGCCCTCTGCAATCTCTCTTCCACTGGGATGTCCAGAGAAATAATTACTACCATTAGCACAGTTAAAGGAACAGTTCAACATTTTGGTAAAATGGTAAACATATTTTCTTTCTAGAGGAAAGGATCAATACCCATCTTTTAATTAGGACTGATATCAATCTTCTCACCTGGCTCTTGGCAAGAAAGTTAACAATGTGTTTCTCAATGTCAGATGAACTGAGATTTTTTTTGTCCACTTTATATCCAATTAGTAACATGACAGTATTGCTCAAAAGGGCAGCATTGGTTTGATTGTGTATTCATTTCCTCATACATTCATTTTGTCTCCTTATGTTGTGTTAAGTGACTTAATTTATCAGTGTTGACTATGACTATTGTCTAAAACTGAGCCTCAAACTCAATGTAATTAGACTGGATTATTCATTAACATACTGGACCCTGATAGGTATTTAAACTACACTACAAGAGAATTGTAAAATGAGGGGAAGAAACAACATGTCACTAAAATGTGTCTTTTCTGATAAATGTTGACCACATCCTTACAAAGGATGTCCCTAACTGTGTGCTCGCAGCTTCACTGGCTGGAGGCATGACAAATCTACAGGTCTTTGTTTGCATGCAGCCTCAGGTGTGAGTGTGTTAAGAGGACTTTACGGGGCCCTTTATTCTGCAGTCACTGGGGTTTCAGGTTGACAATGGCTGAACACCCTGTAGGTTGTGAATAGAGAGGCTACCAGGACAAATGGTGCACTGCAGGTTGGAATGTTGGGAAATGATGATAAACAATAGAGGCAAAATAATGTAGTGCAAACAATGTAGCTACCTATAAACTCAGTTTAGACATTTTCAGCGTTTGGGTATTTCATGCCCTATGGTTTTGTTTTGCACTAGTCTTTAAGAGACTATTTTACCTGACTGCCAGAAAGAGTTAAGCACCATCCCCACCACCCCTACTCCTCTAAATAAGGCCTTAATGAGACTTTGGATTCAGTTCAATGAGAGCGACAGATGTTCCCTTGGGCCAGATAAACTGGAAACCCAGTGACAGCTGGATTCAGACCAGGTAACCTGCCTTTGATATTAGCAGAACCTTTCCTCTGCAGGTAGCTGGCCTTGGCAGACAACGTGAAGCCCATCAGATGGAAGAACAGCCTTTACCTTTGTCTGATCGCCTGCCAGGACACCTTCTGCAACTTTCCCAGGTTCAGAGCAGACACAGGATGATCATACATTCATCATGGCTATGCGTCACATTGCATGTGCAGCAATGATAGAGTTAGCATAGCTCCAGATGAAAAGGGATTTGTGAAGAGGCCTCCAGTATGTGATGTCATTTTGAGAGGCATGCCGTGATCAGCTGCTCTTCTTCTGGCTTAATCCTCTTGGCTACATTTGTTAGCATTTTTTTCTCATAGATTTTTTTTTATTACATGAGGGAAAAATCTGCAGCACTGTCTCTTGAGCAACATGATTTACTCTTGCTCATACAGAAAAAGCAACAGTCTTCCCTTTGGGGGTTGCGCCCCATTATAAACTGCGATATGGCTGAAGATTTGCTGATGAGAAACAGCTGTTGCCTAAGCTACCTCATTCACAGAAATAGGAAAAATAGTACTTTGGCAACTTTCAACCACCTGCCTGAACATACACTCTTTTCAGCTACAAGCAGCCTGCCGAGAGAAACAGGAAAGTGTGCTGTATGACAGCAAAGTCTTACTAATACATACTAGATACAGAGTTTAACTTATGACGTCCTTTTTCCTTCCTATAACACGTTCATGTTTTCCACACTGTATTCTGTGTGTGTGAGAGTTTAATAGATTGTCCATTTTAATTTCACTGACTTGTCTGCAATGGTTTCCAAGTGGCAGTTTTGCTTTAGCATGTTGTCGTTGAGACATTTCCAAAGCAAACTTTCCAGTCATTAATTCAGTTGCCATGTTTTGTGTGGATTGCCAGCCCAACCACCTCTATGTGTTATGCTGTAATTAAAGAAGTGTTTGAACACGATCTGATGAAGAAAAGTGTTTGGATACACAGGAAAGGAGACGAGGCATGGCAATCACAGCTGAAGAAAGAATTACATTCTTTGATATACTGTAGCATGTCCTTCACACTCGCTCTGCTGCCAAGTTAAAAGCATTTCTGAGAGCATGATTAAAGTTTGCTTATAGAACAACATTTGAGCACAGCATATGCATGTCTTTGAGCAGAGTCCTTCTGTAAAGGAGCATGATGAAGCAAGACTGGAATGCTATTGTTTTACAGGAATGCTGTTTCCTTGCTATTGGCATTTGACTCTGAAATGAGGACATGTTGCTATTTCTGGTGGAGTACGACTCCAAGTCATTGTGCTGGGCTACAATGAGCACAATCCCCTCTGAAGGTGACACGTAATAGAGGTTGGTGGTAAACAATAACCTGGTGTCCTAAGGATATGCAAGGCTGGGACTTAAAGCGCCCATATTATGCTCATTTTCAGGTTCATAATTGTATTTTGATATTGTATTGTAATAGTGTTACATGGTTTAATTTTCAAAAAACACCATATTTTTGTTGTACTGCACATTGCTGCAGCTCCTCTTTTCACCCTCTTTTCTGCCTGTGCTCAGCTCTCTGTTTTAGCAACAGAGTGAGACATCATACTTCTTTACCATCTATGTAGTGAGTCGCACATGCTCAGTAGCTAGGTAAGGCTCACACCAGATAGCTGTTTGTTTCTCTAACTTCAGTCAGTTACAAGGCAGGATTAGCAGGGAGACTTCTTCTAAACGAGGGCACACTTCCAACTTTGCGTGGAATACCTGCAGAACAGGAACATATAATTAGTTATTTTGTAGATTATGGTGAACTAGTGTGTGTTATAGCAGTGTTTTGCCATTGAGAATGTGCTAGCATGCTAGCGCTAGCATGCTACAGTTAGCCTGTTGTTTTGGCTTAGTGACGTAAAAAGCCGTGCAGATTTTGTACAGCTCACCCAGAGACTGAAGGCAGGACACATTCAGAAACCCGTATCTCCCTCAAAACAACATGGATGTTTTTCTTCCCCAAGTTTGTATGGGTGTGGAAGCACCAGAGACACAAAATAACACCCCAAATCCCAGAAAAAAGTGTTTCTTTCATATTATGGGCACTTTAATAGAAAGTGTTAATGGCAGTTCTAACAGAGAAGTTAGGACTTGCTGAAAGTTCACAACTACAGAATATTTATCACACTGTTTTATACCCTTTGATATCAGTGTTGAAAGAATAGTTTGACATTTTGTGAAATACGCTTATTTGCTTTCTTGCCAGAGTAGGCAAAGGCACGGTGAGGACTGCTCCCTCACAGCAAGTAGGCACTGCAGATCCCCGATCTAGGCAGAGTTGGTCCCCGGTCCGGGCAGGGCCTTTCTGTGTGGAGTTTGCATGTATAAAACACGCATTCTAGTTAACTAGGACTACAGTTAAAAATGTCCTGACTAGGTGGCTAATACTGGCACATTTACAGAAATGTTGATTAATGTGCATTGTCCTAGTCAATAAATAATAAATCTAAAAATGAGAAGATTGGGGCGGTCTCTAGCTCACCCAGTAAGAGCGTTTGCCCCATGTTGGCTGAGTCCTGCAGCAGCGCCGACCTGCTGCCCTTTGCTGCGTGTCATCCCCCATCTCTCTCCCCCTTTCATGTCTATCCACTTTCAAAAATAAAGGGAAAATCCCCCCCTCCAAAAAAATTAGAAGATTGATACCACTTTGAGTTAGAAGAGTGGTATGGATCTTCACATGTAATTCTCATCAAGAAAGTGATGTGAAACTATTCCCTTAATATGTTAGAACTACACCGGATGCCAGTGACAGGACCATTTCAACAGCCACACACCTCCCATTCCATAACTTCTCAGAAACATTAACCAGCCATTGTAAACAATGAGCTCATTTATTGGAGGGGTTCAAAAACACATGTAATAGATGACTTTTGGTAGTCTATATTTTAATATATTTTATAGCATGCAAATTAATTTAAGAATCAAACCAGATTTAACTTGGTCCTTCACTAATGCAGCCCCCCTGCTCCACTTCTGTCACGTGCAACCTCAGAAGGCTAATTCTCAGTAAACAGGAGAGGGAAATTATGGTTTGTTTCCGTGAAATTGGTTATGTTTTCTTTGGAGCGATAGACAGAAGTTCCTGGCTTGAGACCATGATACAAAGCTGTGTGGGTATAGACAGAGCAGAAAGCAAGAGAGAGAGGATGCAGTGAAAAGGCTATTCCAGGTGAAGATATTTGCACTGAATAATTAAATTTACAGTAGTGTATATTCACCAGATTCTTGGCAATTTTACATTTCAAAATAGTTTTTTTGTGCATCCAATCACTTGTATCTCCTCTGTCTGAAAATGTGTAACATGTTGTATCTGCAGAAGGGACTTGGAGATGGTATTTTATTTAATTTCCCCATGACACTGGCTTTGTTAGCTTTTGCGCAGGCTTGACGTGTGGAATGTATTGTGTGACATTTTCAGTTTTTCATGGCTTATTGCATTCTTATCATGGTATGAAGGTTCTCTAGTATTGGCCTGCTGTCTGCAGCCGTGGTGGTCCTCTTAGCTGGAGACGTGCCATGTCCCCCCATTGTCAACCATCATCTTCATCCTTTCTTCCAGAGACGTGGTACCTCTACCTTTTAACAGGCTAGGCGTCATACACTCCCACAAATCGCTATGCATGATTTCTCCAGAGAGGGTTCACAACCATCTTTGTTCCTCCCATCGCTGCCTCTTGAGAGCAGGAGGCTCCGCGCATTCCAGCAGCGGCTGGTCATTGAGTTATTTCCATTGAGGTGGGAGAGCATGGGTCCAGCTCTGTCTCCGGACTGATGGATGGCCTGTCTGACTTTATCTGAGCAGGACGGACGCTGCGTTGGCTGGGGCCCAGAGATTGTCACTCCTGACTGCTTTATCAGGGCCTGACTTATAGAGCTGTCATCCTCTTAGAAGCAAGGTTCCCAGGCATCTCGTCCAGCCATTCCCCCCTCCTGTCTGTCATGTTGCCATCCAGGGACCTTGGCCATTCTGCTTGACTGGCCAGACGCCTGCCTCCCACCCAGGGACAGATACATTAACAAACTTGTCTTGATTCATCAGCTCCACCCTTGGGTGTTAGGCAGCCTGTTGTAAGTGCCTCTCTTTTGCCAAGTGGTATTAACTCCAGATGAGGCATGGACATTTTTATTTTAGTTATAGATAGGCCTTGAGTGTGGATAAATGCCGCTTCTTATGCAATTTCAATTTGTTGTAGCTTCCTCATCTTGCACAGTCTCAAAAGACGTGATTTTCAAACACTTTTTAATAGCACTGCTGATATGTTTCTTTATCTGGTGTTAACACTACTACTACGCTTCCCTTAATGGTAAAAAAGATGGCAATTTTTCAAACATATTCTCAAAGACTGAGCCCATGTTTGAGCTTGCCATGAAACCACAGCAGAGTTCCTTCCTTATTCTCACTTTGATGAGCCATTGGAGAGCTTGGGGGGAAGCCAAGTAAAGTCTGGGGCCTCTTGCACATTCTGATGTTTTGTTTCAAACAGAGCAGCTTTTGTTCAACTGTCAGAAAAGGAGTGCTTCACAGTGTGTCGGAGTGTGTTTAGTAACCACAAACACACGGCATGTGCATTTATTTGATTTACTTTTTACAGAGGTTATAAAGACACAGTTAGATGTGTGGTTCATACTGTTTCCATCATCAATCAAGAAATTATGGGATTTTGAATGTGTATGTGTCAGTCTGTATCTAATAAGTATTATTAAGTTGAAAGGGTTAACCTGGATGGCTTTAAGGATGATTATATAGAGATTGTCATCTCCAGCTCTCACGTCTGACTCCTCTCTTAGTCAAGACAATACAACACCCTAGGGGTTACACTTTAAAGATGGATCAATGAATAAATATGAAAAATAAATAATCTATTTCAATCTATGTCAAGCTGCAGGCTACCGGTAAGCTAACATCACCCTGTGTATTTAGCTGTATGCTACACGCTGTGTCTGTTTGCTCGTGCGTTGGCAAGGCTGGACTAGGCTCTTTGTTTTTGTTTCAGAGCTGCAATTGTCATAACTAACTTTTGCAGTACGACAAGAGAAAGCTAGGCTGATAGTTTGCTTTTTTTCCCAATGAGGGAAGGGGGGTCAGAGAGCCAAGGTTTTAAAAGTCACAATATCTGACTGAAGATTTCACACTTGGATTGTGTTTATTCCAGTTATCTGTCCATCCATCCATTCCCTAAAGTGTGCTAATCTGACAATGTGTTGCTGCTTTATCAGCTGGCACAATGACGTATATATCTAACTTGATCTGTGAATATCTGAGAGCAAAAATACAAAAGGTTCTTCATGTCCAGTGCTGTTTGACTATAGGTCACTGGGCCATTATGTTATCATTCATTTAACGATTCACTATGATCCTTCACTGAAATTTGAAATGCAACACTAGATTTTGACCATCAGCAATCAAATATACCGGCAGCACTCCAGTAATAAACTGATAATGAGACACAGAATGGGGCCAGTGTGACAGCAAGAGTCATTCCAGGCAAACTGGAGTCTTTCCTGTAGCCCCCTCCACAGCTCTGCTTTCCATCCAACCTGGATCGTATGCCTTTTAATAGTGTGTAATCTCTTAAGGGGTGAGATTTATGTCCTCCCCCTCTAGAGTCAGGGCCAGGGATATTTGGGAAGAGCGAGAAGATCCTGTGGGAAGAAATGATCAACCTTCTGTACATTTGTGTGAGATACGCTCCAAACAAGGCACTTATAGTCTTGCATGACCTCTAAACATACTGTATTAAGGAAAGGTTCTAAAGTGAACTAATTATTCATCCTTCCTTTCCTATTTTTTGTACTACCCAAGACCGTCAGATTATAAATATCACTGTGCAGGTAAAAAAAAAGGTAACAGATGTGGACAGTTTGGCTATGAGCCTGCAGCTTATATAACCATTCTCAATAGCTGTATTGTACCAGTTTGTTCCCTGTAATTGTTGCTGTGATGGTTCTGTGAAACTTAGTATTGTGTTAGATGATGGAATTACTTTGGAGACAATACACATTTGTTGAACTTATGAAAGAGAAATACACCCCATTGATGTATATCTCCCTTCGGTTGGTCGATATTGCTCATAATTTTGATAGACTGGCTAGTTTCTCAATAAGTTGCTGTGTCACAGCCGCCCCAGGGCACACTGGACATATTAGGTCTGGGAAATCAAGACCAAATGTAAGCCAAGTGAAGAGAGTAACAAATCCTTTAATATATATCTTGTTTATTGATATGAGACATATGGAATCAATTTACCTTCAAAAACTGACTTAAATTGCAGTTATAGTCAAACTAAAAACTGAAAAATGTAACTTACTTAAGCAGACTAAAAGTCAACAGCCTTGATAGTAGGTCTGTTTGGCTGTATAGCATTGCTGCAGTATCTTTCTTTGATCAAGCTAGGCTCAGCTTTCTCAGTATACAAATGAAGCACTTCACATACTAATTCAAGCCAGCCTTTTGAGCCAGGAGAATATTACTTGTAATGTCAGTCGACAGCCCATGTACATCACTGCAGGCTGGACCTGTAACATTAACTAGGATCTTCTAAGCATTAAGTCGTCCTTAATAGTGTTTCCCTGTGAAATCCTAGCCTTTCTTTATTCTAGCTTATACATAAATCAAAAGATTGCTTTATCTTGTGAAAGCAACACAGTCCTGATGAGCTTAAAGGTTGTAGGATTAATGGTATAGGAAACAGTATTTTTTTTTTTTTTTTAAAGATTATTTTTGTGGGCTTTTCCGCCTTTAATGGATAGGACAGCTAGATATGAAAGGGGAGAGAGAGAGGGGGAAGACATGCAGGAAATCGTCACAGGTCGGACTCGAACCCTGGACCTCTGCATCGAGGCATAAACCTCTATGAATATGTGCGCCCGCTCTACCAACTGAGCCATCCCGGCCACAAGGCAACAGTATTTTTAAGGCTGCAATGCCTTTGATGTCTCACCCAATGCAAGCCTCATGATGAAGGACATATATCTATCACCTTGAGGTGATGAGTTTATATGGCTAAAATAAAGGAGCCACACGACGAAAGTAGCTAAACTGAAATTAATTTACCTCATTCTGTTGCTAAGGTCAAGCTTTTAAGTAGCTGCAGGTGTTCTAAGATAAGGGCAAGAAGCTATGTGATGTATGTATCTATAGTATGAGGAATCACTGTACTAGTATGGTGCTGTCACTTGTACTTGATAGAACAATTAGCCTACTTGAATTCACTTTTACAAACTACGCACTTAAAAACATACATCTGGAAAGTAATCCACTGGTGAGTGTCTGTGCCCCAATGAAGTACACAGCAATGTGTATTTCATTGTATTCCTCAGTAATACTTTTTTGTATTTAGGTTATTGTAAACTTGTCACACGTACTTCATAAGATGTCTTAATGTTTCTATTTGGCCAGAAATACTGAGAATTGTATTGGAATATTTTATTAATTGAGCTGTGATGTGGGTATATTATAAAACTAGTGAACAGCACACACATCTTATTCAAGCATGCCATGCTTGGCTGTGATACAATATCCAGTGTGTTTGGAGTTGCGTCTGGTTAGAAAAAGCCACTCATACAAGTACAGGCCAGGATTTTTCAATCTGCCACCAAGGTTGAAATTGCTGCTGCAGGGGAAAGGGCAATGATACTAATCCACAAAGACAGAGAAACTGATTCTCTCAACTCCCTCGGGCTGAAATGTTTTTTAACTGAGAGCATTAGGCTATCCACCCTCACAATTTACCACCAACGTCTTCGTCCGCCATGTTTCACAGCTTCAGAGTGTACCATCAGGTTCAGGAATGGATGGGAAACTCATGGAAGACTAATGCCTCATTCCCATCCATCCCAACCAGGACCCTGCTCTTCAATCCATGTTGGAGCTTGTGCGCTGCAATTGCAAGTAAGGTTGCAGCACTATATGCTGCAAATGCTATCGTTAAGGAATCGATTGTTCGTTCCCTTGCCTGTTGAGAGTGCAGAAGTGTGTGTGCGAATATGTTGGCACATTGTTTGTAGACCTACAGTCAAGGCATGTTTCATACTTTTTCTAATCTAAGGTTTCAATCTGTGTGATGATATGCATCATGGAAAAAATATTACTAAGACAAATTTGTATGTGCAGAAAATTCAATGATAATAAATAGTTATTGATTGGGGGTAAGGGTACCTCCAAAGTGCATATATACATTCCGAACAGGTTATATTTGATGGTTGTACAGTATGTGAAAGAACCCCCTAGTGTACCAATGTGTAGATATCAATTATATGAAAACAGCATGTTCAGAAGCAGAGACACATTTGTTTGTGTGATGCTGTGGCCTGAAGGCCCAAAATTTCGCCCTGTGAATTTACCTTGATTCACTAGCATATAATGTTATACTTTTAATGTTATTTGGATGTCCCTAGGGATCACATACAGCCTTGACTGATTACTATTGCATGTTTCCCTGGGTCAAACCACAGATTGACTCGACTGAGGGGATCAAAATATCTCTTTCCCTCTGGCTAGTTATGGTTATGTTATGGCTAGTTGCTCTCTGCTTTCTTCAGCCTACAGAGACATAATATTGATCACAATGAGAGTCAATGAGCCAAGATGAAATACCATAGTTTGCATCCAGTAATCATTTTGTGTGAAAAAAGGAAAATCAAGACAGTTCTTGCACTAGAATATCATGTATAATTAAATATTTAATAGGGTTTGACTCAAGATGATATGATATATATAGGAATTGCAGCTATGCAGGAATGTGTCGGCTGATGTGAAACCATAACTCTCAATAGTGATTTTATTTTGTATTTACTTTTTTAAATGTTTTTACTTAAATAGTTGAATATTTGTGTTTTTTTCTGGACAAGGAACCAACCTTCCAACATTTGTATTTTGAAATAATTAAAAATATTGTCATTTTGACACTAGGAAATCTGTATAATGATAGTCTCGCATTGCCAGACCTTCCTTCACAGCGCTGTGGAGGAGGGTCTGGCTAGTTCACACAGCATTCTGGGATGGGAGAAAAACGTGCTCTGGTTCATTGGCATTTCTTTAAACCAATCACAATCGTCTTGGGCGGTGCTAAGCGCCTCTGCAAAATAGCCTCGGGAAGGAACTTGTTTTGGTGTAACATGTGGACGTTCAAAAGTTGTTGTAGTCGTGCAACAGAAAACTCAGATTGGACAGATAGCTGTCTGGATTTACCCTGCAGAGATCTGAGGAGCAGTTAACAATAGTCCTCATTAATCGACTGGTGTTTAAAATTTCAACACAAAAAAAGCGGAAGGTGACGGACATCCGGCCGAAAAGAAGGACATACAGCAGAATTTCCGTGGCATCGGACCAATCCAAGAAGTGAAACGTTGTCGATATAGACTAGTATAATGATAATCCAGTCCTTTGTGTAAAGTGTCACTAGACACACACCACCTGTTTGTGCGCAGCCTATCTCGATTCTGAGGCTGCGTGTCTGTCCACAGATTTGACCCGTGTGACCTGGCGGAGCGCCCAGGCAGACAGTGCCACCTTCTGCCAAGGTGACCTGTCACCACAGGCTTTTAAACAGGCCTGCCATGGGTCTTACGTCGCCCAAGGGAGCTGTAAAAGTGTTAACACCATGCTCACTCTGCTCACTGGTATTAGGGAAAGGCCTGGTTACAGGACTAGCCACCTGTTCCCTTCTGGTCTGGGATGACTGTCCCCAAGGACCCCCACGGCTACCACAACCACAGATACACACTGAGAGGAATGGCAAAGCTAAACAAACACACCGCTGTGGTCCACAGTATACCTCAATTTGTAGATTGTCACACAAAATAAGTATTTCAGTGCAGTCAGTCAGGCCTGCAACAGAAAACCATTTGCATAATGTACACAAAAATATACCTATTTTCTAAATCAATATTGATAAAACCTATTGATTTAATTAAAAACCTAAAGCATTTAAAGTTTATTTAAATTAGTTTGGCACAATTTACCTTTCATTAAACCCATGCCTGCCTTGACAAAAGCAGATAACATTTGAACCCTCTCGAAAGGTTCTGTTATCTGTGGATTAAAAATACCTGAATGGCTGGTGTCACCCTCCTCCTCCTCCACACTCACATAAACACACAAACGCGCTCATCATGTTTCATGTGGACAGCTGCGACAACATACAGATGTTGGCTGAACCTCTGGGCAATAAAGCTCCAAGTTAATTGTTTCCATTTACTTTTCAAAATAAAGATGGTGAACTGTGTTTATTTTATGCATGATGGCTGATTATACCGTTGCCAGTGAGTAATGTATATTTAGATGACTGACTCGCGACTAAAGCAGGATTTCCTGAGTCTTATTTATTATCTCAGTCTTTTAAGTGTGTCATTACCCTGTTTGTCAAATTCAGTTACGAACGTATTATTGGCTAATTGTTCCGGCTGTTTTTCCAGTTCAAAGTCATTTACAAGTCAAATAAATAATAAATCTGTATTTCACTTTTTGGTCATTAATGCCGTTTCCTATGTATGGGTACTTTCTGGAAAGTATGATTAAGGAGGAAAGGAAAACATGTTCTGAGCCACCACACCTTTTTAAATAGTCAGCTTTTGACATCGCACCTTTTATTATTTGAGTGGGTACTACATCCACTAGACTAGATCTAAACTACACCTAAAAGACTGATGACAAATGATAGATATTTATCCTGTGTAGAAATCCTCTAAAGACGACTCCACCCCTCCCAATGCTGACAAGCTGCTGGCTACAGAGTGGCACCCTTTCCTTCTGTTCCTGTTCTGTGGTTTCTGAGTAAATAAAATGGATTTCAGGGCCTAGGTGTGAGGGAAAGGGTGCAGTTCATTTTAGATCCCAGTGTCTGGGGCCAATGTCGTCCTCACTGCAGCTGTTGGTGGAGGCCTTCCTTTATAGCCTGTTACCTCACCATAACCGGGTTATGAAAATATCATCACTCTTTATGCATGTGTGTAAGGACAGAGGGTGGCGCTTGACTCAGTGCTAAATTGAGAGTAGTGATGGATCCTCGTGGTCACCACCAGCTCCGTGTGTCACTTCTAAGAGTTAGAAAGCTTACAAAAAGAAGTACTGTACAACCGTGATTATGTCATACTCTGTATTTTAATTTGTTTTCCTTATTCAAAACTAAAAAGTTGAAGTAAACAGTCCAATGTGTTGTTCATTTTATTTTTATTCTGCGTGCCCATCATGTGTGACAAAAATCACAGGCTAATTGCCATTTCACAGACAGGACATCTATTTATCTTCTGTTAAGTTTCCATCCTCCCCTTTCACATTACTCATTGAAAAGTTGATGTCACTTTCTTTTCGCACTCATTTTTTTTTTTTATTCCTCAATGTTGCAACTGAGTGCCAACATCCTCCACATAGCACTTTCAGAAACAGCTTGTTTACTTGTGCAGAAAGTGTAGAAAGTGAGTCTCAGAGGGGGTCCGAGTTGCTCTCTGTACAGAGGTAATTATGTCAAAACAGAGGATTTTCCCCCCCAAGATTATCTTCCAAGTTTCCCAGCAGCTGTCGAGAGCAATTACGGCTCTTGAAAAGACAGAATGAGACAGAAAATGAGAAAAAGCAAAGGCCCCTGAAGTCAGATTTAAAACAGTTTCGTATGACAGTTTTGATATGTGCCTCGTGAATAACTAGCATCCATTAGTTATAGTGCAGCGTAAGAGTGCCTTGCTGCTTTTCTCCAAACCTGTTCTCCCCACTTCTCCCTGGAACGAGCCTTTGAAAACTTTTAAAATGCTCCAGGTCCTTGCCTCCCTCACTAATAAATGTCAGTAACATCGCCTCTGTTTGTCTCTGTGTAGCACACAAGTTGACACAACCGTCCTGAACCTCAAAATTATAGACTTAACCTTCACTTTCTGTCCTAGAAGACCTTCAAAAGTTTGTTTTTTCTAAAGGAATTTGGTTTGCACCATGCAGGACCTCAGAGTTCAGTAAACTAAGAGTTTAGTGTCAAACCTCTAATGCCGTGTCGGCAGCTTCCACATAAACAACATGAACAGGCACGTGGCCTCGCAGCACAGTCGAGCATAAATTAGACAGAGGTTGTGATCTGGGGCTCTGATGCCTGTCAGCTGTGGGAGTGAATGTGTGCTGGTGGAGAGGTGAGTAATAGATTGTCCAGAGGTGGAGATAGAGAAGAGGGCAGATGATGTTGTGGCTGCATGAACTAAGGACTTGTGTAAGTGTTTTTGTGTGTGGTCAGTCAGCTTGGTCATGAGAGGTCACTCTTCTAAACTCCAGTATTCCCCTCCTTATTAATCTAATGTCTAAAAGACTTATACAATAGTTTTGCAGTTTTCCAATTTAAAAAAAATCTCACAGGAAGGATGTACAATTTATACTTAATATACTATAAATATAACTGGAAGGAAATATTACAATATTGAAAAAAAAGAAAAGTGAAAGCATGTACATAACAGGGAAACCCAACCTAAGTGTCTTATACCTACCATACACTAGAAGACTCTGAAAAGACTTTGAAAAGACTAAAGTCTGACGCCATCTCACATCTAAAGACAATCTTTCATAATGTCACAGAGTTTTTAATCACAGACTGTAACATTTTTTTTACAAAAAAGACTTAATTTTTTTTAAAAAGACTTAACTACCAAGACTCATGAATTCATTCCGATATCTGGAAATGTGTATGTGACATTGGAATCGCTTAAAAAGTTGTTTGGTATAAGGTCGGCATTAGTTTGTTTTAGTTCTACATTCAACATTGATCAAAATACACAACAGAGAAACAGCAGGCAAAATGGATGTGTCTGGTAAAACAAGAAACTTAAATTATATTTTATATTTAAAACCGATTTCATCCAATAAGTGAGGTTTCCTTCTAAGTGAAATGCAACTTTTCCACCTCTGCCACGACATTTCACACATATGAACCAATAACTATAATAGATTCCAGCTATTTCAGCTGCGGATGTTGGTGAAAGAAAGTGGGTGATCTGACCTCGGGGCATTACTTCTACTCTCTTGCTGGCATGTGACTGCTTACTGTACATCCATGTATCCATGTACCATACAGCCTGCATGGGATCATTACTACTTCAGAGTTGCATTACATGCTCAAGGTGCCTTTTTCTTTGTGACATGTGGGGCCTTCTGTGCCACTGGGCCTTCTACTATGTACAAGCAGTAACTGTAGCATTCCTGCTACATGTGGCCTTAAGCAGACAAAAGAAGACTATTCAACATGGCATTATGATGATATCTTCCAAAAGACCACCCACTCAATAGGCTCTATAGGAGGACCTTTTGAACTTTAAGCAGTATTTCTGTGTCTCTGTAATCAGATTGTGGTTCTAGCTATGATTTTGTTGTCCCTGCACAATGTGACATTGTAGGAACATGATGTCACTGACCACATTGAAGCCAACCATGACAACGCATACTGTAATGTCATCATGGTGGCATCTTTTATCTGCATTATGCAAGCATAAAAGTATAAAAATATTTCAGTTGATTTAAGCTTGTGTAATATGTGATATTTCTGGGTGATTTTGAGCAGCTCATGTGCCTCTTGCTACTTCCATTCTGCTATTGTGAGAAACAGACTTCAACTAAATTGGATCCAGCATCTCCCAGGGCCATCCATCCAAGTTGAGCATTTGTCTGATGCATTCACTCAAAATGTTTGTTCTCATCACGATAGGACAAAACAAAAGATACGTATCTTTTTCTCATGATCTCACCACAGTCCAAACTGATTAAACCTCTCTGTTTTGTTCAGTTTCCCTCTAGAGACAAAAAACGGTTACATATTTTAAATCTTAGTGTGTATCTTGATTGCAAAGAGGGAGAACCCTGTCTTTCATCTTTTTGATTGATGTGAAGCAGACACTCATGTCTGTAAAATCAGCAAGGTCTCTG
Source organism: Gymnocephalus cernua (assembly GCA_023631565.1). Classification (NCBI taxonomy): domain Eukaryota; kingdom Metazoa; phylum Chordata; class Actinopteri; order Perciformes; family Percidae; genus Gymnocephalus; species Gymnocephalus cernua. The sequence goes on along the minus strand of CM042428.1, from coordinate 35,514,787 downwards.
TAGTGTCTGATTAAGTGTATTCGTGTTTGTCTGTTTATCTAAACCTTTTCTCCTGGTATTATTTCAGTTGAGTGTGTTATATGATGATGTCTAGTCCTCTGATCTGAGACCCTCACAACAGGTTGAATGTGTAACCACTTGTACCACTAGTAGATACAGATAAAAGTCACAGTAGTTAAAAAGGACTAAGAAATGTGCAATGTCTAAAAGATGATCCCTGAATAGACGTACATACACACAGAGGCTAATTTGAGAAGCTTTTGTTCAGGCAGCCATGCTGTCCAAACATGGTTAAAGCTAGTGAATGTAATAGCAATCTCAAATTATGATACGTCTGACAAATAAAGTAATACTAATAAGTAAAAATAATAAAATAATGAAATGGTTTCATTGAAACCAATAAAATATTAATTACCAAGATTAATGGTCTCCTTGGTATTAATTACCAAGGAGACATTTTGATGCAAACTAGCCATCACCCCCCGTTAGCATTCCATTGACTACCATTCATTTTGGCGTCACTATGACAGCGAATAACTTTACATCTGAAGCATTTAATTACTTTATTTGTCCATTATTTATTTCTAAAGAAACACGACACTGTATACAATATATATATATATATATATATATATATATATATATATATATATATATATATATATATATATATATATATATATATAAAGCCTTGTCTTGCATGTTATGGCTCCATAGCAGCTGTTTTGTAAAAATAGGCTAACGATTGTGTCATAACCGCGACTTACTGTCGCATATTTACCGTATAGTCAGGAGAAGCTTGCAGGCAGTTTCGACTTACGTTAGCTGTTTAAGTTTAATTATTTATGTTAACTACACACAGAGGCTAATTTGAGAAGCTTTTGTTCAGGCTGCCATGTGTACTCAAGGTTATTAACTTCTGTCGATAGATGACATACAGTAAATATTTCTCTCCACAAAACATGAAGTGAGTCTGAGTAAGTAGTGCCACACTGCAAGGATTAAAAAAAAAAATCTTTGGATCTAGTTGTGTATGAAATGTCATTTTGTTTGTCCCCTGTAACCTGCGATTACACACTTCAGAGTGAGGCACTGAACAGGACCTGTTTTTATAAAGACTTTTCCATAGAGGGGCACTGCACTTTTCCTCTGATACAGTAAACTTTAAATATTGTATTTCCCTCTTATTGTGGGACCAGTGCCAGACATGGCATAGATCTGGGTCATTTAAAGAGTTTGCTCAGTGTCTGTGCATAGTATGCACACATGTATCCATGCATAGACTTGCAAATATGATCCGTATGTGCATTGAAACATAGTTACAAGCATAAACACAAGGAGCAGCATTATTTTCTTTCTCACACACTTTGCAAAGCAGTTTTGTTCTCTTTGAAAACCTAATTAGGTTTGTCGAAAAACTAAGTCACTAAGTTGAAAAATACAAGATACAAAAAAAGGTCACTTTAACCTTTTCAAACTGACAAGCTTTTCCAGCCACTCACATTACTTGAAAGGATGCCAACATTTTCTTGCCTTTTTTTTTTTTTTTCTTTTTACAAATCTGACATGATCCAATTTATATGGCATTATAGCTGCTATAATAGGACAAAAAGAGTTCCTGCCATTAAGGAAGGATGGATTTAACACTAGATTTAACCCAAGGATTAGATCCTTTAATAGATTTTTTTCCATCTCAAAGCTGCTTAAGGAATGTTTGGGAGGAAAGGAATTTCAATTTTCAGAAATTCAAACCAGCACAAGACATGATACGCTTCCCACTCCTCCCAGCCCCCCCGCTGGCTGTCTAATAGGCTAGGAGTGATTGACAGGATCGACTCAGGCCTTCTGCCTCTCAGACGTTGTTAGGATCTGCATGGGTTTCTGCACATTTCAGTTTTAAGTCAGGCTAGAGAGGAATGTACCCCACAGTTCTTCTGGAATCCTGACATATATTTAAATTTTTTAGCTACCGTCCTTTGGCCAATGTACTGCAGCTTTAACAATCAATCTAGGTTTTACCTAGTGGATAAAAGATCAAATCTACAATTATAAGTGTTAAACGCCAGCTGTATTCATAGCCTTTTACCACTGTCTGATTCTTCAACTCTTCCTGTTGTATGTCTCTATTTTTTTCCCATCCCTCATGTCCTTCTGTTTCCTTCGCCTGCTGTTGTCCTGCCTGCAGATGCCAGTCCCACGAGCGTTAGGGGCTCCACACTCTGTTACCTGCTGACACTAATGTACTCTGAAAGTCTCCAGCCACTACAAGACCCAACAGCTAGCTGCAAAAAGCTTTTCATGTCCCTCTGTACGTCCATTTCTTTCCAACTGAGTGGACATACAGTACACAGGGCTGTTATATTCTTCTGTAATGTAGCTAACATGTTGGTGAGCTCTTGGAAATTCTCACTATGTGCTTGAGTGCATTGGCAAATGTGAATGTTTTTGCTATAGTTTTTTATTTTAGAGCACCAATAAGTCATTAAAATAGTTTTAGAAATACCTTCAAATACATGTGAATTCAAATTGGGATTTATATGTACATATTTACCAATGAAGCTGTACGATTTAATGTGAAATTAGGCTGTATGCAATACAGCCAATAAACTAAATACATTGGATGCTGGTTCTTATTATCTGATTACAGTTGATATCAGCTTCCCACGTGACACCAAGCAAAATCTTGTGCAAAAAGACTGATTTGTGCTTCCACGGGGCAGCTGACAGTCTCCTCCTTGTCTCTTAGTCTTCAACTTCCAAAAACACTTGAAAAAAATAACTTCCACAACAGTTGTAAACATGTCAGCACACACAAGTGGTGCTCACAAGCACCAGGGGAAGAGTTGACATTGATCAAAGAGCAGAGAACATTGTTGAAATGTGGAACAGGAGAGCTTGTGCATCAAGCTGATGTTTCGTCATCACTGTTTGGACTGATTTTGAATGAGCTCTGTTTATAAACCCTGTGTCACACAACCTGGGTTGATTAATCCGTATCTTATAATAGTTGGCTTGAAAAAGTAATTTTTGTCATCACTGAGATCAACATCAAGTCAAACATTTAACAAAAATCATGAATTGTGAATCAAACAGTGCTGAGTCGAAGCATGGGCAAAACTTTTTATTTGTAGCTATACATGTGGAAATGAGGCTGATGTGATGACAGTCAGACGTTTGCCAGAAGATCATAACTCTTCCATGGCTATTAAACGTTCACATTAGTTGTTTTACCATTTGTAAAGAAAAAGAAAAAAGTATGATGACACATTGCATCCATTCTTCATGCCGTTTATTTGAACTTATTGCTACCATTTGGACTTAAAACAAAAATGAAAATACTTCATCATGGGTACTTTTTTGTTAACTTGGTTTCGTGGGCCGGATCTGGTTGGGGTGAATTGCTGATCTTGTTTATCTTGAATACAAAATGTTTCCTTCCCGATAGGCTATTGTATTGTGTGTCCTTTAAAAAGAGAACTCCCTGAAATGCATTGGCCGATTTGTCTGCTTGTTGCTCTAAATAGCATAGGACATGAAGTGAGACTTTTTATTACTACTGAAGTGCTGCCTCTTCAGGGGTAAACACTGACATTATTTTTTAACCACAGCCTATTAAACATAACCATTTACATTTGTAACAATTTGGTGACACACCTAAATGATTTCTCTTGGTTAAAAGTGGAGGGAGGCAGCTTCTCCCAGGACATAAATGCGCCACAAGTCAGACAAACATGAAACACGACACATTTACTGTAAGACTTTACCTAGCTCAAGCAAATTTCAAGCATTTCAAGTTGATTTGCGTATGGAATTAAAAGGGGCACCAATGGCTCTTTTGAAGATAAAAAACACTTTCAACAGTTTACAACATTATGGTGTGCTTTGGAAAATGATTTGTGATGTATGGCTAAAACATGCAAGAACCCCGGTTTGGTCTTTTCAGTGCACTATAACTACATTTTCCTCTGTCCCCAAAACAAATAGTACTAGCTATAAAAAAGAGGTAAGTATTAGTTAGTATTAAATGCATTACATGTTTGCAGAGCAGTGTGTTTGGATTTGGGCAATTCCCTTAATTTTCAGGAATGATAACCTAGGTCACAGCAAAGCAGTGAATGTGTTGGGTGTATTACAATTAACACTTGAAATGATAAAAGCATAAAAGCAATTGCAGATGGTAAGGTAGACAAGTGTTAACCATACTTTGGCGATTCATTTTTACCGCTGTTCTTTAAATTTCATTAAACTTATTACGAAATTAACTAAACTCAAACCAAAACACTGACAACCAAGAACATATTTGGCAGATAAGGAGAATATATATGAAGCAAAACCTAAATCATATCCTCTAAACTAAACAATCTGTAATTTCAATTGGAGCCTAATTTGTTAAAGTAGAGCTCAATCAAGTTGGGTCAGAGGTAATGCCATGTACTGTTTGTACCCCCTGCTACTAACTAAATACTTTCAGTCAAAATGTGGTGAAGGAGCTCACATCAATAAGCAGTCCTGGTAATTATAAATGATGGACATGCAGCCAGGTTAATCCAGCAATCCCAGCCTTGCATTAAATGTCCCCCTGAGCTGTTTTGGGTCCTGGCTCCAGTCCACCCTGGCCCTGAACACATGTGGCCTCCAGATGTGGCTCCTGGGACGGATGATGTCAGGCACGTGGATGACTCTGTGAAGAGAAGCACTCAGCACAGATACAGTGGTTAAAACACTGACACAGTCACATCCCTCATGTGTGTTCCCTCAAGGGAATGCTCTATTGGCAAGACCCTGAATTTTTCAAAGAGAAGGAAATATGGACAGTAAGAGAAAATACATCAACCCCAGACAGCTGTAAACTGAAGAACCTTAAGAATCCACTTATAAAATATCATATAATCATACAAATGACATACTTAACCCTGGCTGGAAGATCTTTTAAGTAGGTATGAGTAATTTGTGCTATATGTGCCTGTGCACATGCTCTTACGAATTGATTAAAAATGCCCAAAAAGTGAAATCCTCTGGCTATAAGCTCATTAGTGGTATAATGACATCTAAGGCTTAGGAACATCTGTGGCTTCAGCTTTTGACTAAAAATGACTTCTTTTTTTTATTAAATGTTTGGTACTCTACACAGATGTTGAGAAAATAATGAGTAAATAATGGGTAATCTTTTTGCTGTGACAGCCGGACTCAGAGTTAACTCCCCAAAAAAGCGTGGTTTTTGACTCCCCTTTTCCTGGGTAAACAGGCCTCACTTTTGCTGTATTTGTGCTAACAGTACAGTAAACATATTGCATTGAACTTTACTATGTATTGATCTGTGTATACTTGATTTGAGTTAAGAAGTTTTTCCCACTAGAGAATATGGGTTAAAAATGATAATTTTTGGCCTGATGCATAGATTACAGACTGGTTTAAAACAGGTGAAGGCTTTTTTTTATTTTTATTTTTTTTTACATAGAACAACCAACATTTTAATGTTTAATAGAAGTTAATATGATGTCTTTTTTCATGATGAAACAACCCATGTAAACATAGCCGCAAAACACGTTCACAGCAACAAAAATGACAAGGGGGGGATACAGTTAGAAAAAATGTTTTATGATAATAAACAGGTGTGGTTTACTTCGTAGGACGTGTACCTGTGTTATTGCATTATCTGGGTCACATAACAGCGATAAATAACCAAAAGATGTATCCTGAAATTCATTCAAAACTTAATTTGCTTAAAAAAGTAATAAATAAATAAATAAATAAAATGTTACAGCTCTATGTCCAAGTGCCTCTCTTGTCTATTTAGTACCAAGACCTCACTAAAATAGAAGGCAGATAAGAATTTGTATGTTCAAATGTTGGTACAGTATATGGTGGCACTGCCTGTGATCCTGGGGTCAAGGTTGAACTATTTGGGAGGTTAGTGGGACCAAGCATGGTCAGTATCCAAACTCTTCACAGTTTTATAGGGAAACGTTCTTGATAAGTTGATGAATTGTGAGCCAAAACCTCTGAATTGGAAAAGTATGGGCTGCCCTAAGTATATGTACCTGTGGTCTGCCACAAGGAACGGTCTGCCACCAAGAGAGTTTGTTGATTCAGGGTGACAGGATATACTTATGGTTAAATCTACCAGACAGAGTGGTTAGAGAAAAACGGCAGTACAGAGAGGAAAGGAAAGACACAAATTTAGGATGAGAAATAAAAAATTAGTTCTTTGATAGTGATTATGGTGTCTTGCTGAGCACCCTTTAAAACAGTATTCACTGCAGTGGTGGAATGTAACAAGTACATTTACTCAAGTACTGTACTTAAGTACAAATTTGAGGTACTTGTACTTTATATAAGTCTTTTCTTTTCATGCCACTTTCTATTTCTGCTCCGCTACATTTCAGAGAGAAATATTGTACGTTTAACTCCACTACATTATTCTGACATTATATCTTTGCTCACAAAATGTAGTTTATAAAATATGTTTTATTATACATTAAACTATCCAAAGTAACATTTTTAATGCAGGACACACTGTCCACAAAACAGTTTTACAGTGTGGTATTACTACTTTTACTTAAAGTTGTCATATTATGCTCATTTCAGGTTCATAATTGTATTTAGAGGTTGTACCAGAATAGGGTTATGTGGTTTAATTTTCAGAAACCACCATATATTTGTTGGACTACGCATTGCTGCAGCTCCTCTTTTCACCCTGTGTGTTGAGCTCTCTGTTTTAGCTACAGAGGGAGACATCGCACTTCTGTTCCATCTTTGTTGGGAGTCGCACATGCACAGTAAGTACTGCTAGCTTGTCAGAAGCAGAGTATGAGGGCGTGCCACGGCAGCAGCTAGGCGAGCATTATAACGTGTGTTACAAAGTGATGCACGTTCATCACGGAAGTAAATGCTGGACTAATACAGAGCTGTTTGGAGCAGTTTGTGAACAGTGTTTTCTGTTGGAGATGGTAAGTTCCTTTGGGGTGGACTTTGGCCTTTTTCACTTTGTAAACCTATAACGGGCACAAAAAGATATATAACACAATAAAGGAAAGGGGAAAAGCCAAAAAGCATAATATAAGCAGTTTCAGTAAAGGATCTGAATACTTCTTCCACCACTGCTTCACTGTTATATATGCCCTTTGGGCAATGATGAAGGATGATGCAGGCAGAGACAACTTAGCTGTCATTCATCCCTAGGATGAGAGCATACAAGACAAAGCTAAGGCTCCTTCCTCTCATTCAGACTTTGGAGTTTGGACAACTGGACGGCACTCTCAAGTCAGAGTTTGCAGCTCTGTTTGATCATTTCGTGCAGTTTTTGCTGGAAATACTCCTCACCATGTGGGTGCATCTGTGTTTGAGAGACACAAGTGCACATATCTCTGATCTCGGCAGCAGTCCCCAGAGAACAGGTTTTCATCTCTATTCCTGATGAATCTCTGAACAAAAACAAGAGATTCTGATATTCTTCAAAGGAGGCCGAGAAAAATCTATAACCCGTCTGGGTGGAGCCTTTCATCAATATCGCATGAGGATCTCACAGTGTGTGAAGCTGGCAATGGGGGGGGGGGGGGGGGGGGGGATTGTATGGGTTTGCCCACAGTTGCAGATGTTTTAATAGGCTAAAGCTGGATGGCAGCAATAGTAGCAGTAACATTAACTTCTCCTTGAAAGAAACAGATCAAAGGTTTTAACACTACCTGCCTATTATGGTCTAAATAATGGATGGATGAATGGGTGGATTGATGGATCAAAGTGATGAGTCTCCTCTATCAGGGCCATATTGTGCTCTACTGGCTACAAGAGTGACTCAGAACTGAACTACTACCAGGCTACAGCTTAATTAGCAGTGAGAGATACTGCAAAGTTATTTCCCGATATTGACTATTTAACTTTACTGAATTAAAGTTAACTAATATTTGTGCTCTTCACATTGCATTATACACTAATTGCATGAAACTTATCCAACCATACTGCCGCTGTTGTATTGATGTTTTTCTTCTTTCCTTCAATAGTGACTATTTTAACAAAGATTAAAACATTAGAATTCAGACACCAAATGTATTATTTACATTTGAAACAGTTTTGGCTCCAAAAAAGTAAATTGATGATGATTAAAACTTCCATTTAGTCACAGTGTTGCGTTACAGTGGAGAATACAGAAACATGGCCGGTGTGATGAAACGGCGAGAGAAAATGTTGCAAACAATCGGGGACCGACTGAATGTGTAAGTAGCCTAAAATAGCCATTATGTGACCACGACTCTGAACTGTATATTTTTAGACTATCATTTAATCCGTTCGCTATTGTCTGCCTTGCAATTTCTCACTGTTTTATTGTGGCGACTTTGCTTCTTCCCAAATATGCTTTGCTTCATTCCTCGTATATATGGACATAGAAAAGAAAGACGCTGAAAAATTGGACTCCAAAATCTAGAAACTATGAGGATAATTATGTGATAAACTCAATGCACACTGTAAACATGACTGTAACATAGAGTATTCATCTGTTATTTCCCCACAGCAAAATATAAGGTAAAAAACCATTGAGGTGTCCTCTCCCTGTTGTTTCATAGTTAGCCTCAACTATATAGTTACTGGTCCAGTGAACTAAGACTATAATTTGGGAGGATTGTACAAGTTTGTTGTGTTTTTACAATTATACAATCCTCTCAAATTATAGTCCCAGTTCACTGGAGAGAACACAAATTGTGTGCTAAGAATGGCAAATAAATGCACATGGAAGAGGAGTATACATGAACCCTTATTTTTAAAGAATAGAAAATAAATAAATCATCCAAAAAGATCTATTGATCTATTGGTCTCAGTCAGCCTTTGTTTGAACCACTATTGAAACCAGGGCTTAATTTGAACACGCCGGAACATGTTCCGGCACCTCCAACGTTGGATCCGGAACCTTTTTTATTGGATCCGGCACCTTCTGTGTCACTATGAAAAATGAATCGCCTAAATGCAAAAAATAAATTACTATTTGTGTAGAGTTCAATGTGGTTATCTGTATTGTTAGTCTTTATTCCCCATTGAAGTTCCACAAAAATCTTGTGTTTGCATTTTCAATGCGTTTTGAGGTGAATTTTCAGGGTAAGACAGAGGCGGGAGCGCCACAAGTGCTTCTGCTGGTTGAGATTGCTGTTATAGCCTCATTTCCCTCAGGGGAAAAATGTCAAAAAGACAACAAAATTTGCTTAACTCTTTTCAAAAAATCGTTTCTGCCGATCAAGAATGTGGAGACCACGGTGGGTTCTTTGGTTAATTTAATAGTCCGATGGATAATTGCTGCTTGTGAAAACGATTGTTGTAGTGTATTTTGCACCGATGCAGTGCATGTTCTGAAATTTTAATAAACATTGCCCTGATGTACACACAGCGTTGTTTAGGTTTTTTTAGTCAGAGAAGCTACGTAGGCACTAGGCAGTGTAATTTCTTTTTTTGTTCCAACCCCCGTTTTGAGTCACCGGATCCACCCCCCCTCTGCGCTCCGGGACCTCCCACTTTACAAATTAAGCACTGATTGAAACACACATGTAGTATAGCACTTTATAAGCCTTTTCTAATTATCACAACAACTGCCATACTATATTCACCAAACTTCTAACAATATATACAGCAGTCTTTATACAGCAATATAACAGCACCAATGACTGTCACATGAATCATTTTTTGAAAATAATGGTCACAATGTTAAAATAATAACAGTATTTAACTGAATAGCAATATGTACATGTGTTATTTTAATGAAGGCTGATAACAATAGGGTAAAACCACTGCTGAGTGAACAGCAAAGGCTCCAGGATTAATAAATCCTGGCTGTTATCCTGGTCAGGAGCAGGCTAGCTGCACAGAAAAAATCTCCATGGTAACTTAAGTGCTTCTGCTTTTGTGAAACCGAGTCAAGGCTTAAGTCATCCAGGATAACTGGGAAATCCCAGCTTAATCCGCTATCTAGGTTTTGTGAAATAGCCCTATGTTCTGTTAGCTGAATTTACCAGACTGTTCTAGGTGTTCTATCAGTTGCCTTTACCACTTAGTCATATCCACATTCATGATGATTATTTATCTAAAAAATTATTATTAAAATATTGTGTTGAAGCACCAATTGTTAACCCTACAATATTGTCGCAATATCGACATCGAGGTATTTGGTCAATAATATTGTGATATCTGATATTCTCCATATCGCCCATCCCTACATGGGATCTTTTAGTACTTTCCATGATGCCTGTATACACACATGAACACATGGCATACGTGCTTCCATTACCACACAAGAGTTTGTGAATTTAGTAAATATCTTTCATATCAATTTTATCAAAACTTATAATCCATGTTTCCTACATCACAAGTCTGCCTCTGCTAGTTTCCTCCTACTTGTCAGCCCTTCAGAGGTCAAGCATTATCTCTCTGTTCAGACTTGGCAGCACTGCTCATCAAGTGCAGCCACACCTGTGTGTCTGTCAGTGTCCTGACCTCTCTGCAGTTCCTCAGGTAGACACAAAGACACACACTGTATGACCCAGCACACACAGAACAAACAACTTTATTCATCTTCACTCGCTCTCCACCTTTTTGTTCTCTTGCTCTTTCACCCACCTCACAGGAGACAGACACCAAAAGAAGGTCATTATCTGGCAGGGGTGGATCTACAGAAGGGTAAGGGGAGGGGGGGGCAGCTGAACCCCCGAGCCTCTGAAGGTGAAGTCAGATTCCCCAGGTGAAGTTTAAACACACGTTTAATTAATGTAATGTATGCTAAAGGCGAGTCAGCATCAACGTTAGCCAAAAGTCAAATCACCCACTCGTGACCTGTAAGAGCATTCTGCCCTTTTGATTTTAGTAAAGACAAGAGAACAGCATAATACAAAATATTACAAACTGGCATGGAAAGGAAGAATTGGCTGTGAGGGATGAAGAGGAGGCTGCAGATTCAGAGAGAGGGACAGAGGCAGAGAGTGATCAGGAGGAGGCAGATGAAGATGACAGGGAGGAAGAGGCCTGCAGTTACCCCTGGACCATATGGTTTGTTTATATTCTCCTTCCTTATAAATTGCAGTACTGTAGCATAACATGTCATGTCACTTAGTAAAATTACATGTTTTCAGTTTTGTGCTATTTCTATTGTTATAGGGTTAGATATGTAAATATTTACATATAGATCGATTATCTAATGATGTTTTACAGTTTCTCTATCATAGCATTTGTTTGACCTTTTGTTTGATCATAATTACTGATAAAATAAGACACATTCTGTTCTGTTTTCTGTTCTATTTGTTTGTATCAGTAAATATGATCAAGCCATTTAATTCAATTTCAGCTAAATTCAACTGTATTTATAGTATCAAAATGTAACAAGAGTTCACTCTTCTCAAGACACTTTACAGATAGAGTAGGTCTAGACCACACTCTATAATTTACAAAGACCCAACAATCATTTGGAGCAACAGTCTTTTTGTGCAGAAACCTCAGACAGACCCATGCTCATGCTGGGCAGCCATCTGCCGCTGCCGGTATGCAGATATAGAGAATTATGATTCATAATAATTATAGCAGTTGGTATGATGAATGGTAGCAATTATAGTAACAATAAAGATAATGTAACTATGACTAGAAATAATAGTTTTAGCAGTTCAGGGCATAGCAGGGTGTTGCGGGGCATAGTAGGGCATAGCAGTTCATTTACATATGGGGGTTCCCATGTACAGTCTTCCCCTGCCACCCTGCCAAGATCTCTCACTACCCCTTTGCCACCCCATGTAAACTTTTCTAGATCCGCCACTGCGGAGTGGTAAATGAGCCATTGCTGACAATGATGAAAATCACAACAAATCTCTCATTACTGGAAGCAACAGTCCAGTGGACAAGTTCTGGTTGGTTGACCTGGAACCTACTTTTTAGGGGACGGTGAGGATGGAAAACCTTGAGCCTTACAGGAACAAAGCGAAGGAGAGTAGTGTAAAGACATCTTGTGTAGGATTTGTGCTGTGATGGTGAACATTTATGTTCCTTAAGTCTTCTTGCTTCAGGACACTTCCTGGCATAATCTTTATGCTCCGGTAGGCACATTGTCATCTTGAAGATTAAGCATGAAAAGAATAACAGCACCTGACCACACATTACATACTGTATCACTTTCTTGGTGCAGTCTATTGATTCCTTTAGTGTTGTGCCCCATGGAAGGAGAAAGGGGACAGAGTGCATTGGTCCTGTTATGGACGAACAGAGCTTGGTATGTGCAGAATTTGTACAGAGGTTTCTATGTCTGAGCTGTGGCTTGACCTCTCTCTGGGTCTCATCAGGCGTCTCTTGGCCTGAGACGAGGAGGCAGGAGGGGACCGGTGCTTCACCCTGGAGGAAATGAAAGAGGCAAAGGTACCAAGTCCCCGCTGACCTCTACCCCTTTACATTGTCACTCAGAATGACTTTAGAGAACTTGCCTACAACTTGTGTGTCTGTCAAAGGGGCCCCCTCTGCATGTTTTAAATACTTAACAGTCACTCATTTACAAAGGCATACAGCACACTGTGGTGCTTTCAGATGAACTGGATGGGAGGAACGAGTCTGCTGTCTATCAAAATGAACATTTCCTCTCTCAGTTTGACACATGACAAAGTAACATCTGTGTGATACAAAACAGACCCATAGCCTTTTCAAACCATCAACTATTTAAGCTGTTTGGATTTAACAGTCATGTACCAAAACACACCTTCACTAGCACATGTCCACTAAACCCCAGGAATGGAACTGTACTGCAAAGCGATTTTGATATAGTGGCCAAACCGAGTATTGCAACTTCCCACGTTCATCATATTACGCATGCTTACCCTAAAGACATTTTTTTGCCACACACAAAACGGCCAGTAACTGTTAAAGTTGTAATTCGAACATCTCTGTTTGCGTTCTCTTTGTTGATAACAGGTAATTCCCAGAGATCCTAACAGTCTGGTTACTCACAACGTTAGCTGAGACTGGAAAAAAAACATCTGTTGTGTTTTAACCTTTAAAATCTTTAAAAGTTACATTTAAAAGTTATCTTGGGTCTTGGCAGAGTGAAGCACGATTATAAGCATCCCGTATGTGTAACATAGTCCGTTACCTTAAGTAAATATACTGTAAATGGTTCCTGTTCGTTGCCATAGGGTTAGGGTGGTGCAAACGGTATAAAATGAGCCAATGGTCTTGCTGTGTGTGTCCCTGAGTAAACATAGAGTCATTAGCCACTATGTCTCCTCTGCACAGCCATGGCCACTTGACCCTCATAAAAGTGATGAACAGTGTGTCTCGAGATGCTTACCTGTGTTAACACTCGTTAGGTTAGACTTTCACCTTATAGAGCACCTTTTGCTATTGGCTCACCTCAGATTGACAAAGACATACAATAACTTCTCAAACTCACATGACCTGTCTCTCAGTGCCTCCTCGAATCAGTATTTAAAAGCTCTCCTGCCATCTTAGACTCATGAATGGGTTTTAAGATGTCTCGGGGCAGAACGGCCCATCGCTCAGTAAACATATGACATTGGTTAATGCACAGCCAGGATAGTTTCATGGGGTTCAATGTAATGCTACACCACAAGTTGGAGGGCATTAACTGCTTGTGTGACTTTAATGGAAACGAGGGAGAGAGGAGCCTCCACCTTCGAGCCTTCAGTTCTCCAGTGTGTTGGCTAACAAGTCATTTCGAACATTTTCCTTCCTTCCTCACAAGACATACATTTCCCCTCTGTGTCTGTTAACAATGACTTTTATAGATTATAGTTGTCAGGTCGTTCATTGGTTTACATATTGTGTAGCCTCAGTTTTCTTACTTTAAAGTCTGTCATGTAGTATGGAGGGATGTGGTTAATGTATACCACAATGGTTTAATTGACCGTTAGCCCTGAGCCCATTCGTTACTGTTGCTATGCCTGTCAAGCTTTCCATTCTCACACAGCAAATATGTAGTTTACGATAATGATGGTAGATTTACCACTCGATATTCATAGTTATTTCTAAAACAATGGTTTCTTTATCTACCTCCGTCTGAGGTAGATAAAAGCAGGTTGTCGCTGGTAGATTTGATCAGCTATAGCTAGCTAACTGATGTTAGCTCCAAGCGTTGGTTTAAAACGTTGTCTTCAACTGACTCATACACTAGAATGTACGGAAGCTTAATGCAAATAATTTTTTCTTAAGTGAACGCATTACGCTGCTGTGAGAATGAGTCTAAGCTTGTAAAAGAGTCTTAAGCACTTGATGCCTACTGTACATCAGGTTATGTAAAAAGACTGATGCAATAGGTACATATCCCTACAAGTCAGTGCAGGGTAAAGACAGTTAGGCCTAATGTTATATTAATATTAGTATTAGTATTATAAGTGAAAATTTAATTAGAATTCTTATAGATTTTGGGCTTCTGGTTAGCTCCCCTGGTAGAGCGGGCACCCATGTATAGAGGTTTGCTCCTCGACCGCACAAGTGCAACATTAAGCAATGCCATTATTTTGCAGTGGCACTCACGCCGGGGTGAGGCATAGCACACAATGATCTAATTTTCTGCCAGTTCCAGTTCAACTAAATTTAACTCTGACCACGACATGTGTCCAAAGACATTCCCGCACTGACAGAAATTCAAGTTATGATGGTTTTTTCTGGCATTTTAGGCCTTTATTTGTGACAGGACAGCTTAGACAAGAAATGGGAAAGAGAGGGGGAACGACATGCAGTAAAGGCCCGCAGGTTGGAATCGAACCCGTGGCCGCTGCGTCGAGGACTGAGCCTCTGTATATGGGCGCCCGCTCTACCAGGTGAGCTACCCAGGTGCCCATGGTGTTGAATTTTATGCATGGCAGAAAATATAACATTGAAAATTGATATTGCCATATCTGCTTTGAATGATAGGTATTGCGTTACGTAATGGATTTGATCCTACAGTCTACCTCTACTTTGCTGTACCTCTAACTACAGTATGCATGCTTACACATTTTGTGAAAAAAGCAGGTCATCTAGTAAAATAACTACTAACACCATCCTGCCTTGTACATTGGAATAATTTTCATTTCCTCGTTGCTCAGCAGTAGGCCAGCATGGTAGCAGACAGCCTGCACCATCCACACCTTAATTGCCATCTATCACTTTAATGATGGGGTAACTTAACACTAAACAGCATACCCCATTAAAACAAAGTATCCCCATCCTTACCTGATCAGTGGTAGGAGGGCTCATTACGGCTCACATGGGGCACAGTGTCATACCACGACTCATAAAAAAACATGGTCACAGCAGCTGTGGGGGCGATGCAGCTCACTTACACAGACAGGCATTATTTATGCTGGGGGTGTGTATGGGGGGTGGTAAGAGCAGTTTGGTGCCCTGTCTGTCACGCTGCTGGAGGGGTTCAACCTGGGCTCTGTTTTATAAGCCTTCGGTGCCAGGGGCCCCAGCTCACACCGGCGTGGGAAAGGAGGCTAACCATCAGGTTATGTGGAAGTTTTTTATGGTGCATTATCCATAGTGAGAATGGAGGGTGGAGCCCCAGAGACCATGATCTTTGTGACCTTTTATATACACACATAACAATGGCCACATCCACATATTGCTCACAACCAAATGCTCACATCTTCATACTCCTCTGTTAATAGTAACCTAAGCAAAGACGGTAATTTATGTGCTTGTTGGACCTTTTTGATCATAAGCTCTTGTTGCTCATCTCTTTCCCGTATCGGATGTACTTAGCCAGGATGTAAGTGTGTGTTTGTGGTATGCGCAACATAAGTGGGCTTGATGAATCCACATCTTAGAGCCTCAGTTGATTTGCTCATCCCTCAGTCGGTGAATGATTCAGCTTTGACCAGACCTACCATACCCACATTTTCACTACGACTACTGAACATTAATTTTGCATCACTAGTGCAGTGCCCGTTTAAAACATGCCTGTTTGTTTGGTCACCGGGGTAGCTCACCTGCATTTAGATATTCTACGTGTCCCCTTTTTTTCGTGTAGCAGTCACATGTTGTGATTTAAAAAAGGATCTTACTCTTGAATAGAAAGGTCGACCTCCTTAGAAATCCTTTCCATAATGTTGTTGGACACTTGCCGACTGCAACGATCTTGCTTAATACTGGACCAATTTCAAAAATTGTTGTTCCCATCAGTCACTTAGACACAGAAACATAGGAAAATAGGGTCCAGGTTGAAAAAAAAAAATGGTAGTTACCCTGTAGATACCCGGAGTGATTCATATGAAAAAAAATACATTTTATTGGTATGGCTGGAAAGGACATAGAGTAGCTTGTATCCTAGCAGGTGTCTCTTCTTCCAGAAGTCCCATATGTCCCATATGTTCACTCCATCAAAGCGTAACATTTGACTGGGCTTCCCTGTGTTGCTGAAAGTGCACAAATACTGTTAGATTCCCAGGGTAAAGCATGAAAAAGCCTTTAGCAGGGTGTGTTCATGCACCTGTTCAGTGTACACTGAAGCATTATGTGCTGAATGCACAGGTTCAAGACAGGTTGAAGACTGATGTTGGGACACATTTGTTTTAGGACTTGGATGTTTTTGCACCTGCTTTAAGCATTACTGGTACTACAACTGTCTTGCCTGTCTTTAAAGTAGAAAACAGAACATGCTGCATAGACTTACATAAAATAGATAAATACATAGATTAAATATCAAAGATTTGTAACATTTTACATTGCAGTATTTTTAATAAGTATACAAACAAGCCTCAAGCCTGGAAGAAAATGTATATCCCAAGCTTATCTGTAGATAATTTCTTTTCAGTTTTGATGGTTGCAAAAAAATATTATTTAATTTATTCTCTGTCATTTAGCCAAACAGTTTTATTTTTTAGGAAAAAATAATAACTTGGACTTCCCTTTTTCTTGTCATATTGTTTTATTAATACTTTGTTCTGCTCAATTTCTTTTATTAAGTTGCCACACTCATTAGTGTAGTAGAAAAATGTCTACCCAGTTTACCCAGATGTTTTACATGAATCCCATCTGCTGATCTATATTACACTACGATAATCTTACCAACTGGCACTTATCTGTTCCATACCCTAAACAATCAAAGATATCCACTGAGCTTTTAATTCATCTGTGTTGCATCATGGCGTACATCTGGGACCAGTTGTTTGTGGCATTTGAAGCTTCCCGATGAGCGGATGGAACCTAAAACCATGTACGTTCCCATGAGTTCATGATGTGCTTCATCTCCCCTGCTCCACCATGCTGCTGAGCCCAAACCGCAGCAGATGTTATTGAGTGCACATTTGTAAATATTTACCCTGGTGAGGAGCCTATGAAACTGAGAGAGGTGCACAGTCAATGGCAATGCTGACAGAGCAGCAGAAATTAGCCTCCGAATTATTCTGTGTTTTCAATCTCAGAGGTCGTGTTGAAAAGTCTTTGCTGCAATACAGCACATTGTAATTTCACAGAAAAGGCTTGGAGCAAGTTTAAACCCAAACGACAGCACGCGGCCATTAGGTGTTGTTCAAGAACTGGCAGTTATGAACTGAAGCCCATAGCTGGAGGGGTTAACGTAGAGTAATAAGATTCAGATAAGTATTTTATAGTGCCCCTGCAATGATTTCACATTACAGCTCCCTGATGAGCTTTGTGTGGTTGAGATATACTGGTATACACTTTATCATATTAAGCTTATTTGGCTGATTTGAACAGCTAATTTTGGTTTATGAACATCTTGGAGAACCTTTATTTAACCTCTCCCAAGAGAGCATGCAAGAAGCATGTGCTTTAAGAACAAGGAAAGGAAGGGGGAAAAAAGGAATTACTTTTACTTTGATATGAAGCCTGACCTGCTGCCAAGTGCTGTATCCCAGGAGAGAGGGGTCAAAATGTGCTTCGCTCCTCACAGCCCCCTTTCCTTCTAATGAAGACAAAACAGGCACGCTGCACAGCATTTTGCCTTGATGCAAGCCATTACCACTGCTAATTGGTAATTACTAGATTAATCAGCAGAGGAGGTACCTCTCAAGCACTCACTCAAACGCAGGTTATTCAATTTGTGGAAGTTTAGTATTAAATACTTGCTGTGTCTGGACTCAGATTGTTGGCGACTGCAAACACTTTGGAACATCGTTTGATACGCTTAACAAAAAGTTAATGAACAAACCAAACTATTTTAGCACATTTAAAATATGTCTTGTAAGTATTTTCATACGCATAGACCTACATGCTGTTTCTGAATGCTTCTGGAATGTTCGGAGCATTTCTGAAGTGCCTACATGGTGTCAGACATGATCTTGCATGTTGTGTTCATGTAGCTGGCAGAATTCCTTTGCTTGCCAACATGAAGTTCCAGAAGGGAATAAAAGCATCAATTATGCATTATTTGAATGATTATACAAGCATACAGGATTAGGAAGTGCAGTGATCTTCCATGTTGCAATAACAGCCTGTCTATGTTGGTACAGCATGCCTCATTAGCACCATTCCCACAGCTGGATGTGGGCTAACAAGATAGCCGACATTCACTCTCTAATTAGCTCCTCTGGTACCCCGCATTCCCCTCTCTTAGCTCAGCACCGTGCTTCGCTATCAGGGCCTTTCTTTGCTTTTGCCATGCAGGGAGTGAGAGATATTGATTGTGCTTCTATAATGATAAATTCCCTTTGTGCTACGGAAGCCAGTTAGTGAGGTCTGTAGTACTGGGCAGACCTTTTCTCTGTGAAATGGTTTTGGCAAAAGAAACATATTGGGGCATATCAGGAGAATCTGAGGTGCCTCTCGATGTGTTGTCTGGAATTGGTTTTGGGTCTTGAGGCCAAGCAGCACTTTAGGGAGAATGGTCAATAGTTTGCTTGTGCACAGGCAGAACATATGCAGTAAATTCTCTGAATTACATTGTAATGCCTGATCACCAAGACTGAGATGCTCATACTAGCACATATACAGTACATTACTGTTACTAAATTACATCCTTGTTAGTGACAGGCGACTATGCCCTACTAGTTAGGAAGCAATTTTCTGGCAGGTCATATATGACAGGAGCAGCAATGGGCAAGAGAGGAATGATAGGTCACAACGAGAAACAGGAATGAAGGGGTTAAGAGGGCACAGGGAGAATCAGACATTGGGTGCTGTGAACAACTTGGGGTGAGCAACCCTTTCGGGTGTCGGGTGTCTCCACACAACATGCCAGCGTTTATTTAGTACCAGGCAACAAGTTGTTGGGAAACCCAATCTCCTTGCCAGCAGCCGGCCGCTCCTCCGTCAGAATCTTCCTTCAGATCTTCATGGCGTCTCCCCGCTCTCTTGTCTGTCTTTCCCTGCATGAAGTCCCCCGTTAGGTGACGTGGGACGCCTCTTATAGCTCACCACTCCAGCTTTTCTACCGCAGTCAAGTCGCCACCTCTCGTGTTACACGGAATGGCCAGTACTCTGTCAATGATGGCCCAAGGGCAGATGCAAAGCACTGCGTGAAGTTGTAAGGGGGGGTCAGTTACTTTCCAAGTATGGCCGTTTGGAAATACTCCAAAGAAAGGGGATCCTCTGGTGAACCTTCTTGTTCTATGTGCTTTCTGGACCTGTTTCAGAGAATGCAACCAGATCGTGTACATATGAATCACAGTAACACTTTGGTTGACCAAACGCTCAGATCTTAGAAATGTGGTATAGTTTTCAAATGATCTGTGTCCTATTTTAGAGTTGACTTCTCAACTGTGAATTCAATATCAAAACTACTTACATAGCCAACATTGAATGACATTATTGATGAGAGAAAGCAAAACACCATATGTTGTTAAAGGGAGAAGTTTGCAGCCTACCTCCAAAAAATGTTTTCTATCACACAATATGGATCATAGAGTTGAAACAGAGGCTGTGTTAGCCAGCCGTCACCCTGAACCTGTACAGGAATGACCTTTTGGCTCACCCATATGGCATATCTCATTAGCATGCTAACATTGATTAGAAATTATCTGTGTAGTATTCGAAGGCTTAACTGCAGCATGGTGTTGTTTGTGACGGCATGTCAGACACACGCAGAGTCGTGCCTGGCCTGGTTGATTAATGATGGGAAAGGTCAGCCAAACAAGCTCCCTGGCTCTCCATTTCCAGACAACAACCAGAGGTGTAGGGTTCACTGTTTTCAGTCAGCGGTGGATTTATCAGGACTGTGTTATCAAGGCTACATGTTGCAAGTCTCAAGAACAATGACGTAGCTGTAAGGGGCCTTAAATGGACTTTTAAGACTGTCAGGTCTAGATTCTTTTGTGATGTAAAACACAGTGTTTTTAGTGAAAAACATGTAGTTGGTCAAACAATGACTTGAGAGCTACTACTGTGTTTACCTTTTGGGCCAGGTGGACATTTCTCAACAGCTGTTGGATGGATTAATATTGAATGTTGTGGAGTTTATGTTTCCCAGACTTTTCCTCTAGCACCACCACAAAGTTGATATATTTAGCTATTAGTGAAATATCTCAGCAACTGGATTGCTATTTTGTAGAAACATTAATGGTCCCCTGGGGATGAATCTTCATGACTTTGGTGGACCCTGGACATTTCCTCTAGCACCACCATTAGGTTAAGATTTGTGGTTACTCTGCTGTTGGATGGATTGCCATGAAAATTGGTACATATACCAATCAACCAATTAATTAACCAATTAATTCACTTTCCATCTAGCGCCAAGATCATATGATGTGAAGATTTGGGGGGCAGAAAACTGCAAAACCTTCCGCAACAGACAATCTGACATTCACCCCCACTTCGCTTTGTGATTGGTCAGCTATGAGGGGGTGAGCGAGAGAAAGACACATGATTTTAACTTCTCTTTCTAACTCCCTTTTGTAACTCTTGATGCAACTTTCTGTCACTTTTCATGTGAACAACCGAGTATAACACAATGTCTTCCAGGACAGACAGCAAGAAAATGTGTGTTATGCCCATACAGCACGCCACACAAACTTCTCATTTCAACCTTTAAGGCCTCTTTACATTGTGCGATTTTGGGCTGTCTGGGAGAAAAGTTAACCATTGTGAGAAAAACATGATAAAATATTTGATAATCAATCCAAAACGGTGGTATTAAAGGTATAATGGAGGATTTTCCCGAATTTTAGAAAAGAACCGCCCTCTCCACTTTTTGAAAAAATGCTCCCGAGAGGGAACGCCTATTAAACGTGTGCACGAGAGAGCGTGCACAAGCCTAGTTCTCTTCGTGCACGCTCTGTTTACAAGTTGCTGTCGGCATGGCTCTACAAGCCTACTTTCCAAAAGAAGATTTACACTTTTTCCACTATGTCAGACTCACCACCGGTAAGTGGAAATCTATTTACGACAAGCATCTCTATAGCTAACTTTAGCATGCTACAGGCCAACAAACAAGCTATCGCCGAGAGCAGGGAGGCAGCGGTCGGAGGCTTTTATATACTGTCTATGGTCAGATGCCGTGGCCGTCTGCTCGCTGACCTGTCACGGTACGTACTACGCCCTTACGTAAACATATCCCAGAATGATTGACAACTAGGAGGACCAATAGTCTTGATGATCCACCCGGAAAAAGAAAATCCTCCACTATACCTTTAAGTAGTGGTGGGGGAAAAATGATACAGCATCGCAATATTTTCCGTGGCAATACTTTATTGATACACGGACGCCAAGTATCCATCTATGGTAACACTTTACAATAAGGGTAAATTAATTAGCATTACTTAATGTAATGTTAACTAAGGTGTTTACTATTAGTAAAATAGTAATATAGTAAAACGCCTGGACAAACTGTTAGTAACAGTTAACTAAGGTGTCTATTTACCATTTGTTAATGCCTTGACTAACTGTTAATAACAGTTAAATAATGTGTCTATTTTACCATTAGTAAAATAGACACATTATTAACAGCCTTAAATAACTATTAATAACAGTTAACTAAGGTGTCTAGTTTACCATTATTTAATGCAGTAAAAAGCCTTGAATAACTGTTAATAACAGTTAACTAAGGTGTCTATTTTACTATTAGTTAATGCGGTAATAAGCCTTGACTAACTGTTAGTAACAGTTAACTAAGGTGTCTATTTTAACATTAGTTAATGTACTAATAAGCTTAAACTGGAAATAACAACTAACCAAAGTGTCTAACTGACATTTACTAATGTTAATGTTAACTAAGGTATTGATTGATTAATTGTTTGTAAGATGCTATTTATATCAGTTATTACAGCAATAAGCATCACTTAACAGTTGATCATACAATATTAAACATTAGGTAACTGTTGACAAACGTCTCTTGATAACATCAACTAAGGCTGTACTTGTTAATTAAGGTATTTTCTAATATTACTAGGTGGTTGATAAATATGTTTGATAGCATGTATGTCTTAAGGTTACAGCCAAGCCATCGCATTATGACAAAAGCATTAGTAACTGTGTAATGGTTTAGTAATGCTTATTCAGTATTATTATTATATATATATATATATATATATATATATATATATATATATATATATATATATATATATATATATATACAGTATCTCACAAAAGTGAGTACACCCCTCACATTTTAGTAAATATTTAATGGGACAACACTGAAGAAATTACACTTTGCTACAATGTAAAGTATTAAGTGTACAGCTTGTATAATTGTAAATGTGCTGTCCCCTCAAAATAACTCAACACACAGCCATTAATGTCTAAACCGCTGGCAACAAAAGTGAGTACACCCCTATGTTAAATTCCCACAGAGATTGGCATGGTTTTATGTCGGTTAGCCTAATAGTTGGTTTGATTTGCATTGAGAGATGATCTTATGGAAAGTACCCCATGCCAATCACTAGGTATGGTGAAGGGTATGTGATGATGTGGGGCTATTTTAATTCCAAAGGCCAAGGGAACTTTATCAGGATGCATAGTATCCTGGATCCATGAAATAACTGGCCTTTGCAAATAAAAATCTGCCTGCCTCTGTGGGAATTTAACATAGGGGTGTACTCACTTTTGTTGCCAGCGGTTTAGACATTAATGGCTGTGTGTTGAGTTATTTTGAGGGGACAGTACATTTACACTGTTGTACAAGCTATACACTTAAGACTTTACATTGTGCCATTAAAATATATAATGAAATATTTACTAAAATGTGAGGGGTGTACTCACTTTTGTGAAATACTGTATATATACAGTATACACTAGAATATATAATGTATACAAAAGTCTGTATAAAAACTATATATTTTTGTTCTCGCTTAAAATTGTAGGCAGGCTACTTAGTAGGCCGAACCTCCGGGACCTCTTAACCTGTGACTCTTGCTGTCATCAGGTCAGCTGCTAGCTGCTATCATCCTCGTTTTTCCTGCCGCCACGGCATCACTATTTTGTGAATGAAACATGTCGGAGAAACGTAAAAGTGCTGATGACTCCTCTGTGTTAAAAAAAGAAAGTAAGGCTCTATGTCGAGAGTTACCTCAACTGTGGTTTCGGGGGGGGGGCTTGGCTTTTCTTAGACATGAGTAGGGGGGGCGCGAAGGAAATAAGGTTGGGAACCACTGCACTAGACTACAGTCTGACACAGATTGTGACCTAGACTTTTTTAGACCCATGTTGTACAGTGTGACATGCAATAAACTTACACAGTTGTTCTTGTTGTTTCAAGGCATTTCGTCTTGTTGAACATTTTGTTGTGTATATGCTTTTAGTTAATATGAGACATTTATCAATACATTTCATTAAAATAGAAAAAAAATTAAATTAAAAAAGGCTTGTAGCCATTTTAATGATGTGCAACACCATAAACCAAAGGTTGATAAATATTATTTATACTCTGGCTCGAACATTGTTAAAAAGTACAGGTAAATAGGAAATATGATACAGAACATATATACTGTAGTTAGTGCCACATTGTGAATTAGGTGATTATATGCTGACTATATTGTGTTTCTCCTGTCTTAAAATTTCCCATGCCTACAGTGATGTGCCTACAGTGCTACATAGCAGTAAGCCTATACACACATGTATGTGTATGTATTAATAGCAAATGAGAAACAGACATTTAACATCCTCCCAACTTCCAGTACAACGTTTTTGGAGTGCCATTTAAATGTTTTTTTCTGGCTCAGAAGTGACACCTCATCAGCAGTTTCTTAAGAACCACACATTTTCAATCACTACCCCCATATGAATTCTATTTTCACCTGATAATCTGTTAAGCGACAAGCTGTTTGCGGATTTTGAGTGGAGACCTGATACAACGAAGGTCTGTGAAAAATCACGCGCAAACAGTTGTCTGATGAAAAGCAGATGTACAGAAACAAAACAGAAAGTATGCTGAAAGATGATTTACTATGTGGCAAAACCCTTGTGGTCATATGACCCATGTGGGTGACATAGTCATAGCTTGTGAGGCAGATAACTGAGATACTGTGAGGTTAGGGGAGGCCTGAAGCCAGTGCGTGAGCGGTTTGGTCAGACAGGCTCCATGTGCGAGTGATAAAAGTGTAAAACCATCCAAACAAAAGGCATATGAGATGAAATCTCTATCTGTGACATTCCCACAATAATGATAAAGCCAGGTCCCATGTGTGCCTGCATTAGTGTCTCAGACTGGGGTCTACTCTACTACATAAGCACACTCTGTCACGGCAGAATACACAAGTTAACCACAAGACAATAACCATTTTTAAAATACAGGATCATTTGAAAGAGTTTAAAATATATATTTATATCTCTGGAATATCATTTTCTTTCTGGAGTTATGGTGAAGAGAAATTATTAATGCTTTATGCATTCCCCTGCAGAAAACTGTTGAGAGCTACAGCAAATGGTGTGTAGCCACAGCCCACAAGCAATCATAGAGATCTAAGTCAAATACCCCTATTCCCCATCATGGCACAACAAAGGTTTTCCCAGCAGCCACTTGATATTCCGTGCGGAGAACTTGCGTGAAGATACCTCGACCCACAGCGGGGTGAAGCCTCCCCTCTTTTATATCAGGCATTGTTTTACATACGTCTCTTTTGTTTTGAAGTCCAGAGATTAAGACTCACCAGGTACAAGGCAGGTAATCCTCAAAGCAATACAGGCAATTAAGGCGATTAAAAGATAAGATCAATTTATGAAATGTGGTTGTTTATCGCCAGTTATCGCTGGGGATATAACTGAAGGCTCCAGAGACATGCAGGTAATTAACAGGGCATGATGGGTGTAAACACCAAGCGGTCACATGGGAGATACGCTCAGATGGAGCCATGTTTTGTTAATTTACAAGCTAGGATCACAGCGTTTTGACAGTGCAGACCTAGGACTACAGTAGATTGCTTATTTGCTTTGGTTAGATGTTGTGCAAACATTAGCATGTGGTGACGGCAGGCATGCTCAACTGCCAGGAGAGATTGTTCTTGGTGAAGCCTTCTTTCAGTCTACTGTAGACTGTGTGATGAAGCATAGGTGCCAGAAGTTAGATTCTGTGCTAGTGTACCCAAGAAAGCCTGGCATGCTTTGTGTGGTGGTGATCAGTACAGCTAGTGTGCCACATACAAGCCTAGTACCCCTAGGAATTACAAAGAAGAATAATTCACACCTCGTGATTTATGTCTAATGACAGCATTAATTTACACCCAATGCAGGCAGTAGTGTGCCCTTTATGTAGCATGCTGGAGAGTAAGTATCTGATGGTTGGTTCAGTGGACTACTTAAAAGGTCAGGAAGGACACCATTAACTTACTCCTGTGCATTAATTTGTGGTCATGTAGGTTGAATAAAAAAGACTAGTCATAACATCCATGACTAGTCCTGGATGTCTTAACCTGGATGCTATCAGAGTGTAGGGCAACGTTAAACTATGTCCTGCTCTTTATTGGATTTGGGAAAATTTACACTCCCAAATCCCAAACCCCAGTCAACATTACCCGAAATAGTCCTGTTTGCCAGACCCATCAGTTAAGTCCTCATCCTAAAACCTATTCTTGTAATGTTAACAAAAGGGAAGTGTGTAAGCTGGGCAGCCAAAGTAGGTTCATGTTAGACTAACCTTACATTGTTCCTGTCACGGCTCGCAGGCAGTAACCCTGGCCACCTTCATGCCACTGGTGGGCGTGGCCATTTGAGCGCCTGTTTACACACCGGTGGCTCATTACACTACTCAGCACTCCTGTTCCTCATCGACAATCACCTCTCCTTCAAAAGCCAGGCCAACCTTCCAGTCCCCGCCGGATCGTTGAATCATCTTGTATGAGTATACGCCAGCCAAACCTAGATTTGCTTTTCTAAGAGAGACTCTGTGCTAATTTGTGTCTGACCTTAGACCACCTGAGCCTGGACATTATCTGCATGCCCGCACCGCACTGGAGCCAGGACCACATCCCCCCTCTCTGCACCATCTGGATTACCTGCCACTAAAATTACATTCTGTCTTGCACATTTCAATAAATCATCTATATCAACATTCCACTCTGGTCTGCGCTTGAGTCCGGTTACCTGTCCTGACAGTTCCTTATCAAATACTAGGACTAACTAGCGCTACACTGCACAATGCTTCTTTATTTTAATGTCCTCTATGCCTATGCCTGGGACATACAGTTCTAGTCTTCACCGTTCAGCACAATATCAGGTATGTAGCCATGACGCGCATATTTAAGACCTTTTTACAAGATTCGAAGAGTCTGCTGAAAACATCAAAAAGTCAGCCATACAGAGCATTTCAAACCAACTTATGGAGCTACTGTTAGCAAGTTACAGCTGATACAGCTGCCAGCTTTGTCGTTTCAGTCCAAAAAACAATGATCGGCATCTAGAAATAGGAAGCCTGAAGTCTGAAATAAAGGACCCATTGTTTCAAAAACTGAATTTCCGGGTGGTAAATCTGTGCCATGCTAGAACAGAAAGCTTGGCTTGTGTAATTAACGTTCAGGTTTTTGTATTAATATTTTTCTTTCACTGACCTTAATCTAGTGTTTTTGTTGCCTAACCCTAACCCTACCTCAACCTTATTTTATTTTCCATCTTTCCCTAATCTTACCCATATTGCAGTTGCAAATATGTATCAGCGTTAATTAAAAAAATTTAATTTGTCAATTGTTTTAATATAGTTCAGGATGAGGCCAAATTCATACAGTGTGGGCTGAAAAAGTTTAAGAACCTCTTATATGGGAGTCCAGATTCCCTAACTTTTTATGATTAGCATTTCTAAAGTAAAGCTTGGGGAAACAATCCAGGCGAGTTTATTGTACACAATCTCTCATGTTTCCTGATGGAAATATGCAGATTCCAAAGGAGCCAATACAACACAGCTGTATCAGTGCATTGCTTTTGCATAACAGATTGTGTTGCAATGATCTCGTGCTTTTACAATGATAATGAACACATTATTGATGTGTCTGAAATAAATAAAATAATAAT
The DNA here is from genome assembly GCA_023631565.1 of Gymnocephalus cernua. Classification (NCBI taxonomy): domain Eukaryota; kingdom Metazoa; phylum Chordata; class Actinopteri; order Perciformes; family Percidae; genus Gymnocephalus; species Gymnocephalus cernua. The sequence goes on along the minus strand of CM042428.1, from coordinate 35,487,442 downwards.
AATAATTATATAACAGTGGAGAATACTAAAACGCTGACACGTTTTGCTGATCCAGCCAATCGGCCTTCCAGCCTTTCTCTGTACTGGGTAAGAGGACTTTTTATTCCCTTAGTGGCCACACCCACTGACATAATACTGAACAGTCAATCACAAAAAAAAAAATCACATGCAATAAAGATCTACATTAAATATAGCCAATGCTAGCCTGGTGCCTTAAACACATGATGGAATGATCAGGCTCTGCATGCTAAACTTAAAGAACTTGTTCATCTGGAAATCTTGTTATTTTCTAACAGATTTATCTTATTTGTCAGGGGGAACTGATAAACATGCTACATTTTTGAAAAAATATTCAAGCAAGTAGCACAGACAGCCCAAACTGCCAGTATGAATGTGAACCAGGAGAGGTAAGTTTGCATGCAGAGCTTCATAAATAATAGCGTGCCTTGGTTTCAGTCTTGAGTTGTTTTGCCTTCAGAGCACGCCTGACTGATAAGAAAGGAGAGATGATAAGTGTGATAGCAAGTCCTGTGCTCCCAATTTAGAGGTAAACAACTGCAACTGAGCTATGACAAACTGGGAGCATTTATTTACCCACTATCAGCCATTATTTCTACAAGTAAGACTCACTCAAGTGAGCCATACAAGCTGAGAATGAGGCTTAGGGTTATGTACTTGTGACATACAATTTAATTTCACATTCTATTCTATCGTTTCAACGTTTTGGCCATCGTTTCTCTGGGTTGTAAGTAAGTAATTGCTGAGATTTGGGGACACTACAACAAAGTGTGACAGGGCAAGAAATGAGTAGTCAGACAATCGTACAGGTTGTAAACAAAGCAGCAGTTTAGTAAGATTATCATAGCACTTTATTTGGAGATAAAAACCAAAGTGAGCACAGAAATATAGAAATATACAGAACTAATCCCTTATAGATCAGGGGAACTGTGTGCTCACATTAGCAATAGCAGTAGGTAAAAGAGTTGGTATACTGTATAACTGTGGTTGATGTTTACAGCCATAGGTGCCAAATGTATTCTCCCTGGGTGCCTAAAATATAATCATATCTATTTACAAACTGCACAAAGACTATCACATTACCGTTTTATATTAAGATGATCAGTTTATGTCTGCTGTGGTTCACAATGTGATGCCAAATGACATGCTAACTAGGGGTGGGAATCACCAGATATTTATGTCACAATACAATATTATTGCAATTTTAAATATATATTAAATATATCGCAGAATATTAATATTCTGTGATATATTGCAATTTATCACCTTTTTTCCACTTAAAATTATGTCCCCCCTCAAAGGAAAACTTTGTCAACATCTGTTAATCTCACATCAATTTTATTGCTGCAAAATGTGATTGTCAAGCCAACAAACTGACCAGCACTGTCATAAATGTTCTATACACCTGAAAAAATGAACTGTTTGCATTTAATTAAGGTGAACTAGACCATAATACAAACAGGTACTGTATGCACTGCTGTGCTACTAAAGGTATTTTTAACAATGCAACTTGTACAAAAAAAAGTTGTGCAGGCCCTTCAGCCACTGAGGAATTGGAAAGACAATAACTTAAATTTAAATAAAATACATCAAGTAAACATGTGCTACTGTTTGCTGCCAGCCTTGGTACTAAAACAAGTTCAAAAATATTTGGACAGTGAAGGAATGTCCACATTCTTGCTCAGAAAGAGGAGCTGATCAACATGCTCTGAGGTCAGAGTGCTCTTTTGTGCTGTGACTGTCCCCAGCTGTTGAGAAGACTCTTTCAGCTGAGATGCTAGTACCTGATACAAAGGTATCTTTTTGCCAGCTTGGCCAGGAAGGGATAGACTCGCTCATGTGATTTCCACCAGCTTAGAGGATCTTCTGTGAGTGCCAGTGGTGTGACAACCTGGTATCTTTTCACTTCCTCCTCAGCTATGGCAGATAATTATTTTGTTGCGGCTCCAACATCACCATAAGTCTGACCAAGAAAGTCTATTAGCCCACATGACTTTCTCATCTTGGCTGGAATCACTGGGGGTCCTGGATCCTCTTCAGTGTAGCCAGGTTCCTCCTGATGCTCCTGGACTTCTGGCTCAGAGATTGTCTGCTGCCTACACAAGAGTACACAAATAAGGTATGCAGTAAATGTTGTTTCTCTCTGGTAAATTATAGTTAATGTGTCTTTAATAATCTTTACAAAAAGAGAGAGAGTAGGATTTTTTTCCTCAGACATCTCAGTGGTCACCACTTTCAGCGTTTCCAATATCAGTCTTATTCCATGTGAAGACATCTGTGCTACTCTTGCTCACTTCGGGAGACAACAGCGCTGCACATACGGCAGACTGTTGTTCAAAGAACCGCTGCAGCATTTCATAAGCACTGTTCCATCTCGTGCTGACATCAGTCTTAAATTTATGGGTCAAGAGCTGTAACATTTTCTGTTTTTTTCTCCAAAGCGTGGTTTGCCAGCATGCTTTTGTTGAAAAAGCCAGTTATTCACCGTACTCTTCCCATGAGCCTGGCCACTGTTGGTAGATTTAACGCCCGCTGCGACGCCAGATTCAGTGTGTGAGTGGAACACTTAACGTGTAGGTATCCCGCTAACTGAACGGCACCTGCCATATTAGAAGTGTTGTTGGTGACAACCACCAGGTCTTTGTCAGCAATCCCCCATTCCCGTGCTGCATTTGGCAGGAGGTCAGCAATGTTCGTCCTCCTTCGTGACCTTTGTGTACTGCTCTAGTTTGGAGGACGTGAGACAGCAGTTGCCAGTCTTCTGTGAGATAATGAGCTGTAATAGTCACGGATGAATCCACTGGCCGTGACGTCCATGCATCACAAGTTAATGCAACCCGTTCTGCTGTTCTCAAACTTTCCTCATTTTTAAGCTTCACTTCTCTGTAGAGCTTGGGTACGGCTGTGTCTGTGAAAAAACGGCCCGACAGAGTCGCATACCTAGCAAGTAATAAAAGCCCTCATTTTCCACAACGCTGTATGGATGCAAGTCTTTGCACAGTAAGTAGACGATAGCTTGAGCTATTTTCTTTGCTCGCTCTGAATTGGGAGGTAGCTTTGTCAAGCTAAGTGTGTCCAGTGTTGGTTGGTTTATCGGTGGAGCTGATATAGCATTAGCTTTACCGTCCTCGGCTAACGCTATCTCTAGATGGTGGCGCGTGAGATGAGCCCTAATGTTCGTGGTATTCCCAGAGTAATTTATTTTCATACGACAGTTCTTGCAAATCCCACGAGTCATATCCATCTCTGTTGTACCCTCCTTGTTAAAAAAAGCAGACATAAGTCCATACATTTGATTTAAATGCGGACGGTGCATTTTGGATTTCTTTCTCTGATGCCACCATCTTTATTTTACCTACTTTCTCCTGCACGCTGACAGTAATCCCTGCTGACCTCACCAGGAAACAGACAGCACCTTCTAGTGGACTGAAAAAGCAATTGATTTTATTATTCTACCACCAAAAGGTTCAATTCTCATGTGCAATTTATCTAATAAAAGATCGATACTTGGCGTCCGTGTATTGATACAGTATTGCCTCGGAAAATATCGTGATACTATACTGTATCGATTTTTCTCCCCACCCCTAATGCTACCCACATGGTTAGAATTAGGATATGCTTCGACATTGTGTCCATGTCTCTATTTATCTTCATTAGACAACCATCAACAGGAATCAGCACCTGTAATAACAGCAAACATTTTGGACAAGAATTTGATTTTCTTTTGTTTTCTCTTCCAAATAGGTTTCACTAACATGGGAGTTTGTTTAAAACCTGTATGAATGTCTTCCCGCACATATTCTTTGCCCTGTCTGACTTCTTTTTTTAGTGAAGTTGGCTCTTTCTCATCTCAGCAATTACTGTAGTAAGTATAAGTATATCATAACTGATAGAAAGAATCGTCAAAACCTCAGAAATAAGAACCAAATTTAAAGTTGATTTAAAGTTTTAGTGGATTTGGAAAAAGGACCCGAGCCCTGGATCATCACATATTCTAAACAAACATGGACAAACTCAGACACCAAACCAATTTGTTCTGGGAATGTCATTAGCGTACAGTATCTATGATTGAAATATGCATTATTTAGTAGAACACCATACACGGAAGCCTTTGCAAATATTTCCAAAGTGGTATAGTAGGCGATTTCTTTAGCTTGACGAAGATGGTGAATGATTTAGTTTCCTCTGAGAAAAAGTGAAAAGGTCTTTGTGTGGGTTGGTGTTTTTTTGCATGTGTCTGTATGTGTCTGAGTGGATGAGAGTGCATTAACCAGACCCTTGGGCTTGACAAGTCTCCTTTGGAGGCTGTCTGCAGAAGGGCAGGAGAACAGGGACCAAGGCCTGTCACAGCGCATTCAACTGCCACCAGCTTACATTAAAATCAGCCTAGCTCTGCTCCACATCGAATGAGTTTAACGCTGCAGACTGCAACCAAAGGTCAATGTCTAAAAGCCAGATATCTGAATATGATAAACCAAAAGGAATGCAGCTACCTTTCCTGTAAATGTAAAACACAGAAAGCTGCTCTGGCTCGTCTTTCCAGTCACAGTGTGGAATTAATCCTTATCCCCTGATGGAAGTAGGATGTGGAGGCTAACTCATCTAAATGCTAGGTCAGGCCTTCACCATCAGGGCTGTTTTTCCACCCCTACCCTCATCGTGATCTGGCACTTTCTAAGAGTTTACTTCTTTAAAAAGCTCCATTGAGCCTCTTCTGCCGTGGAGCGATTGGACCTCTGCTCCAGATCACACAATGTTGCCTGTCCTCCTGAAAAGTGTCCATTTATAGGTTTTGGGGCCCCGTATGTTGTCATTCATCCTCTTTTCCTAATCATGCTGTGCTGTTTTGCCAATGGTAATGTTTCCCTACATCTGTTTTTGATTCCTCGGGTGGAAGTGGGAAAATAAATGCATCTCTATCCGTAAAGATTTAGAGAGAAAGGGTAATTGAGATATGTGTTTTTGGGATCAGATTACTTGTAAAAGCCTTTATTTCAAGAAAGATTAATGGCTTGCTTCAACTCATTTTCTCTTATTTTGATCTATGTATGGTGTTTGTAAATCATTTGGTTTCACGTGTCTTTTTTTTGCCAAACTTTACGCTCTCTAGCTTTGTCCAGTTGAAGGCAGCAGTATGTATTATCACATTTTAAAGTTGATATAGCAAACATGTCAGCAAACAATAGCCTCTATACACATTCAGCAGATACAACGAACCATTAGCATTCATTTGGAGTCAGAAGTGTTGCATGGCCACCCGAGTCAAGTACTCACCGTCCCTTTAGCTCTGTTTTGGTCTCCACCAACTCCTGAGGGAAAGATCTGCCTCCTTAGCTGGTAAAAGCTCCACAATGTTCACTAGCTAACACTGTCTGTTTGCCTTTTTTTTTTATCTATTAATGCAGCAGCTATATGCAACACATTTCTAAACACCACATCATGATAGACAGAAAATAATCTGCTGGGCTACTTTTAAATCTCACTTTCCACAAGACATTGAGAGTTATTTCTTTGTTTTATAGTGGTTAATAGTTTTCTAAATGTATTTCTAATAAACAGAAGGAAATTGATTATGATTATGTTTTTAAAAATGAATAATGCACAGTTAAACCAATATGACTAAATTAAACTTCATTGATAATCATATTTATGTATTCTGTAACTTACAGAATAAAGTTAACAATATTTACATATTTTTCTTTTTGTCAAATCCCATTAACGTACCAAAATCATCAATGCATTCATCCATTATTCAGTACTTTCCAACCTTATCCTTTGCTTCTATATCTTGTCCTTTAACTTCTTTTTACAAATGACTCATGGACTCACTAATTTGGAATAATAGAGGTCAAGGGTGCTGCATGAGGGAAAACTGGGAATAAAATGTGGAGTCTTTCTGCTGCAGACCCTGTTGTGCATCAGCCAAAGTAATTGTGAAATTGTGTCACATAGAGTACTGAAAACAAGGCACCTTCGTTCACCACTGTCATTTAATCTTGTACTGTATTTCTGTTTGGGGCGAGGTGATTGAATTCTTTGGTTTGGGTGTACACTAGTGAATTATAAACTTGGATGGTATCAACCGCACCACCCTGTAACCTTCACATTGTGTGAATTCTCGGCAACACATATCAGGCCTTGCTACTGCATCACATTGTGGCTCATAACTTTACTCAACAAGTTTTTGCCCTGCCGCCACATGCACATCTGTATTTGATGATGCTTTCAAGCTGAGTTCAAGGTAAGGCCACTACAAATTACAAGAAAGGCCACTACATTTCATTACAAAATGACAACTGGTATTTTAACTTAAGACAGTGAATTACAGCCATGCCTCCCATAGAGGAGAATGGCATTCCTGAATTATCTTTTATTGGCCATTAGATATTTTACTCTGAGACCAGAACACTAATTTTAACTAACCTCTGCCCACATTTATTTCAGCAGACGTTTTGCAGTATAGGGACTTTAGCCAGTCCCCACAGCATTCTGTGTGACTTCCCTTGTGGAACAAGTGTTGCTTCTAATTGCACCCAGGAATATGGGTGAATGAAGGGATTCAATAGAGCATTATTAGTTGGTGCCCTCTGCCAAACTACTAAGTTTAGATGACATCAGCTTGTTGATTTTAATTCCCCTCTATTCTTCTCTGCTTTGAACAAGTCTCGTGCTAATCCTGGCGGTAATGGGCTGCCATAAGCGAGAGTAGACACGGTTTAGGCTTGTTTGGATAATCAACCAGCTGATGAAGAATGGAAAATCTGGGAGAAGGAAAGTGGCAGTCGACTCCCACGAGGCCTGCAGATTCAGTAATTCTGAGTTTGTTTTTGTGTGTTAGGGTAATGAAGGCATTGACTCTATCCAAATGTTTGTCAGTATATAAAGCAGAGCAAAGGACATCCCTTTGCTACTTTCATGAGCAGAAGGATCAATTTAGAAGCAAAGTCATTTTGATGACAAACAAGTGAATGATTTCTCTTTAATGGTGCTTTTTTTCTTTTCATTTGATTGAAGAAAAATACTGCAAGATTTCGAGTTCAAGCACAAGATTAATTTGACTTGTTAAAGTTACATTCCTTAAGATTTGAGTTCCGGATTTGATGACACCTGTAGTTAACTATGGCAAAGCTATGAAAGTCTGAATAATACAAGTCCCAGAGTTCTAATTGGAATGACATGTTTATCGATCACTGGGGACAGCAAGAGGCTTAAGCAGCCACTTAAAATTACAATAAAAGGAGTCCAACTTGTGTATTTGTTTACGTTGCACTCAAACAAACCCCGGGCTCCGGGGATTCATCACATTACGTTGCTGTAAAGACTGTTTGCTTAATTAAGACTAAAGAAAACAGTTAACAAGAAAACAAGACTAAAGAATTATTTTATGCACATGTGCATAAAATACATGCACTGTGCACGCTCTCTTTTGAATTTCATCTAGCACTTGCATGCATGAATCCCTTGTTTATGTGCACACCATCTGAATTCAGAGTGGGAATGGCGGACTCCGCTGCTGACAATGCAAACTACTATAGTCTATATATAGCGGTAACTAATGAGTGTAAATACATTTAATGGCTATAGAAAAAATAATAACATCCTAGTACCCTAGTATCAAGAATTGGGTTTGATATGTTTAAAATATGAATTAGTTACATAAATACAACTGAATAGGAGTAATTTATTCAGACTCAATTCGTAACAACAGTGTTGAACCAAACCCAAATATTTGTCAAAATCTTCTGCATCGCTGTTGCGTGCGAGCATTGAGACAGTTTGTTGTAGAGCTGCAGAGGAACTGTTGAGTGGCAATTTCTGATTCAAACGGCATGTGAATTATTTATTATTTTCAAAGCTTGCACAATGGTATAATGGGTTTAATTGCAGAACCTTGCTCTGTTCTGTTGTGCAATACTATGTCCAATACTATGTTTGGTAATAAATGTAAAATACATTTAAAGAATTGTACTTTGTGTTTTTAGACAGCTTTACCCATTGTAGCTTTGGTACAAAGCCATGTAGCTGTGCATACAGAAAATAAAATTGCAGGAGGCCAAGCACATGCCTGCTGCTACACACTGCTTACAGTGTGGTACCTTTGATAGGTAATGGAGGCTTTGACTTCAATTCAGCACTTTGTAAAGGAATGCCATGCTGCTTCTGTCACTGGTGAGTTACAGCCTAGTTTTACTCTGCCAAGGCATGACGTGCACTGTACAGGTGTTACTGTGGTTTAAAATGTAGCTCTCATGAATGGGCTGTAGTTTAATAAGCCTAAAAACAATATACAGTAATATTTTAATTTCTTTGTTCGTTTTGGTGTCAGTGGAATTCTGTTTTTTGGGGTAAATTGTACACAAATTAAATAAATATGTCGTGCCATACTGAGTGTTCCAATCTCAAAAAGGTTTGTATGTTATGTGCATTTTCAACATACTGCAAAGCATTGATTACATGTTGTAGCTGACCTCCTCTGCACAATGCACACTGCACACTCTGCTTTAACTTCAAAAGGGATGAAAAATGACATTTTGTGTTGGCTGAAGAGCCAGAAAAAACACACAAAGTCCATTGAAAAGAATAGGAATTTGAACTCTTGGAGGTCACCTCAGATGATATCGTAACAGCTGCATTCATCTTCAGAGTGAATGTGTGAGGGATGCTCTCTTTTGAAGTGTGAAGGGGAGAGCCAGTCAGTCTTTGCAGGTCAAAGTAATTACAGAGCGGCTTGAAAAGAGAGGCCAGAGAGGTCAGAGAGAAGTACCTGTTCTGGCCTTATAGATTACTACCTGCTACAGCCTGACAGCGCTCCAGAGGTTACTGTTAATACTGTAAACACTTTCATGTTGGGAAAAACCTTGTTTTACCATGATATGTCTTACTTTGACATCCTGTAGAAGGAAATGTTTTTTGATTTACACATAAAGGCCTATTTAAAATAAGATATCTGGGACTACAAAGGTGTTAAAACAGTGTAACATCGTAACCTACAGAGAAAGCAGCCCTCACACATGTAAACTAAGATCTAGATTCTCTCAAGACGTGATCTGCTTGTAGCTAATTAAATTAGAGTTGTGTGTGTGTGTGTGTGTGTGTGTGTGTGTGTGTGTGTGTGTGTGTGTGTGTGTGTGTGTGTGTGTGTGTGTGTGTGTAAGTGTGTGTGTGTGTGTGTGTGTGTGTGTGTGTGTGTGTGTGTGTGTGTGTGTGTGTGTGTGTGTGTGTGTGTGTGTGTGTGTGTGTTGTGTTAGGTCATAACCTGCACTGCCCCAGATACCATGAATAGTCCTATGACAAAAAACATTTTAGCATATTCATAAATCATCGTTAGATAAATACAAGACTGTTTGTTCCAACATCATTACATGTTTTCTGAAGCATGTACATATCACTATAGGGTTTATCTGTCACAGCCAAAGTACAGCTTTTACTTGTTGATGGTGATCTCACTCTTGGGCAGTCAGATGACGTGTCACCATTGCAGCTGAGACATTATGTAGTCCTCATCTATTTTTCTGCAGCTCTCATTATGTGAGGCTGAGACACATATAAGAAAGAGCAGGTCTGGGCCTGAGATGAAAGGGGATGTCAGTCAGCATCCGCAACAAGGCTGCCCACCTGCTCCAAATACCACACAACCAGATAGCTAATGATGAGATACCTGACTGGATTAGCAGAGGGATGCTGGAATACAGTATTTCATTAAGGGTCACTGATGGTTTGCTGATTTCAATCCAGCTCTGGTATTGAGCAGTGGCAGGACAGGGATGCAGGACAATGAGGTGATTATCTGACACTCGATAACGCTGCCAAATGCCAGCAATGCCATGTTGATTGAGCTGCTATCAAATGCCAGGATCAGTGGCTCTGGGGAACAGGTGGTAAATGCTTATCAGTCACTTTATTGGCTGCGTGGACGGGCACAGTTACCCTGCTATAGGCCATGATGTGGTTCTGGAAACACAGGTATACAGGGTCTTCTCAATTCTTAAGTAGTGAATGAGTAGCTGACCATGTTCAAAGATAATACTTCCTTAAACAAATGAAACATCTTATTTTTCAGCACTAAGAAGCCAAATAGGACAGTGTGATGGCTTTACTTTGCAAGAGATGAGCAGCTAAGTCTGCAGATATGAACAGGTGCTTCAGCATAAATCCAGCTCAGACTTGGACCTTTACTCTGCTCCTTTAAACCCCCAAGAAGTCATTACTTACAGCTTTGTTATGTTGTAAGGAAGTGTTGTACACTATCAATTACCCTGGAAACATAACAGTTGTACTAAAACCACATCATTAAGCAATTGTAATCAAAACAGACTATGTTTTATTATTTGAGACTTTTAGCTACACTGACAAGCTCTATGAACTAATGCTACCCTGGAGGAAAGTATGAATACATCTGCATATAACAATAATTCTCTACTGCTGTCTGCCTGAATGTAGAGGTGTTGCAACTTGTTTTATGTCACTTCAAACTCAGAGAAAAATACATGAAGACTCCGATAGTAAAATAATAGTGCAATCATATTGTATTGACATCACTATGTGTCCATGGTGTCTTTATGTTCCCTATATCCAATAGCTTGGCTAACAAATATATATATATATATATATATATATATATATATATATATATATATATATATATATATATATATATATATATATGCATTGTGGCCACATACGTATTGGTACTGTATCGCCCTTACGCACACATTTAGGCATCCTGATCATGCATTTCAACGCTGCTCTTAAACATGTCTGCTCATGGTCAGGCTGAATGTTTGGCAGGTTGCTGAGATGACAGGGAGGTCAATAATAGCTGTTTATGAGAGGGATATCATCTCTACAATACACAAGCTGTAAATTATTATTATTATTAGGAGGACTGTATACGTACATGTCAGGACAGACTCAGGATTTGTATTGAACTGATTTCACGTCAATTCAATGTACAGAACCCTAGCTCTACGGTGTGATTTACAGAGCAGGTATGTTGGTGTGTATCAAATCAGGCATGTGCAAGAGGACATTTATAAATACCCATAAACCCATGAAACATCTCTGATAGCCTCTTATGTTTAGAGAGAGGCACCAGCTATTTATGGGAGCTGTTTCATCTTGCTAGTGAAAGTTTGATTACTCTTTTAAAGATGTAGTTTTTAACTGTCTTCCCTTGATTAACAGATGTTTTAATCTGTCATTAATACTTCTGCTAAGGAGTTTATTTTTGTGGTTCAGTTTGTTGGTTTATTTGTCTATCAGCAGGATTATGGAAAAACTACTGGCCCGGATTTTATGAAACTTGGTGGAAGATCCTATACATTTTTGGAGCTGATCTGAATCACACTTTTCTTTTTTACTTTCGTTAACATTGACAGATAGGGCGTTTGTGCTGCATTCATGTGGTGTCGGAATAATCGGAAATATTAGTTACTGACTGGGAACATTCACATTACATTAACATTGTGAGATATCATGCCTTGGTGGAGGTCTGCGCTCTCCGGGTGCCCTTCTAGTTCATATTTAATTTAATGCAATCTTATAGCAACAGCACTTGCAGCAGCCAACATAAATTAGCTGTATCATTATTTTGAATTGCTGTAGGCGCATACAGTACACAAAAGTGCAACAATGCTTGAAGCAGTGGTGAGTGAAGTAGCTGCTCAAAAATGAATACTTTTCTTTAAACACACTGATGCTTGTCACACAAACATAAGTATTCCAAAATAAGAAGATAGATTTGAGTCAGCAACTTATCAATGAGACTAATATTACTTGTCAAATGGCAAAAAAGCTCAGTTTAAATTATTCACTTTTAATTTCTAAATAAATTTGTAATTTCTTACAAACAAATAAAAAACAGTGTAATTTACAATCACAGGTTGCTATGTGCACTTGACAGTTAAAGCGAGGCTGAGCTGAGTGCTGCTAATACTGCTGAAAGTAGCATTAGCATGGCTCTGATCTAGCACATGAAAGTGAGAGATGCGCCAGACTTCCTTCATCCAAATGGAGACACTCACATGGTCTAGACACACAATGCTGGCAGAGAATCCCTCCCTTTAACTATGGGGTGGTCACCATGGATACCACATACTCATCACCAATTTCTATTACTCTCCACATGGCACTCTGCGAAGGCCACACTACATCAGAAATCCAACTCAAAGCATCAGAAATGAAAGCTGTGAGTCTTCATGCCTGGTGATCTATCACAGGATGGTGAAAAATTGGAAGTGTAACTGGATTATGAGGGATTTGAATTTGACTCGATCAGACACCGTCAATATCAGAGTCCATGTGTTACTACGATCCTGCATACACCCTTTCATTCATGAGGTCTCCCACATGAAACTGCGCAAAACATAATCCTATGCACACACTACAACCTCAAAATGTCTCAATAATTCACAGCCCAAAGTTTCTTTGCCTGTTTCTCCTCTCTGTTTTTATTAGATATTCCTTTTGGATGGTTGCTCTTCTGGGAGCAACAGTGCAAGGCTGGAGAATTTCAATGTGGTTTATTCATTTTCCCCCCTTCCATCTCCATGTCAGTCTGAATCAAACAGTGGCATTTCTTCAGCACCAACTCACCTAACCTGCCATGGCGGAAGTCTTTTTTTTAACGGCTGGCTTGGTAGTTTTGGAAAGCATCATCAGCATGGCTGAAGCCAATTATTGACCTTCCAAACAGGGACTTTGCAGACGTTACTGTGACATGTCTTATTTGCTTACAATCGTCATGTCAAGTCTGCAAGGGCACTGGACTGCAAGGGGTGTAAACATACAACCCCAAATCAAAAAAGGTTGGGACAGTATGGAAAACACAAATAAAAAAAGAAAGTAGTGATTTTTAAATGTACTTTGACTTGTATTTCATTGCAGACAATGTGAACACAAAATATTTCATGTTTTGTCTGGTCAACTTAATTTCATTTGTAAATATACATCCTTTCCTGTCATTCAGACCTGCAACACATTCCAAAAAAGGTTGGGACAGGAGCAATTTAGGGCTAGTAATCAAGTAAATTGGTTAAATAATGATGTGATTTGAAACAGGTGATGTCAACAGGTGATTGTAATTATGATTTGGTACAAAAGCAGCATCCAAGAAAGGTCTAGTCCTTTAGGAGCAAAGATGGGCCAAGGATCGCCAGTTTACAAATACTTGAGAAAATTATTGAAATGTTTAAAAACAATGTTCCTCAAAGAAAGATAGGAAGACATGTGCTTATTTCACCTTCAACAGTGCATAACATAATTAAAAAATTCAAGAATGTGGAGAAATTTCAGTGCGTAAAGGACAAGGGCGCAAGCCTAAGCTGAACAACCGTGATCTCCGATCCCTCAGGCAGCACTGCATCAAGAATCGTCATTCATCTATAAGCGATATCACCACATGGGCTCAGGACTACTTTGGCAAACCTTTGTCAAGTACCACAATATGTAGTTACATCCACAAATGGCAGTTAAAACTGTACTGTGCCAAAAGGAAGCCCTATGTTAACAGTGTCCAGAAGCGCCGTCGACTTCTCTGGGCTCGGAGGCATCTGGGATGGACCATCACACAGTGGAAACGTGTACTGTGGTCAGATGAATCAGTATTTCAGGTATTTTTTGGGAGAAATGGACGCCGTGTGCTCCGGACCAAAGAAGAAAAGGATCATACAGACTGTTACCAGCAACAAGTCCAGAAGCCAGGGTCTGTCATGGTATGGGGTTTTGTCAGTGCCCTTGGCAAAGGTAACTTGCACTTCTGTGATGGCACCATTAATGCTGAAAAGTACATAGAGATTTTGGAGCACAATATGCTGCCTTCAAGAAGACATCTTTTCCAGGGACGTCCATGCATATTTCAACAAGATAATGCAAAACCACATTCTGCACACATTACAAAGTCCTGGCTGCGGAGGAAGAGGATACGGGTACTTGACTGGCCTGCCTGCAGTCCCGACCTGTCTCCAATAGAGAATGTGTGGCGCATTTTGAAGCGCAAAATGCGACAACGAAGACCCCGTACTGTTGCCCACCCCGCAGCAAGAATGGGACAAAATTACACCTGAAACACTTCATCACTTGGTGTCTTCAGTCCCTAAACGTCTTTTAAGTGTTGTGAAAAGGAATGGCAACATTATAAAGTGGTAAATGCTTTACTGTTCCAACTTTTTTTGAAATGTGTTGCAAGAACCAAAATAGGAATTTTGTTTTTTTGAAAAAAAACAAACAATAAAAATCATGAACACATTAAATTATGTGCTGTTGTATTGTCTGCAATGAAATACAAGTCAAAATACATTTAGAAATCACTACTTTATTTTTTTATTTGTGTTTTCCATACTGTCCCAACTTTTTCTGATTTGGGGTGCACTTAGGCATAGTAATGCTTTGAGCTAAGTGCTAACACCAGTATGCTAACACACTAACAATGCAGGTGTGTTTACCATCTTAGTTTACCGTCTAAGCATGCTAATTGCTAATTAGCTCTAAACCCAAAGTACAGCTGAAGCTGATGAAAAAAACAATGTTTTTTGCAGGACATTGACCTGATGTTTGCACTAGAGGTAAAGTTAAGGCACCACCAAACTCAATAGAATGTCTGTACACAGTTTCATGGCAATCATTTCTGCTCCTTTATAGTCTCTTCAAATGAACCAGCAACAAGAGACCTGGCACATGAATATGTATTATGTAAAAGCCAGCAGACAAGCTTAAACACCTAAAGGCAGGGGACCAGGCGGCAACAACTGTGCCTGTAAGATGTGTTCCTGGAGAGACACTTTAACTGATCTGTGTGTTGCTGTTAATAATGCATTGTTTCCTTGTGACAGGCACATTTCCCCGTCAATGGACCACCAGTGTCCTGCAGCTGCTTGTGATGTAAATACCCACAGCAGGAAAACCTTGGGGTGAGGTACAGGTAGTGGTCGAATGAGTGTGTGTTTGTATGTTTGTGTGTGTATGCAATGGGGAAGGGAGTATGTGTATTGGCATGCATGTGCATTAGAAAGAGGGAAAAAGAAACAAAGAGCTAGAGCGTAACTGGTTTAAAGAGACAGAACAAAACTCCTGTCAAGCATGAGCTGTGAAAGTCACATCGGGCCAGGTCAGAGTTCACTGAGCAGAATGCTCACTACAACCTCTGATGATGTTTGAAAGTGTTTGTTTGCTCAGGCTCATAATTGATGGATGGGTTTGTTTCTGTAGACTGAGGGACATTATTCTTCAGTGCCTGAAAGGCGTAAATGTTTTATGTAACAGCCTTCAAGTAAATAATTGGTGCATCTTTAAAGTAGTGTGGTATTCAGTTTGATCAGCAGGTCAGCTTATAGTCAACCAAATTCAAAGGCATGGTAAAATGGCTACATCATAGAGTACATGGTGAACATGGTAAACACCTGCTAAGCATCACCAAAATTGTGATCATTCTATTCTGGCTTTTCCTGATGTTAAAATCAGCAAGATGAGTTGAAAAACCTGAATGACATGCTAATAACACACTGATATTAGACATGCAGTTATTTCTCGAGCAGTAAAAAATAAAATAAAAGTGGTGCAGTTTGGTGTGAGACATTGGGCCCTATTTTAATGAACTAAGGGTACGTCGTGAAGCGCCTGGCGCATGTACGATTCTACTTTTGCTAGTTTAATGGCGGAAAAAAGGGTCCTTGCACCAGGCACATGGTTGGACTTAGTGTCTTAATTAATCATAGGTGTGTTTTTGGCGTAATATAATAGACTGTATTTTAATGGACAGCGTATGTGTGACATCACCCATTGGTTTGTGGAGATCTGCTATCCGTTTGCCGTTTCGGGCTCAGCTATCCTGGTTGCGGATGTGACAATTTTAGACAAGAGGGAGAAGTGAGGAAGGAGCTGCTTCCACTCTACGTTACGTTACACACTCACTGGCAATCACATCATAGCCACGCCCTAAAACACCCCCTGCTTTATCGCCGATTTAAAAATCAACGAGACCATAATTCAAAAAATGAACATCTTTCTGTGCTGCAGAAGACTTAAAACTAGCGATTGAGACCATAAACTAATTATGAAAATGTTTACCAAGGTAATAAATTAAGTGAGAAGTGGGTCACTTTCTCATAGACTTCTACAGAAACCGACCTCCTTTTGTAACCGCACATGTCGCCCCCTGCTGGAATTCAGACAGAATGCAGGTTTAAGGCACTTCCGCATTTGCAGCACTTCACCGAACTGGATGTGTTGTCCATTAACAGTCTATGCGTAACATATAATAAACCAATCAAAGTGACATCGCCCATTCCCTTTAAAAGCCAGGCGCATTTGTACCTTGGCACATTGCTATTATGATGGCGGATTTGCTAAGCAGGAAAGAGAGATTTTCAGGAGAAGAAACTGATCTGCTCGTGTGTGAAGTGAAAGCACCAGCAACCATGTAACCATGTAATATAAAATATATAGATATAGACAATAATACTTCACATTGTAATAGTTTTATTTTTAATCTTTTACATATTTGTGTGCTGCTGCGTGTCCCTGTGTGTGTAACAAGCAGTGTGTGTGCACATTTTACTAATGCGCTGTTAAAATAACAATGAATGCACTATCGACTTTAGACCAGGTTTTTGTTGGTCAATGGCGCGATCACTTTCGGCTGCCTCAAGATAGCAATACGGCAATAATGCACCTGAACACACCTCCCTGTAAGATCAGCACACCCGTGGGCGCAAAGATGGGCACAGGTGCATTTGCTATTTAATCAGGCGCTGGATGGGAAATTGACAACTGCGTCGGTCTTAAGCTAGCAAAGACACTTGTGTCGGGCTTTGCGCTGCGCTGGGTGCAAGATAGGGCCCATTATGTTTAATCTCCTCTTTGTCTATCTCTCCTCTCTCATTGCTGAGCTGTGTGTCACTATCCAGACCTCCATCAGAGAGGTGCTTGCTAATACTTGAGTGTGGTGCATGCTGGGATAGGGGGATTATCTGATCACCTGTTCCACGCTACATTCCCTCACTCTCTATCCAGGAGAGCTGCAGGTTTTAGTTGCAGGTGGTGTTTTCCTCTTAGCCCTCCCTCCGTTATATATTCCCTCATTACCTTTTTCTCACCTGCTAAGTAGGGACAGTCCTCTAATTACTCACCGTTGAGGTTCGCTATTGACACCATACATTTGCATGCATCCCTCCAGGTATTTCTCACGAGAAAACTCCTGATGCAAAGGTGAGGAGTCCTTCCATGGCCACAATTGTTACCCCAGAGCCCAACAAAAAGATCCTTTCATCCTTTCTTATTCAAAAGGGAAATAGTCTGTGTGCCCTGGAGACATTTGCTAACACGTTCCTGTAGTGGGTTATTTCCTACTTTAGTTCTTCAGATAAAGACAAGCCAGTGGTATTAACATTTAAGCCAGATGGCAAACTATTCACATAGGAGCTTTAACAATAGCAGTGCCCTCTATTTATTTCCCCTTTCACACATGCAGTCTATCCCTGAAATGTTCAGGAACATTTCCTGCATCGATATTCAGGGAAATCTGTACTGCCAATTTCCCACCTCAATTTCTAGTAACATTTCAGGGAAAATGTGTAAATGAAAGCAATAACATTGCAGGGACAAGCCCATAAAGGGTTATGTCTGTCTGACGAAAGACGCTTTCACGTGGAGCGAGCAAACCAATCACAAGACTGCATCCAACGCTCTTTTAATATTCCATTTTTTTGAGTGCGTGTTGATGATTCGAGTAGATCACATAAAGATATTACTTGCGTCGCAAACTTGTTAAATATTAAATACATGAAAAGGCACCGGACAAAAACAACTCCTCGCCCGCTAGGTTCCTAAAAATAATAAGAGACGTATTTACCCCATGTACACTTACATTCGGCCTTAATAGATTAACATCGGCTATTGCCATCGGCGCTTGTCACCTTATTTGCCAATATAGACCGATGACAGTAAACAATATAGTAACAACTTAAATGTCTGATAAGAATAGCCACTCTGCACAGCAGATTTCTTTTTTCCTTCTTGTTTTCCTTTATATGAAGCATCTATGAAGAGTGCTTTGCCTGTCATCAATATCGCCTGCAGAGAACTAACAGCAACAGATCCACCCTTAATAAGTAGTAGTGTTTTGAGTGTGTTCCATCTGTGGCCTGTTTTAATGACCTGGCACCAGTCCGACTGGGTGACATGCTTACATTGTCCTCAAACTTCCCTCACACTGTACACCATAATTAGACATAGATTCCTGAGGCAGTTGCGCAAATATGTTTTCCTCATGCAACACCGAAGAGGCCGCTTTGAAGTAAAGTATTTTCTAACTGTGGGTGAAAGGGTGTCTTTCGAGCGTGAGTCATACTAAAAGTCTTTGTTTCTTTTGTGCATCAGGCTAATGTTTGATGCCAGGGAGCAGATCCGTGCTGGAAAACCCTCTTGAGGTGACACTGCCAATAAGTCGTATAAGGAGAGCACAAGAGGGTTTCAGGAAAGGACAGAAATCCAGCCAAGCCTAGAAACCAAAACAGTTTGTGGTTCAGAAGGTTCATGCAGAGTGCTGTATGATGAAGTCTCCTTCTCTTGTTTTAAAAAGAATGAAAGCCAGTGTCATTTCAAACTGTGCGTTACTGACAGGATTTCTGTTATTGCTAAATTGAAAACTATTAAAGAATGTGACAGATGGTGTTTAGGAGAGCAAGGGGGGTCTTTTTGGCACAGGCCTTCACATAACCTGCTCATATATCATCTTAGTAGAGGATGATCCACTGTGGCACTCAACACTATTAATAATCAGAAGTACATCAAACCTAATTACTTTGTCACCTGGAGCACTGGATAAAACATATGTAGCATATGAGCATAGGATGACATCTGATAATGATGGCTTTCCCAGCTGTCTGCCAGGTCTTCCACTCACATCTGAACTAGCCTTCAGTGATTTTTTTTTATTTGTTGTTAAGGGAAAAGAATAGGAATAGGAAAAAAAATCAAATTAGAAACTCAAGGAAAAGAAAAAAATATATTTTCCTAATGTAGTAATATCTATCGATGCAGATGGCAGATTTATGTTGCCACAGCAATACAATAGAGGTGAATTGAATTTTGTCAGTGGGGCAGACCTTGAAACATTAAACATTTAAAATGTTTTATACCAGAACTAGCAGCCACAGAACATACTGTCAACAATTTCTTGGGTAAAAAGTTTCTCTAATGAAAAGGGTAAGAGTGAGGTCTGTGGGTTATCTTGAGCACAGTGACCCAAGGGGGGCACTGACTTATGTAGAGGTGGCATGAACATGAAGTACACACACACACACACACACACACACACACACACACACACACACACACACACACACACACACACACACACACACACACACACACATTAGTACATTACTTAAGTCTTTTCTTTGCATGCCACTTTCTACTTCTAAAAAAGCAAAAAAACGTTATTTTTACGTAGCTTTTATAAGTGTTGTTGCTTGCGTCTGATTTTTCCCGCAAAGTCACAGAATAATTTGCAGCAGGTAGACCGGCTCTACACTAACACATTCTGATGGTTCACAGATTTCTTTGTAACACCAGAAAACCCTGTGTTAGCGTATCCAGCCAGGTAAAAGGTAACAAGAGATTTCTTAATATAGGCCTAACCCTAACCCTTTGTCCAAAACGGCCGCCAGAATCAACACAAACTCAAAGTTACATATAGCCACTTCAAGTAAAGGATCTGAATACTACTTCCACCACTGGTTTTACCACTACCTGAAACAACATACCCACACCAACACAGCCCCTTAAGTTTTTTTTTAATGCAGTGCTGTTTTTGGTCTGAATGCCCAATCATTTCTTGGCACCTTTCACATTACTATGTGTTTTTTAGAAAAGTGAGAAAGGGTTACTGAAAACATCCAGGGGCACACAATGTTCAGCGCTGCAGCCACTCTCATGACATAATTTAATGTGGGTTTAGTTCACACCTAAACACAATTAAGGATTAATGGATTAAAAAGGATTGATCATGTTTGTGTAAAGTCCGCAAAAGTATATTGTAGTGATTAAGGATAAATCCAAATTTAAAACTGTTAAAGTATGTGTATCGGTTAGTGATGTTGACAGTGTTACTCAGTTCCCAAAGAAACTAATTCAATCCAGGCTTTGGCCTTTAGTGCTGCTGGCGCTGTGTAGTCTACAAACTGAGAAGCAAAGCAGCCCAGACATGCAGGGCCCACAGCCCCTCCAGCACTATAGCAGACAACACAAGAAACTCACATGGAGATTTTTCACTATACTTATAACACATTGTTACTAAGTCTCTTGTCACTCTGCCATGCAGGCATGTATCTATGCTGTCCTATGCACTTTAGGCAATGTGGGGACATCCAAGTGTATATACACCATGCAAATGGATACAGTCGGAGATAGTTTTACGTTAAGTTTGAGGATGACTATACAAATCATTCCTGCTGCCAGTCTTTATTAGAATATTGCTGAGAGATTTATGGGTGAGACTGAAGTGCCAGTATGCATGTTTTTGTTATTTCCTCAGGCTCACACCGACTGTATCTCAGTCACAGTAGCACAGCAACAGAGAGATAACATGAGTCAGCATACTTGGATTTAACACAGGGGAAAACAATTGGTATCAGAATGACACGTCGTAAAAGCTTTGTATTAAGAAGTGAGTTTCCATCACTATTGGGTGGTGTACATGTAAGTCACCCACTGATTTTTTTTTTGTAAGGCACACCCTTGAATATTAGAACTGTAACCATGGCACTGGTATCCTTTGAGCTGGTAAAAAGGAAAGAGGCCAATGTCATAGGGAAGGGGAAACAAGGAGGGTACGAGTAAGCGTCCTTGGGCTTCTTGAAAGGCGCTATATAAATAAAAGTTATTATTATTATTACTTAAGCATCCTTACTTTATTGGTTTAGTGAGTGATGATAATTAAAAGTTATTAAAACATATTTCCATTCAATAACTTCCTGGAAAAGTAAAATATATTGTGTAAGAACCAGCCTAGAACGTAGCTGCTGCTTCCAAAACTGTTTTCTTTTATCCTCTTTTGGAAAAGCAGCTGCTACACAAAAAGCTAATTATTTTATTTACAGTAAACCTTTGTGTAGACCCACACTGTATTGTACACTGTTCACCTTAAACTGTTTTGTTTACCTCTGCTTTAGTTTGACGTTTCCTCAAGTCTTTCACCCACTCCTTGAGGACATTGCTGACCTTTTTCTAGCTGCATGTTGGCTCTTCATTTAGGTGGAGCCAGCAACATTAAGAGCAGTAGGGCAAGAGATGCTGGTAAACTTTATCTGAGGAATTGCACTCTGGTCTATTGAGGTTGATGTACTGTAGAAGAAGTGAAGAAGGGGGTAGCTCTGTGTCCGTTATATGTTGGTTGCAGTAGAAGACGCCCAAAAATATATTCAGAAAATAATAATAATAATATATGTTTTAAGTTGCATTTACATGTGTTGTGCTGGTCTACCAGCAATCAAGTCAAATTAACTAGGTTGAGATTCTGGGGGTGTTTGTGACTTCATGGTGGGATGGGTGAGGGTGTGGGAGAGGAAGGGAGTATCCTGTCTCTGCAGAAACAATAGTTGTACAGGTCAGTATTGAGAGTCTGTTAGTTCCCATGGAGTTTAAGATAACCTTTCAGTGGCAACTCCCAACACTTCAACCAGGCTTAACATGGTTGGCATAGAAATAGAGACACAGAAAACAAAAGTGGCCCCACAGTTGTGGCTTTGCTGAGTGGGTTCATTCCACTAATTTACCTTTACTTCACTTCCTTACGGAGAATGTCAATGGATGTACGTATAAATAAACTAAAGCAGAGAAACTTAGATGATGCAATGTGGCTTTCTCCTTTGAAAACTATGAATGCTTGTTGTGGCAATTAATAAGTTTAACACTGAGTCACATTATAAAGTAGTAAATTGAATTAGAATTAACAGGGAACACTAACAAATGCACAGTTAAAATATTTGCAACATTCAGGTTCTGGTCTCCCTTTACTCTCCTTTCAGGCATTTCAGCATTTAACATTCAATCGATCACCTGTCTGTCTGACGGTGTTTTAATAGTTATGTGAACAAACAACGCTGACATTTGTTTAAACTCACCTGTCTTTACTAATGATGTCTACAATCAAATCATAACATGCACCAAAGGTGCAACTGGCCAAGCAGGTTTGGATAGTATTTAAACGACAGAAGCTCTGTCAGATTAGTAGAACCTGAATATGAATTCGCTTGATGGGGTCATGACCTTGGCGTCCTATCGCAAGGCAGGAAGTGAACAAAAGCCGAGAGGAAGTATTGCACTCTTACCCACTAGGAGTGCCATGACATCCTCAGGAAGCATCCATGGAGCGGAGCATTGCCAAGTCAAGATAAAAAGCCAATGGGAGAGAGTGCACAAATTGTTCTCCATATCCTTGGTCTCCACCTCTGTGAGACTGCATTCACACAAACACACTGTGCTTGTCAACCTATAGGCAGAGCACAGATACATTTCACTTTGTAGAGGAGAGTTTATGACAAGGAGTCATGCTTTTCTGTGAGCCAGACTGTTAAGCCGAAAAGGACGCACAATACAACAGAGGCAGAAAGACTGTCAAGTCAAGTTTATTGTTAATTCTGCAATATGTGCCAGACATACAGAGCAATAAGGACATGTACAACAAGTATAAAATAAAAGATAAGAAATATATACAAATAAAGATCCAGAGTTCTTGGGGTCAGAGGGGAGGGAGAGAGGGGAGGGTGTTGAGCTTCCTGACTGCCTGTGGAATGAAGACTGCCAGTCTGGTGGAACAGGCTAGGATGCTCCGGTACCATTTCCCAGATGGCAAGAGGCCGAAGAGGCTGTGTGAGGGGTGGCTGAGGTCCCCCACAATGCTGGTTGCTTTGCAGGTGAGGCGGGTTTGGTAAATGCCCAAGAGTGAGGGGAGTGGGACACCAATGATCCGCCCAGCAGCATGACTGCCAGTAGTTATTTGTGTGGTGGTTGTGTAATAGGTTTTCTGAGTGTTTGAGATTGTAGTAACAGCTATTGCAGCTATGGGAACAAAGCGTGTATCATGTGGCCAGCTTTTTAATATGAACACAAGATGAGGAAGCACTTCATCTCAGAAACATGGAATAAAATGACCATGCCCTAAGCCTGGCAATGAAACCTAATTAATAGAAATAATAGAAAATTAAAGGTACATAAAAGGTACAAATGCAATACCAGTACATAAACAATCCAAAACTATTTGTTTCAATTATTCATTTATTTCTTTACATCAGTACATTTATTTTATCTTAGCTTAGCATGAAGACTTGAAACAGAGAGAAACAGCTAGCGGACCTCAGCTGTGTCCGTGTATGCGTCTGACACTTTAATGCGACCTCCCTGATCAGATAGTGATCGAATATATTTCTATATTCACACGCAATAGGTGCATCCAAAGTGGCACTTAGTGCAAGAGAGAGCCTTCCTTTTCTTTATATTTCGTTTTATTTTGTAATGGTGGGCCCGTACAAGATGCACTTTGTTGAGGAGAGCATAGCGGAGATGATTGATTAACACAACTACAGTGACCACAATGCTATAAGACAACGGGTCTCAGCTGTGCTCCAGCCCCGGTTTTCCTCCTCTCTTCCCTTTGCTCTTGCTCGGGAGAGGAACTCCTGTGTGGCAGGAAGATGACGTGAGACCTACTTTTGATTAATTGTCTGTATTGTGCCCACATGCTATCCATACTGAAATCCGAACTCAATGTGAGCCAGGCCACCTCGGCATGTGGTCTTGCGGATCGGATCCCAATGCGAGCAAGTTCTGAAAAAAAGTTCTACAAAAGTCGCATTGAAAAGACAAGTGTAACCATGGCTTAAATCTTACTAATAGACATGTTATATCTTGGTTGTTTAATCTGTGCTAAAACCGAAGTGTAAAAATGGCATGTGGCTTTATTGGGGTTGTGTTTGGGGACTATTTCTGAGGTGGGAGCAGCAAAGACTCCAGGAAGTTAGTGCTAGAAAAAGTCTGGAACTTACCTGACTTTCATGTTAAAGTGGTTATAAGTAACTTTCAGTTTTTGTGTTGATTCTAGCAGCTGCTTTGGACAAAAGAGGTAGTGTTTTAACGACACCTGCTGTCATAAAGGTCTTTTCTTTACGGTGCTGTATTTCCCACTGTAGATTGCTGAGTTAGCATTACCGGGAGGTCATATAGTCGCGATGAATATTTTGCTTAGACAGAAAATCATTCATTTACAATAAGAGAATACATTACAGATGCATTGTTGAATTTCAAGTGTTGCATACGGTAACTTAGTCTACTTTGGATGTCTCGTGAGCTAAACCTGGTATCACTGTCACTGTGTCACGAGCCAAAGCATATTTTTGTAGCAACCAACGTAATAACTTAGATTAATATAGTGGATTTCAAGAAACCCAAGGAGGCTTTACACAGGTACAGGGGGACAAGGGAAAAGAAAATAGTAAGATGATTTGTGATTGTGATTTTGCCTGTTGTCTTTCACCTTCCTTTTAGCTGTAAGTTCTTCATTTAATTTCCTTTTTTCCTGTGATGGCCCTGCTCCAGTATCAGCCATAACTATAACAGATAACTTCTAACATAAAATTTAAATACAATTAGGCCTATATAAAGAAATCTCCTGCTACCTTTTACCTGGCTGGATACAATAACTCTAACAGGCTTTTTCCGGTCTTCAGCTGAAATTTGTGACCCGTCAGAATGTTTGCTCTGTAGCGCCGTCTACCTGCCGTAAATCATTTTGTGACTTTGCGGGGAAAATCGGACCCGGGCAGAAGCGTTAATAAAAACTAAATTAAAATAGCGTTCTTTTCACTGTTAGTCTCGTTTACTGCTACAGGTCATTTATGATCGTTGGATGGAAAGTTACTCAGTTTCAGAAACATTTAAAAGTTACATCTAATCACTTCAGTGAGCAGAAAAAGTCCTGTTGGTGAAATACTCCAGTCAATGTATGGAGGCATCAAGCATCAGGCAAAAGCAGCTAATGTGTTTGGGAAAACAGCCCTTGTCAGAGCCCTTCCCATTTTTCTGTGAATTTTACGGTTATATTGTCCTGGGATGGTAGCAGGACCTCCCAGATAACTAGTTTTACAGATTCTGATACATAATCATTGTATGTGTGAAAATTATTTCTCCTGCATGCATATCTAAACACTTCAGTGGCTCAGTGATGTAATCCAGTTTTTACCTCCCCCATGGGTACTAGCAGCACAACATAAACTCTGTCCTAGTTCAGTACCTCCCAGAAGGTTGGTGTGAAGAGGAAATATGACGCATACTAAGTATGAATCATATATGACCCACCTAGAGGACTTGGTTGTGTTTCTTCTTTTTATAATCAGACCCAGTCCTCTGCTGAATGAAATCACCATTGAAACTTGGGTAGATGGATTATTTGTTCAAATTTTGCCACTCAACTTTACAGTGACAGCCAAAAAAAGACCCCAGCCAGCCTTGGAGAACAGAGGTGTATTGAGAATCTCAAAGTGGGTTGGCTAGTCCTCCCCAGGCTGATGTCTCGGTTTGTGATTTTATTCAATTAAACACTATTTACCTTTCACATAATGTCAACACTGATGTAGAGCAGCGGTGGGTAGAAATTAACTCACCTGTACCTCACATTATATTGTGTCGAACACACACAATTTAAACGACACAGAAATACATATGCGCGCGCGCACAACCACACACACACACACACACACACTTTGGCATGAGTTTGTTTATCCAGCTCGGTCAAGACCAGCGTACGGTCCTCGTCCCCTTCCCCATTTGATGTGTGAAAAGTGGAAGGAAATCAAAGTCATTTCCTTCGTTCTGGCCGCTGTGGGTTGTGTTTCCCTGGGGCAGGAGAGGCGAGACTGGCAGTAAAGTATCGTTGAGCCTGCAGAGTCTGGGAAGTGTATGGAGCACCACATGTTGCCAAAAAATAACAGAGGAAACTGTTGCTCAAAGGTACCAACCGCAGGTAGGGGAAAAGGAAGGTGGTTCAAGCACTCAATTGTGAACTTGGCTCCAAGGAGTTGTTTACTTTCATTCAGTGTGATCAGACAGCCTGAAATCCCCTTCCTCCCTCCTCTCCTACCTAATTTGTTCATTTGCTTGTTTAACTGAGTCACTCACTCACATTCAGTCACTCACCTCAGGAGATGAGAAAAGTTTGTTCTAAACACTCTTGAATTGTTAAACAAGTTTTTATATTGTTGAAAGTTTCCCTGTGATATCTAGATATTATGCTTTTCTTTTCTCATTTAAATGCTAATAACTTTGAGGACATCATCACAGAAAATGCTGGGAGCAAAGCTTTTCCCCTATCTGGTCGCAGCACAAGGTGAGCACCTGCCTGCTGAATTGGAGATATTACTAATTCTTGTTGGCAGTTTTAGCTTAGTTTGAAGACTTTGTGCATGCGTACATGTGCACAAATATGTGTGTGTTTGTGCGTGAGAGAGAGTGTGTTAGCTGTAGACAAAATACTTTCAGGAATCAGAATTATGTTGATATGCCTGGCAATGAGGTAGTTGTAGCCAGTGTGAAACAAAGAGCACGTTGTGTTTTGAATTTACAATTTTTTTAAGAGTCTGTGCTTGAAACAGCACCTCAGGTTGTGATCGGAAAAGCATTAGCCTACTTAGTAATGCTGCAAAATGTGATTGCCTTTTTTCAGCGACAAGTAGGGATTACAATTCTAAATTCAGTTATTACATTACTCATCCCAGTAACAATCCTTTACTTTGACAATTCGGGGCTCGATTTGCTTGCTGTCTTACCAGAGGTTTGATGGACGGTTGATACTCGTTTCTTCTTGATACTACAACGTACGTTGGCTTGGTGCAGAGGTTAAAGGTGTGGAAAGGTACTTAGCCAAAAAAGGAACCAAAAGAGGATAAATGTGCCTCCTGGAAACACAAAACGTCTTATTTGCATGCTGTGTCTTCTCAGCTGCCAGCTAGCCACCAGTAGCTTTGCCTACGTTCATACATTAGTCTGTATTCACAACGTTCCACTTCTGGGATTGCTCTGTTTGCCGCCGGAAATTCCGCCGTATTTCCTTCTTTTCGGCCAGATGTCCGTTACCTTCCTCTTTCTTTGTGTTGGAATTTTAAACTCTGGTCGATTTATGAGGACTATGGTTAACTGCTCCTCAGATCTCTGCAGGGTAAATCCAGACAGCTAGCTAGACTATCTGTCTCTAATCTGAGTTTTTTGTTGCACAAGTAAAACAACTTTTGAACGTACAAATGTTCCATCAAAACAAGTTCCTTCATCTTTTTCATCCCAGAATGCTGTATGGACCAGCCAGACCCTCCTCTGCAGCGCTGTGGAGGAAGGTCTGGCAAACCAAGACTATTCATACGGTGACCAGACGCCCCGTAATAATAACAAAATACATGGGAGATAGGTCTGGCAATGCGAAGCTACAAGTAATGTAGCTAATTACGTTTCAGTGACTAATATGTAATGAGTAACTGAATAAAAGAAATGGTCTGGTCAGGTTTAACAGAAGTACGTAGGAAGGATGGTCAGAAAGTTGTAAAGCAAAAACGGAGCAACAGCAACAGAAGAATCTCGTTTCACCTCAACAGGCCGAGATTGAATCTGAAACCTACATGGTTCAACACAATACGAAAACACAAAGCAGCCTCTACAGAGTGTCACATCTCTCCACACATATTGAAACTGGGATTATGATACGAATGATCTTTTGAACCGTGTAAGAATCACAAATGCTGATATAACACCTGGCATCTGTTAATGCCCTGCAGGCAGAGCCCCACAGAAAGCACTGTTCACACCTCAGCTGGAATGCAGGCTCTGCTGCAGTACATTAAAACAACTTCATACACCACTTAGATAGATGTCAACAGCAGCTTGAAATCATGCACTGGCAAGATTTTTTTATCACAAATATTACAGTTAAGGCCCACTTAGGAGCAAGAAGTCCTTCTGGGTAATGTAAACAGCTCACCCTCGATTCCCATCAAGCAGAAAAGATCGACTATAAGCAATCAGGGCTGACAGCTGATTTTTTTTTCTTTCAGAAAACTCCAGATGAGCTTGGAGAAGCTTCTCACAAAATCTGCCGTGTCCTTACTGAATAGATAACTTGTCCTGAAGAGGAGGAAAGTCTCATCAAACTGATCCTTTTCTATTTTAGCTCTGCCAAGTCACTTTAAAAAAGAACCTTTATGTTAGGCCAGACTGCAGAGTAAAAAAAGCTACAGTGCCAGCGTCATGGCTTCATATGGAAGAACATTTGAGCTGGACAGCTTCTTTTGACCTCATTGAGCCAAACGCTGAACACCTTACAAACTTTCTCTCTAATTCCAGACGAGTTTCATGGTGAATCGAGTACATGCAATTTAAAGCTCCAGATTGAATGAGGGACAGATAATGCAGGTGTGAAAGGACACTGAATGGAATATGATTAAAAATGGGAAAATGTTTAATTTTCTCAATGAGCTTTAGAAAATCTTTACAGGCGGTAACTTGGTGACTTTGAAGCATCCAATCAGTGTTTAAATAGACGAGCAAATTAAGCATTTTAATCGACTTTTCCATGTACCATCAAATGAATTACAATTACCCTTTTTTTTTCAAATCAATGGGTACACAACCAAGATAAGACTTTTAATTTCTGATAAGTTGGACCTGGCAATCATTACATTGTCTGTGCTCTAAGTGGCTAAAATAGACCTGGGAGGTCAAATATTCAATGGAATAAAATGAATGTAACGCAAACTTGTATAATGAAACTTTTACCCAGGGATCGGTGAAGTTAATCAAAGTTATTTTATCTTTTATAATACGCATTTTTAAAAGTATAACTCAGGTAAGTAAAAGTGAACTTGTGAGCATGTAAAAAGGATTTATTTTTAGGCCACTCACTTGTTGATTGAGAGAAAAAGGACACTGAAGGCAGCCTATAAGCTGAATCCTTTCCCTCCACACCTCATGTGTGGGTGGCAGATGGTAGCTCGCTGGTTGTCACAGCGATAGAAGATGGAAATACAGGCGACTGATTCAAAGCAAGCAAACACCCCCTTTGTGAAAGACACTTTGCCATACTAGTATACTACCTATAAATTCACACAGGAGCTGATGTTTTTTCTGTTATCACTGTGAATCAAAGCACAAGTTGTTAATGTCCTGATAATTGATATATACACATAACAACAGCAGTGGCATACAAACTACATTACTTCATGCTTCTTTTTAATAGCCTATATGTTTTCCTGGCAACTCCTGGTGATACTGTCACTAAATATTTCTGTCATCATCTCTCTGCCATATGAGCTGTATTTCTTTAGCCAGACTAGCCATCAACAGATCCAGAATTTATAAAAAAAAAAATGTTTTTCTTCCTCCCTTAAACAGTTTACAACTGGTGTTGTTATGTGAGATATGGATTGTGGTAATGTGTTCATGTTCTTCTCATTGCTTCTGTAGCTTGTAGTCTAACGCATTCAGCCATTAAAACTGCTATAATCAATATTTTTTTTTGATCAAATGATAATGTGTTATGTGAAAGGTGTCGCTTGGAGTGACAAACCCACAGATAATTATCACCCAACTGCAGTTCCCCTCAGGTACACCGAGTGTTTCAGCATCTTTCAGCTCATTGTCTTGATTTTCCGGCCGACAGTCATCAGTGATTTCACAGACACCTACTGTAGGAGTCCAATCAGTGAAAATAATCATCATAAAAGTTGCCCAATTATTTTATTTCCATTTAGGAAAGGGATTTTGTAAAGTACACCTCTGTTTTTTTCTGTTTTATTAGCATAAATTAGGTGAACCCAAACGACGGTTATAATAATAAAAAATGATCTTCACCAATTATTTTGGATAACATTAGATAACATTATGGCCATAAAGACTTACAATGAATGTGTTTACAGACAAGGGGGATACAAAATGTTTTATGATAATAAAGAGGCGTTGTTTACTTTATAGGCTGTGTACCTGTGTTATTACATTGTCTCGGTCACATAACAGCGATATATAACCAAAAGATGTATTCTGGAATTCATTCAAAACTTTAATATGTTTTTAAAAGTAATAAATAAATAAATGTTTTTTTAAATTTAACTGAAAGAGACTATTATATTAAGCGCAATTATTTCTGAGAGTTAATTGTACAGCAAAGCTCTAGATTTGAGTCCTTTATTCATTCGCTCTCACATTTCTGCAAGGTCTGCGGCTCACTATGTCCATGGGCACATTAGATTACCAACATTTATAACTGAATTATTACCAATTAAAAAGGAGAAACCAATGAGGTTCACCATGATTTTCCAACGTTTTGCACTTTGTGTAATAATAAAGATCATTTAGTACATAAACACATCATGATACTATTAAAACTTCAGTATTGAATGAGTAATATCCTTGTTTCCCCTCTCTTCCGTGACAGCATACAGTGGTATACCACGGTAGTAAATCACGTCTCCTGATGGGCGGCTCGGCTCACAGCTGCCCGCCCTGTGGGTGTGTTTAAGGCAAATAGGCCTGTGCATCCACCTGCTAGCGCCCTGCCTCTCTCCAGTCAGGAGCGCCCAACTTTCCTGAGGAGAACACGCTGCGTGCCTGGACCTCTCTACGCCACAGGGACTTTGTTACCAACTGCTTTTTCCCACGAGATGTCGATTGTGCTCGTGCGACAATATCTCCTCGCCTCGCGGTCTCGCATAAGATTGAACTAAGAAAGAAACATTTTCTCATTTTTTTTTTTTTTTTAAACTGCCTTTTTCTTATTGTGCACTGACAACTCCGGGGCCAATAACCACGCAGGTACAGACTGCCCTCCTGAGCAGGGACTGTACCGGGATTTTCTATTATTATTGATTTCAACTTGGAGACGAAAGTGACCGATCTGTTGGAATTGGTTTGTTCAATGACTTGCAAGGTTGAACCTGAAGTTACATTCGGAAAGCTGTAGCAATAAGGTAAGCCTTTTTGTGCTGTTGCTTTATGCTTATTATTTTGTATTTAACCTGCTTTTAGGTTAAAAAAAAAGCTTACCTGTCTGCAGCTGCGCTTTTTTTATTTATTTGCAGCATGCCTCTTATGACTGTTTTGTTTTCTATAAACATCTGAACAGAAAAACCTAATCATAATTTTAATTTCCGACAAATCACAGCCTTAATTCTTACATGAATTGTTACTAATATGTATTTAATTGCTATTTAGTTTATCTTGCGCTCTAATACCACACCAGTCTGTTTACACTTCTGTCTGCCATGTGTAGCCAAGGCTACCTTTTTTTTTTGCATACATTTTGTATTCTTCATTGCTGAAGAATTTAGTGATGGCAATCAATTCATAACGTTTGATGTAGTTTCCATTGTCATATTTTCAGAAAGAGCCTTTTTATTTGTCTGTTGGGAAATGTGACAAATCAGCAGTTTTTGTTGTTTTTTATTTCCCCTGAATAAACCAGCAGGATCCATGAGAAGGGTTATGTTGCCACTGACAACTTGTGGTTATTAGCTTTTGTCTTCAACACGGACATTACATTTGTCCGTGTGGCAGTTAATAACTTGCAGACACAAACAATGAAACAGCTGAGAGCATCAGTGGATGTGATATATTCTGTAGTTTGATGATGACGTTTCCATAAAAGGTCATTTTGCAAACTTAAACTTATGTGTTTATTTTGTGACACAAAATGACTGAAGTAGAGCAGATATATTTTTCTTTATAGCATAGTGTGAGTGGACTGTGTCTCTCAGTCTCCACAGTGTCATTTGGGAGCAGTGCCTTGTTTGATTTCATCTGCATGTGTGAAGGACTCGGCCTCTGTCTCAGAATAAACAGCTGGATGGTTAACAAATTGTCAGTAAATAGCCAAGGTTTAAACAGCTGGGTTATGCTCATAAATCCACTTCAGCCAGCCAGTCTGAGGTCTCTTGGGCTCTGCTGATTTCTCCAAAGGTGTGTTTGGGATGGAGACCTGCTCCGAAGTGTTCAGTGTTTGTAGTCCAAACATGGAGGGGAGAAGAGTTTTGTGTCCCACCACTGAGGTCAGGTTGTTTTTGGGAATAGCAAAAAGTTTCATCTGTCCATTTAAAAAAACAGACAAGAGGCAACATGGTAGAGATGATTAAATGAACCATTGATGGAGAATGTCCAAAGGCAAGAGGTGGCCTGTTAGACAAGTCTCTCTGAAGATTTGTGACAGATGTGTGGATCATTGTGGTTGCTCCCAGGTGTCTATCATTCATTAACTGGAGACTTTATTGATGACCACCACTGCATTGTTTGGAAGACTTGCTTAACTGTTCCAGTTAGCGTTTGAGCCCGTCATCATTTGTAACCCCTTTAGCAAGAAGTTAATATTTTATTTTAGATTGCCCCAATCACAACTTTTTTTTGTCTCTTTCTCTAGTAAGCGTGGGGACGTGGTATAACCCGCTATTAGGTGAAGCTATAATTACAGAGCAGCACACACACGTATGGTGTCATGAGTCATGGTGTCAGGAATGTGTTTTGGGTGCGTGGAAACGAGCAGAAGAAGAAGAGCTTCTCTCGCTCGAGTCAGCGTGATCTTCCCATTTGTCACCCAAGCACACACTCCGAAAAACAAACATAATTCTCCCAGAGATCTGGGCGTAATCTCCACACCTCAGCGCTGCATCACCCAAGACTCGCAGAGACGGGGCCCTTGGGAGCCGTTGATTTGACATGTCACATAAATTAATAAATGAAAACAGACTTATTGTGTGGGAGATCATTTTTTGCAGCATAGAGTTGAGAATGCATTTTCTCGTCTCACGTGTTTGTTTTTGTCCCTGCAGAGATTTATTTAAAACACTCTTTGTGCTGGTGGAAGTTGGTCGACCATGCAGCTGGATGGTCTGTGGACGGTCCACGCCCTCCTGGCACTGTCCAGCTTCGCTCTCGGGAACCCAGTGAGCAATGAGCCATTGGCCGCACCCCGTGTCTTCATCTCCTTCAAAGGTAGGAACCTGAACCTCATGCTTCACTCTTTTATTCCAACCCGACTCTCATTCCTGGTTTGCAACTGGTGTTCTGACTCGTCTAATTCTGTGCCGGTTTATTAAACTCTGCCATGTGTTTACTCATTGTACGACTGATGACTTGACAGTTGTGTAATTGAAGGGAATGTGGCTTTTTGCAGAGGAAGAACTTACAGCATCACCAGAATCTCATGTTACACCGCAGAGCAAACCGCAAACAAATCATGCAATTCTTATGGGCTGCCCCTTCCTCAGAAGTAATAACCACCAGATGCTTCCACTAGCTTATATTGTACAAACAATTAAAAACGCAAACGGCAGAGCATATGCATATATTGAAGATATAGTGTGTGTGTGTGTGTGTGTGTGTGTCTTGTTCATACTCTTTTTGAAAGAATATACATGATTATTGTTTTAGTTAATCAAATGCAGCGTCTTTATCTTCAATCATCTTCATTATGGAATCCCTAAATTGGAGCCACAAAAGAGAGACGGGATGATAAGGAGCATGTAATAACTCCATGGCCATTATGTGATTATTCCCTGGTGAGGCAGTACTTTAGAGGTCTGTGTTTGTGCGTTCCAGCGGCCGTACAGATTAGGTTTGACGGGTTGCCGGGTTTTGAGGGGTGCAGAGTGAGAGAGGGTATTATCAAGAGCAAATTGCCAGGATCAGCCAAGCAGAGCGACGTCCCCGAGGCCTGTCCTGCTCGGAGATCAAGCCTTTGATTAGCATCCAGAGAAAAGCTGAGGGAGCGAGCAGCAGCGCCCCTGTTTGCTTTGCTTTCCATTTCCCAGCGCTCCCTAGTACAAGTTGACTTAATTAAGTGGACTGGCACAGTTCATTGTTGAAGGCGTTTTCCTGCTTTAATCAAGTAGGATTTACCACATCAGTGAACGCACATCCAGAGCAAGGGCAGATTTTTTTTTTCATTTTCCAAATATCATTTTAGTCAGTTTTCTACACTTTATTTTTTTTTAGAGAACTGTGTAAATTGTTTTTTATGCTATAGGATATTCTGTGAGCAGTCTCATTGGCTGCTTTTGTGTAGGTGCACCTTTGGATGGCTGAACTCAGTAGAAATGTATTTGAAAGCAGCGGACTACAGGCACTGTTCTCTGGCTGACAGGCAAAGTGGAAAAAGCTTGGCTCTCCTGCTTACCTGTGTGTGTTTGCCTCTCCAGTCAATATGAATTTCACAGTCTACTGCCGCTGCCTCTCTCAAAGGAATGCACCCCCCTCTCCATTCAATATTATGACTCTCTCTCCCTTAATTGCTTTTTGAGAGGCCCATGTAGTCCTTACCTTGGCAAGCAGGCTGTGCTTCCCCTGATGCATCGTGTTGTGTTAAGTTTTGCTTGAGCTGTTTGGGATTGCAGTTTGCCTCTGAGCAGCAACTTTAATGGAACACAGTTTGACGACAAATGTGGACAAAATGCAGTTTTTTTATGAGACTGAGGAAAAGAATGTGCTAATTATCAGTCCCCTGTTTATTATTATTGATCATTATGGCAGCGTGTCACACTGTGAAGAAAAACTTAAATTGCAGCTATAAAGCTGAGTGTTTCTCTCAGTGTTGAACTAAACACAGGTTCCAAACTGATTAACTCGGTAGCTGAGGAGCGAGGTTCAGAACCATGACCTCCATCTGGGAGGCCCTCACTTCCCTATTAAAGCAGGTAGAGTAAATCATGGGACCTAATTGCTATGCTTTGGCTTCATGTAGTGCGCACAGCTTTTATGACAGGGAGAACACCTTCTGTGGTATTGCTCAAAATATTCAGAAGATATTAGGTGAAAAAAATGCATCTACTTATACACATTTCAATAAGATTAGGGTTTGTAGAGTCTGAGGGATAAACCTTGGGAGTAGACTTTGTTCAGGCTTATCACATTTTCTGTGCTAGCAAGCTGAGTTAGCAGAAAGAAAGATGTCTGCCTCAGTTCAAACAGCAAATAAATGTAATCAATGTCAGATGAGAACTGAGTGTTTTGTAGGGAGCGAGTAAAGAAAATCCTCCGTAGATAATCAGTAGACATTAGTTGACACAAGACCGGAAACCCCCAAGAGAGGAATCATATCCAATAGTTGACCTGGAACTGCTGAGCCTCTGCTAGTTTGAGGTAACACTCACCCAAAGTGACTCATGGCATGAAATGTAAGAATACTGTCATTTAGATTAGTGTGTTTAATGTAGGGCTGCAACTATTGATTATTTTTCATTATTTCATTGATTAACTGTTTTTGCCTATGAGAAGTCATAAAACAGTGAGATAGGTCTGTTATTATGTCCCACAGCTCAAGGCAATATATTCAGATGGCTTTTTTATTCAACCATAAGTCCAAAACCCCAAATCATTCAGTTTATTGTCATGTACGACAAACAAAGCATCGTGTCGTTGCATTTGAGAAGCTAGAGCCAGCTTATGTTTGGCAATTTTGCCTGTAAAATTACCAAAGTGGTTAATCGATCATCAAAATACTTTTCTGTCGTTGACTAATTGACTAATAGACTAGTTGTTGCAGTTGCATTTTTATTTATGTTTTTACCAAGAGGCATCATTTTGTTATAAAACCACTCATTTTGTCAGTGAAAGAAAAACAATCTGATGCTTTTGAAACTTTAGTCAGTTCTGTACTTTCTCTAGAGCCATGTATGTATTTAAATTAGTGACCTTGATTTTTCTTTGTGTACAGGAGTGGAGGTGTATGGTAAAGACGTTCAAATTGCCGACATATCAGCCCATTTTTAAAGCTGTCCATCACTGAAGTGAAATACTGAATTTACATGTGAAAGGATTGGGTGAGAGCATTGCCTCTCCCTGAGACTCCTAAATCACGCAAGTGCCTTTGTAGCGTAAATCCATTAAGATGTCGACTGATTTATATGTGCAGTTTCTTTTATTCTTGCTTTTGTATTACACTGTGAGGTACAGGAAACACCACAATTTTGAATGGACGGAACACTTTCAAGGGAGGTTTTGCAAAGACTGTAACATTACTGCTGTTGGCCCCAATTCCTTCTATGACATGTTGGAGTTCATGCAGAAGAGACGATCCAAATCTAAATTATGACTATATTTCTGGCCGTACTGTATACCATACATGAACCTCTGCCACAACTTCATTCAATCACAAAACATCATTTTACTACAGCCCATACAAAGTTGAAGCAAATCCATGCTTTATATGCAATTGTTTACATGGAGGGGTAACTGGCAACTAAAAGCCTTTACCGTAGTGACATTCTAGAGATCTTTAAACAAGGGCTTTTCTCAGTCTTCCCAGATAAACAGACAGCAGGTAAACATTGGTTCAGAATAAACAGAGGCACAGGGCCAAGAATCCCCACCACTGTACATTTTCACTTTGAAAAGCCATGCAGACATAATCTACAGCTGAGGGTGGAGCCATGACTTGCGCCACAAAGACCATGTGAGAATTACAGTAACATCTCACCTTTTCTCAACGGCTGCTTTGACAATTGCAGTAATGGAATTATGGTATGTCAGCACAAAGGAAAAGTTCTTTAAATACCATAACATCATCACGATTACACCATGCTCGACCCTCCTCCTACTGAGTGTAGGCCAAATCCACACAGACGACACCAAAATGGGGGTCAACTTTGCCGCAATACACAAGCTCACCGCCGCCAGGGTAGGTGGCAGTAAAAGGAAGCAGCTCTGGCTCGTCATTATTCCAGATATTTATCATCTGCACGCCCTCCTGTGAAGGGCTAACAGCAGGCTCCTATTTTTACTCCTCAGCAAAGTCTTTAGTCTATATTGGGTGTGTGTGTGTGTGTGTGTGTGTGTGTGTGTGTGTGTGTGTGTGGGTGTGGGTGTGTGTGGGTGTGTGTGGGTGGGTGGATGAGTTTGTTTGTGTGTGTGGGTGGCAGCATAGAGGGTAAGAAACTTTGGGGTTAAATGCCAAGCATTCTCATTTTGGCCCTGGTTATGCAGGAGTTATGTTTTTTTGTCATTTAATGGCCATGAATAACAGATGAGGATTAAATCTGACAATGTGAGCTAAAAAGCAGTTTAGGAGTGTATTCATACAGTAAGGTAGCTGTTTTGATAAGTCAACAGTTTCCTATCAGTTCATCTCTGGGCTTGCCCAATTACTGCCGCCCTGTCACTTATACTAGTAAATGTTTAAACTGTTATTACTGTTGTTCACACAATACAGTCCAGTGGTCACTTTGTTCTTTGCACTCCAGAGGTAGGCTACACATTAGTGGTCGGAATTATTTTACGCTGTTGTTGCTGACCTGATTGGCTATGACAGCATGTTTTTTCTTTTTTTAATTAACAACTATAATTTGGTTTCTATGGGAAATTTGCATCCAAGCCTCCTGAGTTTTTACTGCTCTATGAAGTAAATGTAATGTGACATTTATATTTGCTCAAGGTGATCATCACTAATAACTTCCTGTTTAGCCGCAGTGTAATTTACAGGATACCTCAAGCATATTGGCACACGTTCACCCTAACTGTAATATAAGTATTGTCGAACCACAGGCAGAAGCCACAAAACCACTGCCCCAGTAGTCTGGCACCACTGCTGTGATCTCTATTTACTGTTTGTGAGGTCTTATTTCATATATCCCCACAGCAGCAAAGTAATGACTGACAAAGCATTGACAACCACTATTATTTTGGCCATGTCCCAGACCTCAGCTTCTCTCCACAGCAGCTAAGCCAGGTTATATTTAGTGTAAAACTCTCTTCTCCCTCAGCAGGCCCACAGCAGTCATTTGTAGCACCGTGGTTAACCATTGAACACAGTCGGCAGGGTGGTGACGGTGGTTTAAGTGCAAACGCAGCTTGGTCCGGCACAACTTGCACTCTGCTGTGATCCAGCTGTCGAGAGTGTCACTTTATTGTTAGGTCCTGGTTGGCTTGAAACTATCCTTAACTGTGTAAAACATTTGAAATGTGATTGAGTGGGTATAGAGACTGTAGTGTGGGGTCTAGTCTGAGCCCAGTGTTCAAGAAGCAGTGGTAATCCTTCACTGTGGTGCACATAACTTAATAATTTCTCTCCCTTCTGTCTAATGTGTGAGCTCTCTAACCTTTGGAATAGAATTTGTGTTACATTTAATTCCATACATCATTGTGGAACAATACAAAAAAATGCATGGCACAGATGCCTTTACTTGTTTAGTAGTTCAGGGATACAATCCTAAATTCATGTCTGAAATGAATGTATGTTTCCTTGACAAAGCTAAAGTCTGAGCATATAGCTGTATATCTCAAACTTTCATGGTTCTCTTCATTGCTTTTCAATCAAATTCATGCAACAATCGGGATAAAATGAAATGTGATTGCTGACCACCTCCTCCAAACTCGGGGCATGGATGATCATCTAGTCAGAGGTAATCGTTAAACGACTTTGTCCAATAGTCTCAGGTTGACAGGACAGGAATGACGGATCGATTATCTATCTGCCTGTGAGCTCCTGTTACATAAACTATGTCTCCTATTTGGTGGATGACTGATAGGACCATGATTGCATTTTCTTTTCGGACCAATTGGTACATTGTTTGCATTGGAATGCAATGAAGATGATTGTGAAAAAAAACATCAGTGCGCTTTGGTGATTGGTCACATTTAAAGCGTGATATCAGTGACATTCTATAAATGTATTTGTATTTCAATGTGAGCTTCAAACAGTTTTCACACAAATTCTGCAGTTATTGCTTTTAAACCATGCTTGTCTGTCATTTTAGCATATTTTACACACAACGGTAGTTTAAAGTAATGTTGTGTGTGCAATGCATGATTGCATTTGAATATGGCAAAAATCTGTCTCCATAAAGCTTTGCTGCTCTGTCAGTCCTATAGAAGTCAGCACTGCTGCTTTTCTCACCCCTCTCCATGTCAGGTGTATGTGTGGGACAGACGTGTTATATTCCACAAAATAAAATGAGTATGTTAGCACCTTTCAGCACATTGAACCTGAATCCAGCAGTAATTTTGTGTACGTCTCTAGCTTCCCTCTGCAAATAAAATCGCGGTCACAATGTCATCTCATAGCTGTGTCAGCCAACCATTAGCGCTGTCTGCGCCTCCCACCCAGTGCTGATGGAATATCTGTTTTATTCTCTCCTTCCCATGGTTGTTAAATGCACACAACCCTTTCTTTATGATGGCCGATGAATTGAGTCATTGTACTTGAGTGTTATAGAATATAGTCAGTTGGCACCTTGCTCTACTTGATTCTTATGCCATATGGTCGCAAGGTTGTAAAGTGTATCGCAGGCAGTTTGGGTGGTCCTAATGTTTGATAAAAGAGGAAACAGTATTAGTGCTTGTCTTGATTCCCCAAAATCTGGCCAATGGGTGCTGGATATATTATATGTGTGCAGGTGCAGAAGTGTTAGCAGGTAACAAGGCTCTTATACATCTCTAGGGGATTACTGTGGGCAGGGGACTCTGAAGGTGACAGAGTGCCGACTAAATATAGTCTAACTCATCTTTGAACGCTCGGTTTCCTGCTGCAGTTCTGTCTGTCTTCCCTCTCCTACTCATTTCTCTTCCTCTGGCATGGGAACGGCAGTAAATGCACGGGGCCCAGAGTGTTTGGGATTCCTAGCATGAAAGCACTGCTCTCTTTTAGCATCTGCAGAAAGAGGGATATGTTGTGTTGTGAGCATAGTGTTCTCTCTTTGGTCAGGGTTTCACCTGTGGAACAGCCTCCTGAGTCAGGTTACGGGCTCTGTCAGTGCCTCGCCTCCAGTGAAACCAAGGTCGTCTTTCGAAAAGACTGAAGACCCAGTGTTGTCTGTCCGTCTTGTCTTTCACGGGCATGTTGTTGCATCTGTTGCTGCCCCCCTTCAAAAAAAAAAAAGCTCTCCACACCAGACTAGAAAATACCAACCAAATTGTCCAGATACCGTGAATCACTTTCTCCCCACCAGTGCAGCATCTCCTTCCATATATTTTTTTTATGGAACTACAATTGTACTTTTTCCAACTTTACTATAATTGGCCAAAATTACAGACTTAGAACATGTATGTATTTTATGTCTATGCAGAATGTAGGCAAACATGTTGGAGCTGTAAATGATTCCACATGCCCGAACGAAGGAATAGGAAAGCACTTGGTTATTCACTGTAATCACAAAAACTGCCAGGGCAAGGTTTTACTCTCACTATGGTAGCTGGAGACCATGCCAGTCCCATCACAGGAGCCCTGACGGGTGTGATTAAACTTTATGAATCTTTTCAGTGAAAACTGTCATTCACCGTCTTTTGTTATTATAGTAACCCTTTGTACAGGAAACTGTTAACAGAAAATGATGTAGCATTCTCAGGCTTGACATATTGCTTGATCTGAGCCTGTGACTTGGTATCTAGTACACCTGCCAAGCTTCAAGGTTGGTCCTTTTTCTAGGTGGCACAATTAAGACTTCCTGTGGGATTTTGTTTCTTTTCTCACCTGTGAAAACAGGGCATTAGTGGAGACTGGATAAACAGGTTGAGGACTCAGACTGGCTTTGTCTCTGCACCGCCGCTGGGGCTGAACACTGTATATTCTTAGCGCTACTGTTTCTCTTGTGGCAGATTAAGGTGTCAGGTAGAATAATGGTCCAGGCGGATTAGATGCGTTCGTGGATCCAGCTCAAACCTGCGCCCAGGGTTTACACTTTAGAATGTGATCTACTGTGATTTATTTCCTAAAAGTGTTACTTAAAAAATAAAACATGGTGAACTAGCAGAAAACAAGTGAAGGAGTCAGTAGAGGGAACAATATGAAAGGGAAAAAGGAATTCAGTGGCCACATAAGTAAACGACTCTCGATTGAGCCCCTATACTCGGAAGTGCTGGACACAGGGGTGACTTGACTGCCATTGTCTACCATTTAGCTACTCACAGAGAAACTGTGTTGTCTTAGATCAGCAGACAAGGAAATGCACTTAATATTTGGTGCATGAAAATGCAGATGGTATTCAAGTTTTAGTCATTTCTGTTTCTGTCTGGGCTTCAGCAGTTCCTTCGTAGCCACCCCGTCAAAGTACTCCCTTCAGCCCCTGTACAACTCGTCCAGAACAAGGAAAACTGCCTGGTCTTCCACCCCTGGCTGTACGTACTTTGCTCTTATCATATTCAAAGCTCAGTGCTGGCATACCAGCCTTTGAAGGGATCTGCACCCCCGTACTTCCAGGCCTGTGGCTCCAGCCCTAGACAACACACCGCCCACTCCCTGCTCTGTGTTAAGGTACAAGAAGGTGCATGGTTCACTCTTTGCTACAAAAAGCCAAGTCATCACTTGTTCACTCTTGTTTCTTCCTTCCGGCTCCCAAATGGTTAGCACTCTGATCTGAACAGCAAAGTCACTCCCTTTCTGCACTTGTAGGCTTAGAAGTCATCTCCTCAAGAAGTACCTCATATCACCCTTGTTTATCTGAATCATATATGTGCTAGTTGCTCTGAAAATACTGTCTTACTCTGTTCTTAGGTCTGATTGTATTCTTTCATTATCACGCATCACACTTTTTTCTTACACGGACCACTTTCTGTGGTCATAGGCCCACAGATAATATCTGATCCTTGATCTTCTGACTACTGCTTGGCTGTCATTTTGTTACCCTCTGGATTAGTATGTTGTCCTTTAATGTAAATACAGATCATTTAAATACTATGGCTTGGATTGTACTTGGAAGTTTGTGGCTGTCATTATTACCTATTTTATACTTCCTGGCCAATAGTGCAAGTGAAGGTTTGCTTTATCCCATCCTCACATGCATGTGTAGATCCCTGAAGATGTTAAGTATATGGGAGTTTTTCGTGTGTGTGTGTGTGTGTGTGTGTGTGTGGCCGCGTGCCTGCGTGTGTGGGAGGGGGGCATGACCCTGACTACAGAGGTCAAGGCCACTGCCCCCACTCTGATCTACAACCTCAACATCATTTCTCACCATCTGTCAGTGGGGGATTGAGTTTCAGATGTGTTTCGTTGCATCAGAGGCAGGGCCACTAATGTGACCTCTCTTCTTTGAGGCCTACAGTAAATACGCCATGACTGAGTTAGTGAACTGTAGCTTAACCTCAGACTAAGGCAGAAAATAATATTACACACACACAAATGATAGTGATGGCAATGCATTTTGCAAGTCCAGCTAAATGTGGTCCAGGACAATCAGTTTGTTCTGCACTTGAAATATTGCATATATTCATGGACTTTACATTAGCCCCAGCAAACCTGGTGTAGTCACAATGGGTTTGTTTCCAGTTTCCAACAATTGAACATTTTCTTCACTTAAAATAAGAAGTCTTATTATTCAGTCATTTTGGTGGAATGGGATGATTTGGTGTTATAATTATACATGTAATATGTACAATATGGTACTATGTAACATGTAAACTCCAGTTGAAGGGTTTAAACAGAAAGAAGCATATGTTTGGATCAGCTGCAGTATTCAAATATTATTTAGGGAAACAAATCAATAAAATAGCTAATAAATTATTTTGAGTTCTCTGGCACTTAATCTTTGTTTTATGATAATCTTAACAAAGGTTGCAAAAATACTGATTACCAAAGTTATGTAAGCATGGCAATCATGGTGATGCAATTTGATGACATGTATTAAGTAAGAATTAAATTAACAACAGCGTATGTAATGCAAGAATAGAAGCCATGCATCTCCAACATGTTCTGCGTGTATGATATGTCAGTATTATAGAAATCTGTAGTTAACCTTTGTGGCCGTTTGTGGCATTAATTAGGTTGGGTTATGTATCAGATCAAAAGGTGAAACAGAGACTGATCGGAGCTAGACTTGGCTACAAGTCTATAGCTATTATGGCTATTACAAGTTCAGATCATTTAAATCTATACAATGCAGACCCAGTGCAGCATTTTGACCTTTTCTTCTTAGTATATCAGACCAACAAGCACTCAATGTCGAGCCATACTCATATGGGTTTGTTAAACACAGCAACTGGATGCTATACTGATCATTATCTTAGCGTTCGCTGAAACATGTTAAGAGTAAATTGCAGTCATCATTTCACTCAATCCTCCAATCCTTTCAGCATGTTTGTCCCTTTTTCCCACCTTCTCATCTGGTCAATGATGAGATCATATACTATTCCACTTTTGCAAGGGGAAATAAATAAGGCTGTTTGGAAGACATACTGAAGAGTTTAGCCCATAAGAGCACTCAGGCATATTACAATGCATGCACTTTGATGCCTTTGTAGTGGCGTGGTTTTGAAATGCTGATTTGGAGATTTCCCTATTGCTGCCTCCTGCCTGTTGGCGGAGTAGGTGTTAATTGCAATGTGTGGGGATGGACTCTCATTTACATGCATTCAGGCCGGGGCCAGCGGTGAACCCCCCAAAGGCGTTTTTTTGTCAACGACCCATCCTTTCAGGCTCCCTCCTGCGGCGGTGCCTCCTCTTGATTAGTGAAGGAGTGAAAAAGAGGATTCCTGGCTTGCAATTCCCCTTGTTGTTGTTGTTGTTTGGCGTCGCCCACACACTCTTCCCCCTGTGAAGGTCCTATAGCTGCAGGGGTGTTTGTGTAGGTTTGCCTCTTGTTCACAGAAGTCCGTTCACATTCCGGGAGACCTAGGGGTGGGCGTCAAACTGGCATCAGGCCTTTTTTGTCAATGAATGCGGCGCACAGCATCCCGCTGGCCTTTCTCTGTGCTGCCTATAGATTTCTCAGTCCAGGTCCAAGGAGCATCACTGTGGCGCTGCAAAGGGTTTAGAATGGAGGTGAAAAATGAGGTCCTCGGATGGAGGGAAAATGAAAGTCAAGAGGAGCAGAGGGGATTATTTACATCCTCCTCTCCAGCCTGGCATGCTGCCAAACCAGTAGTGGGTGATGTGTTGCAATATGAAAGCACAAGGATTACGAGTATTAGGGGTAATGTTTGTGAAACTATTTGGTAATGCCCTAATGTTGCTCACTTTGTTCAATCACTCGCCCCCCGTCTGTGATTCTCTGATCTCCCTGCTTGTCTAAGCAGGATGTACATGCTCTTGAGCTCTGCGAATCCTCTCATTGTTTTGTAAATCTTAAGATGAGAGCGGGTGGTGTTACTATGTGCGCTAAGTCCCTGTTTGACTTATTAACTCAGTTGCTAGTTTTGCTTAGGCCTTCAATAGAGGGTTAATGAACACTTTATTGCCACTTTACTGTGTGGATCTTAGTGGAGGTATTTAATTTCCCCCCAGGGACGTCCTGTGGCGTTTCCCAGAGTTTCGGAGCAGCCTACTTTGCATTTCCTTTCTGTGAGAAGACAAACGGGCCAAGAGTCCAAGATGAACTGCTCTTAGAGAGGGAGGGTGAGAGAGAGAAAATGGGACAGACAGAGGAAGAGAAGCAGGCAGAGCACAGGCTAGGATTTCACTCCTACTTCTTTCCCTCCAAGCTCTGAATCAGTCCAAAGTCTCTCTCATGGGCTGCAGTATGGATCGGGTTTTACCCCCTCTCCCACCTTCCCAGTTTTGACATGCTTATGTTTTATCATCCCTTTTGGAAATAGAAGACAGGCCGCAAGGGTGCTCGCTGAAGAATGGAGTTGCAGAAAGTGTAGAAGAAGTTTTTTTCAGGGTAAAAAGTCCTGTCAGTAATTGTACACTGTTGTCCATATTCTGTCACTTAACTGGGGTTCAGCTCCACCAGTGTGTAATCAGGCAGCCATCCATCCATTTGACACCATTGTGGTTGTATATAACTGTGACGAGTGTTTACTATTTTAAGGCCTGTAATTAAGCCAGTTAAACTTCCCTTTTTCCGTCATAGTGCACGACCAGACTGGCGTTCCAAGGGGTCCCAGTGCCCACCTTTGTCACA
This sequence comes from Gymnocephalus cernua, assembly GCA_023631565.1. Lineage (NCBI taxonomy): Eukaryota > Metazoa > Chordata > Actinopteri > Perciformes > Percidae > Gymnocephalus > Gymnocephalus cernua. Next base: position 35,442,584 of record CM042428.1, on the reverse strand, counting down.
TGTTGGACCCAGTGGTGAACGATGGCTTTTTAATGGAGGCCTCCCTGCAGAAGAATGGCCCTAGCTAGTGAAACCAACCTGAGGGAATATATTTAAAAGACTGGCAAAAGAGCAGTAATAAATGAGCAGCTCTTCCTGTTTTCTTAAACGTGGAAGGAGCATTGAGTAAAGGTAATTGATCGTAACTAATTAGCGGTGGAGAGATAAATGATGGTTAGGTGAGATGCAGCCCTTTTAATGACACGCTGTGGGGATGGAATGCACTGTGGAGTTGACTCTTCTGTGAGTCTGTTGAGGCTGCAAGCCCACGGTAAAGCTCAGTCATGTGTTTGTGTTTGTGAGCTAATCTCCAAGGCACCTTAGGAGCGCTGGAGCATCTGGAAATAAATCAAGTGAATTTTCCGACATGACTTTTGAGCTGTTTTTGAGCAACGACTAGTTTCCGAAATAAAGTATTGCATTCAATATAAGAATTACTGCTGGAGTGTCTGTTTTGCTTGTAGGGACATGGCAGGTGTTTACAGTTTAAATTCGGACACTTGTTGCATGTGACAGTGTATAATCATGCTGCCGGTCGTCAGCTTTGACACAGGAACAATATGCTGCTCTGGTGCAAGTTGTCCTATACCTCTCTATGGCCTCTCACCAGCAATATGTTATGTTGCAAGATGGGGACGAACACTGCATAAAAAAGCACTACCATAACTCAGACGTAACTTTATGATGACTCCATTTATTATGATATGCACGGTTGGAAGGAAAACCAGGAGTGTCTTCTGGCTGGAGCAAAAGCACAAGAAAGCCCACTGAAATTAAATCAACAAGGGAGCATAAACCGTGGGTTTTTTAAATGATGTGCTGTTTGAGTTTCACCTTGTCAAAACATAGCAGGAAGAAAACATCTTATATAATCCAAGATCCAAGTTGTGTCAAGTTCTAAAATAACTCGCAGACACCATAATCACTGATAGATGCAGCGATGATGACTCTTCTCACAGACGGGGCCGACCTCTGCCTGTTCGTCTTTCTTAGATTAACACGTCCTCAGTTCTCTCTCTTAGCAACATGCTTCCGCTGCTTGGCAATGGTTGTCTCTTGAGATGTCAAGAAAATTCACTTTCATGCGTTAACCAGAAGGGGAAGCTCTGAAAAGAGCTGTCATGACCCGGGACAATCACTGACACACCTGATAGTTTACCTGTCAAAGAGTTTCCACTCCTTTTTAATTCTCCTTTTAATTTATTGTGATTGCTGTTCATGTGATATTAAGTGTGTGTTGATAAGCCTGTGGACATTATCGTTCTTTTGTCAGTGGTTTGTGTGTCTCACGTAAGGTGAAAAATCTCCTACATAGCAATCCCATCTGATTAAATGCTATTTCCACAGGAGATGACAGATACAACACTATGCCAGTATACCATTAGGTCTTTATTCTCTCTAATGTGGCACACAATTCATTTAATCAGACATTAGGCTTGGCAAGAGATGAATGTTATGAAGGGAAGTGCTACTGTTAAGTGCTCCATTTCAATGGAACTTGAAACTGCAGCCTCGGTTCAGACTTCATCCTTCACTTGCTTGTTAGGAAATAAAAAGGCCTTGAGGTTGATTGTGATAAATATCATCTGAAAAACGAGTCCTTTCCGGAAATGCATCGTTGTTAACCTCACTGAGCTCTGGAATGAGCAGATATTTATGACTTATCTCTCCTTCATGTCAGAAAAACTACTTTGAAAAACTGCTGCTATCAAAGCTTTATGTATTATCTTATGATGTAGAGTAATAATGGGCACAGCATGTAGAAATGTATTTTTAAATCATTGTCTGTATAATAATAAAAAAGAGTGTTCCCAGGTCTTGGCTTTTTATGTTGCAGAGCAGCTCAACCACATTATATTGCTGCCAAACCATCCATTCATCCAACCACTTTACTGCTGACCATAGGCCAAACTATAATGCAGAATTTATAATGTGTTTGTCATGCTGTACCTGTCAGACATTTACCAAACATCAGTGTGGTTAGAGAGTTAGTTGAGTTAGTTGGTAGTTGAGAGTTAGGAACTTACTTCTGAATAGCAACCTTTTTACCACAATAATCTGTCAGATTCACATCTCAAAGTCTGTTTATTTTGTCCAGAAGTTGGAGGTTTTATAAAAATAAAACTGAGCATTATCTTAAAGTGCTCATATTATGCTCATTTTCTGGTTCATAATTGTATTTAGAGGTTGTACCAGAATAGGTTTATGTGGTTTCATTTTCAAAAACCACCATTTATTTGTTGTACTGCATATTGCTGCAGCTCCTCTTTTCACCCTGTGTGTTGAGCTCTCTGTTTTAGCTACAGAGTGAGACATCTCACTTCTGTTCCATCTTTGTTGGGAGTCGCACATGCACAGTAAGTACTGCTAGCTTGTCAGTTGCAGAGTGTGAGGGAGTGCCACGCAAGTAAAGGCTGGACTACAACAGAGCTGTTTGGAGCAGTTTGTGAACAGTGTTTTCTGTTGGAGATGGTAAGTCCCTTTGGAGTGGACTTTGGGACTTTTCACTTTGTAAACCTATAACGGGCACAAAAAGATATATAACACAATAAAGTAAAGGGAAAAAGCCAAAAAGCATAATATGAGCAATTTAACTGTCATTTTTTTGTGCTAAATATATTTTCATACGGAAATGAATGAAAAGCTGCTTGGAAGTAGACAAAATGTTGAAAAAAGAAAAAGGAAAATCTAATAAACTGTTGTGTGTTTTTTTTTTGGGGGGGGGGTGGGGGGGGGGGGTGAGAAGTGCTAACACATACATAATTGGTAGTAAATGGGCTAAAGTATACAAGAGCACTGGCATGATCCAGTGGTGATGCACACCAATTATTCTCCCACTGTTCCCAGTGGTGATTATACAGCAGATAATCAGACATTATTGCCAAATATTTTCTTTGCAGTGAACTCTCTCTGGCTGAGATACAAGCCAGACTTCTCTGAGGAATAGTCGTTGTTCTCAAGATAAACTTGCCTGGGGAAGCAGATTACACTCTCCTCACACAGAGGTTCCAGAAGAGCTCTGTTTTGACTTGTCTCCCTTAATTGCTGTGTCAATTAAAATGTTTTTCAGAAACATCATGTGGGCAGGGCAGGGGCCAGGAGGATCGCGAGAGGCTCTATCTTGTTCAGGATTGCCTGCAGTGTTGATGCAGAGAGAGAGAGAGAGAGAGAGAGAGAGAGAGTGAGAGAGAGAGAGAGAGTGAGAGAGAGAGAGAGAGAGAGAGAGAGTGAGAGAGAGAGAGTGAGAGAGAGAGAGAGAGAGAGAGAGAGAGAAAGTGAAGTTGAGCTGCCTCCTGAGCTGGGGTGAGCAGCCAAACACAAGCTTTAGGTGTGTTTTCCTGTCCAAATCAGATTAACATATTCTGACATAGCAGTAACTGAGAGGCACCTTTATCAAGATGTAAATGCAATAAAGCTTAGCTGAAAGTGCTGTTGATTTTCGGGAGTGTAGATCTACTGTAAAGGGATGATGGACGTTTTTGGAAAATGTCAGAGATGGAGAAATTTTTAGCAAATTGATAATGAAATGAAATAATGAAGTCACTTAAACACTGTCACCTCTACAATCTTACTTTAAGCATGCTTTATTTAAAAATGATGGGAAATGATGTGAAAGTTATGGATGAATGAGGCCAATGATAACATGCCATATTAACTGCTTACAGATTGGAGCTGAGTTTTGTTCTGTTTGGCAAAGTGTAAAACATCTATCAGTATTGTCTTTTGGGACAAGAAAGACTCGACCCATGATGGGTTTCGTACCAAATTGAGGGTTAATTGCCAAGTGCTGCAGGGCCAGAAAAACCAGTGTGAGAACGAGGCAGTTCCCTCCACAGTGAGGTTTACTGGATCTTTGGTACTTAATAGAGCCTAAAGCTGGATTTAGATGTGCTTGTAAGGTAGCTGTAGCCATAGCTACACCATAGGCTACACTGTGGTTGAAGTGCGCCTCCTAAAAATGTAACTACATGCTCAGACTGTAGTTTTGAGTTTTAAAAAGCCTCCATTATCTTTTCCTTTTCAGCAACCTTTTCAGCCTTCTGCGATCACCATTCTCTTTCACAATGCATGAAACAGCATAATATTCTCATATCGTCGCTGTCGGGTGAAAACCTTGTATGTGCAAAAATGTTTTTCAGTAAATGATAAAAAGGCTAATTTGAAAAAAATTTTTGAGCTATTTACCTCAGACGAAGTCAGACAAAATCGCCTCATCACTGTTTAAATATTTGTAAAATCTACAGACAGACATAAAGGGTGACCAGTAGCATTGATTTATGAAAACAAATGAAAATAACGAAATATGGAGATACAAGGTTTCTGCCCAACAGCGATGATATTCGGTAATGAAACAATGCAGACCCTCACATCATCGCTTGTATCAAAAAGTGAATGAAAGAATGCAAGAACAGTTTGAGGAATATAATTAAAGCATGTTACAGTAGAGGTGCAGGGTCGTCCACCAGAAAAGTTGAACCCGGCTCACCTTTGCCGCAACACATTGCACCATCATCCAGCTACACACTGCGTTGGCCTGTTAAATACGTATAGGCACACATTCCTCGAATATTCTACCATCAACCTCATGATAGCTAAGAAGCAGGATAATATGAACGCCATAGTGGTGGATAACTTCCCACAGTTATGAGATTCTTCTAGTAATATAAACCACTGTGCAGTGGTTTGGTGACTAATAAGCCTTCAAACTCATAGATCTATCACTCAAAGTCAACTCGATTTTAAATTGTTTTTTTTGTTTAACCTTTATTTATCCAGGTAAGTCGATTGGGAACACATTCTCATTTGCAATGATGACCTGTCACATTCACACAGTTCCACATTCATACCTGGAAGCTGCCCAGTACAACCACAGTCTGATCTGCTGGCCAATGAGCAGCTCCACTGGGGGCGTTGGGGTTAAGGGCCTTGCTCAAGGGCACCTCAGTGGTGGTAATGAGGGAGGGACAAGTGCTGCTCTTTCACTTTCCCCACCCAGATTTGATCCTGCTGGTCTGGGGATTACCACACACACACACACACACACACACACACACACACACACACACACACACACACACACACACACACACACACACACACACACACACACAAAATACACAAAAACATAAATAACATATTTATTCTTCTCCAAACCTGTAGTAACACACCCTCACCAACACAGACGCTTGTGTTTTTTTAACTTTTTATGCTGTTATTGGTCTAAACACCTACTAAGGTCTTAGCTCCAAAGATGAGCCCTCAAGGTCCGTCAAATAAAGCACAACTTTGTCTCAAACTGGGATAAAGTAGAGATAACTGCAATTATCTGTTACACTTTTCTCTCACTGAAAAAACTTCTTCTGGGATTCCTCCTCCCCGCTTGTTTCTTGTCTTTACCATCTAGGAATTCACTCTGAACAAAAGCTGTATTTTAGCCACTTTGCAATGTATACTTCCGACCTCTCCCGTAGCTCATTACTTGCTGCCAGAACTTCTCAAGAGGAGGGCTGCAGGGTCACAGAATAGGATATCCTGCCTGTCAGTCAATGTCAGGGCTGTCAGGTGTACCTCGCTGTTGCAGATTTAAACCCAAGTGGGGGGGGAAGAAGCACTAGTCATTAAAATCTTGCAAGGAGGCCGAGTTTTGATTTTAGCCAAAGCTCAGTATATTTCCACAGCTGTCAAGCTGTCTTTATGTCTGCTGCCATGTGTGGATGTCACCGCAGGCACGGCTGAGTCGAGAGAAACAGCTTTCCCCTGAGTTAATGAGGAAGAGGGATGAGGATGGGGGGGGGGAGAGACAAATATGAGGAGTTGTGGGTGAGACATGATCTGCTCTTTTTGTGTTTTTTTTATGTAGACCCAGTGTTGTCCCCGGGTCATATGGGATTAATATTGTGACCAGTGGATGGCTGTAGAGAAATTTGATTAAATTAAGATTTTCTGCACACACGGTAGATGCATCACATGATTTAAAGTGTTTTTTCAGTGCAGTGACCCTGAAGGAATATGGTATTGAAAATGGAAGAATTAAGTAAATTGACAGTTATTTGGGTGGCATTTAACAGCTTGAGTGAAACACACCCATCATATAGTCTACAGTGTTTATAGTTATGGTTCTGTGACTAAATACGTTCTACTTGTAATCTCAGTCACACTGGCCAATATGGAACGCAGACAGGGACATGTAGTACAGGGAACCCTTTTGAGGTTCTTTTTAAGACTTTTCATCTACTTTTCTCCTCCCGTCTACCCTCTCCTCCCCTCCCACTTACTGTGTTCTGCTGTCATGCCAGCCTCAAAGGTTATAAATGACTGTGGATTTGGGAGCCTTTCATGGGTTTTTGTAGAGGACTCCCTTTGTAAACTTCAAATGTTTGGGGTCAAAGCAAGGCTATACACGCAGAAGAATTATGGATGTGTGAAGTGTGAATTTGTTATTGGAATGATGATAAAAGGAAGTCTTAGAGGGATAGTATATCATACCACTCCAAAAAAACAAACAACAGAATGGTTGTTAGAGGGAGTGTGGATCCGTCAAATTTGGAAAGCAAGTGTTCAAAAAAGATTCATACAGTTTCTTTTCCCCACCTGGTTGTAGTGCAACACTACTGGAAAGCGTGAGCGCTGACCTCTAAGTGCACTCAGTCTCTTGGAGAGATTGCAGCCTGTGACAGACCATGATGCCGCCCCATTAGCTGAGATAAGGCACGCAGGGATTGAGAAGCTCAGATCAATGAGTCATTATGGGGAGTGCAGAGCTGTGGCCACAAACGCTGCCAGAGCAGGATGCTTATAGTTGTGGCTTAGCGGCAACGCAGCCAAGCAATTCCTTTAGCCGCTTCCCACCAGCCTGTAGTGAGGCCATCCTGGAAGAAAAACCCAGCAGGATTTTCTCCGGATTAACGATTGATTCCATGTTGAATGTGCTATCCAGGAATGATGAGACAGGGCATCAACCTTTTCAACTGACACATTTCAGATTGCCAGAGCAGCCATTAGGTTTCTCACCTTGACATAGTTTACTTTAATTCTCATGTATGGATTCTGCTTTTCTGTGGAATGCAGTACATGTAAGGCTTGGCTCTTTTTTTTGTACCGTGGTCTCAGATGTTCTTTCCTGTGAAAAAAATATTTAGCTTATTAAAAAGAAAACTGGATGACAAAATATACTTAAAAGCTGTTTTTTTTAGCTGCATTTCCAACATTATTATGGTATCTTAGCCTATAAAAATGATGGCCAAACTACAGAAATAATAAATGGTTGTAATAAATGAATTATCCTTTAATATGTATCCAGTTCCTTTTCCTTTATCAAGCTCTTCCTCTGGTGCAATCTGTGGTAGTGACAAGCTTTTCATAACAGGTAGGGCACTGCTGACCTCTCATAATGGCTCTGACAATTTGTTTAGTGCTCATAATGAATAGAAAATGTAGGATGCACTCTTAACAGAGACACACCCAAGAGAGTGGACAATGGCCACTTGTTGCCGGTCATCATGTGTGACCAACATTATCCTTACACGCTGGTCTGTTGTATCCCTGCGTTGGCTGGCGACAGTAAGATAGATGCAGGAAACTCATTAAGTGACTTTAAGTCTTTATTTTAAAAATGTGTTTTGTGCAATTTAATGGGTTGTGTACTGAGACCCCTCCCTCATCCCATCCTCATGCATAGGCTGCCCATTTAAAATCTTCCCTGAGGCTTAGTGCTCCCTTAATAGCCACTCCTCTGTGTTACTCTCTGACTACATTTTGGCTGATATTGATCAAACTTGAAAGAGGAGCCCTTAAGTGAATGTGTAAAAAGTCCTGGTAATCAATGATTGACAGTTGATGTTTCGCTCATCAAGGTCACTTTGCCAATTTCAGCCCGTAGAAGAGCTGCAGGGAAATGAAGTGACGAGTGAAAAAGAGGGTTTGTTTTGTCTCATCAGATTTTGCTGTACCAGAGGGAGGTCGAACTGAGAGAACGACTTTCAATCACAGAAGTACTTCAGCTCCAAGAGCAGGACAGAGCACAGCTGAAAGGAGAAAATCGATCTTTGTGGCACTAGCATATTTGCACCCGGCTAGACATAACGCTGCTAAGATAATGCTTTTTCAGTCCGCCATTACAGCTACAGTTTATTGAACTGAGACACAACCACTGTGCTGTTTTTTGTGCATTTAAGAATGACTAAATCACATTTTGAGTGTAATATATACACATTGTTGAAAAGATGTATAGACCTGTAGTTAGAGCTCAGCGAAGGCAACCTGCGGAGTGGGATTTCACCCCAAAAAGTTAGTACACATTTCTGTTTAATCTGGTTGCACCTCAAGTCAATTAAATACATTTTGACAAGCACATTTCCTCTTAATGTGTTTAAAGGTCCCACCTATTCGGATTCTGTTTGACTGAGAACGTGAGAAAACTTGAGTGTCTATGATAAAGCGCTATATGAAAATGTAATATATAGTAATAAAACAGGAGAAGCCTCCCCTGATTTAGAAAGCATATTGCCTATGTTGGGGAAGCAATGAAGTGTTTATGGTGGGGTTTTAAGAGGCCGTACTGAGGGGGTTTAAAGGAAGAGAACAAGGATGCTTTGGCTGTGTGTCTTTTTTTTTCTCTCTCCGAGGGCTGAGGTTTTGGTCAACATTGCCAAAGCAAACACCTCTGTATTCCACCACAGACGAACCAATATCAACCTTTCACAAGCTTCTTGCTTTCTGTACCTTCCATCAGGATTCACCTCATTTCTGCTTAGTTTGCGTGCTGATTTTTGCATGTGTAGAGGAACTGGGCACTTTCAACTTGTATCCATTACAGCACTGTTGCATCTCATGCTTACATTGCATCTTCAGCTGCCGCCTGTCCAAACTATCACGAGTCACACTTGTTGTGTGCAAGGTGCTTAGCTTACGTGTGTGCATGCTATGCATATTATCTGTACGTGTGTGTGAGAGAGACCGAGGGATGAGTCCACACACACATCTCTCTCACTCACCCACTCTGTCTGCTTCTCTCTCTATTCATCTCCTGCAGTTATCGGGCTGATTGTATCACCCTTTTAGCTGCAGGGAGATTACCAGTGACAAACTGGGAAAGCTAAATCGGCTTGGTAAACTCACTGACCCTGCAACCCCCCCCCCCCCCCCCCTCTTCCCCCACTATCTCCTTAACACAACCTTACATGGACATAGAGAGTGGTCTGCCAAAACAACAGTTTTAACACAGATAACACTTGGAGGAACTCTCAAGGTGAAGACTGAATTCAAATGGTGGATGCCCAAAAAATGTGTCTGATGTAATGCACATATCATGCAAATACTTTGATGAATAGAGGAAATGAAATGGACTTTGTCAAAAACAATTGTCACAAATTATGGTTAGGGGCGTGGACAACAGGCAGGTAATAACATGTAAATGTTCCTTACCTCTGGATTGTACTTTTAACGTTTAATCAACCATAATAGAAGCATGAAAAAGACCCAGAAACATAAATTGGTCAAGTGATGACAACCTCTACCAGCAGATTGATTCCTCACGTCTTAAGGGAGCCTATTATCTCGTTCTGACTCTGAAAGAGGATAAGTGTGCAGAGCCTTGGAAGGCCCTTTAAAACAACCGTGGTTTACGAACAGCAGGCTTACAGCAGAGAGATGGAATCGGTGACTTTTGCTCTTCACTCTGTTGTAACCTCTGAACGGGTTTCCTTTGGTGGCTGCAGGACCGTGCTGGTTCAGAAGCGGTGAGGGAAGGTTAATGCCTCAACAGAGCTAGTTTGTACAATGTGTCAGAAATCAAATGTGTTTATAGCTGTTCTAAACAGCCACACTGGAGGGTGGAGTCATAGAGGGAGGGAGACAGTCTGTCCTGGATGTAGTGTTGTGTTAGAGATGCAGACCATTTAGGGCTTCGCCTGGCTGACAGATCCAGCGATGCAGCGACAGCCAAAACACAAAGCTGTTTATTAAAGGCTAATCACCTTAATTTCAGATGAGCGCCCTTTGAACAGAGAAAGTAATTGATGAGACAAAATGCAATGACGCTGCTGAAATACGCGTGGAAAAATGGGATTTGTCTTCTAATCCCACTTCCTGTCCCCAAAGCCTGGGAATCAGGGGCGCATCGGAACTCAACTGATCGCCTGCCTCTGTTCAAAAAAGGGATGAACAAGAGGGATGTCCCGTGAGCCTCCTGCTTCCGTCAACATCATCTGCCTCTTGTAGAGTATGAATGATGCTAGACCACAGAAACTCTACATGGCAAATAAAATGGTAAAGACTTCCATGGGCTGACACACAACTTCTTCTTTAACCCCCAAGGAACAGGAAGAAAAGTGCTGAGGTAGCACCACATGCACTTACGCAGGACTGAAGGAGCGGTGGGAGCCTGGTGGGAGGAAGAGACCTGGAGCAGAGCCACAATGGCTGCTGTCACAATCTGTCCGGCCTTCCTGTCATTCTCAGGAAGGGGCTAGAACAACTGGCCTCCCACACTGTGACCCCACACTGCTCCAACAAATAAGGCATTCATTACTACAGGGCATGATAGTGGGCCACTGGTGTCACATACATTAGGTTGTTATATCCTGTGTCTTTTCAATTGTAAATCTCCCACTGGCCTGTCAGGATGCACCTGAGAGACACAGAAATGTATTGTCGCATTGAGACAGTTTTCAGCGCTGCCTGACATAGTTTTCTCACTGGTGGATTCAAGCTGCCAAGAAAGATTTTTTTTAAATTCACTGTTTTTACGAGAAGATGTTGCTCCATTGTTACGAATCAAACCTTATTTGTACGGCAGAGGATGCAGACATAACTTTATAGGAGCACAGCATGGAAATAAGGTCGACATTGAGTTAATAACAAAAATGAAAATTGAAAACCTCAGCTGAAAGTCAGCCTGTGGCAACTTAAGCCTGGCTTTTTGATATCTTTTGATGCAATTTGTTGTGTCTGGCTGTTGACATTAACATAAGATATTCTCTGTCATACCAGGTATATCACAAGGATGAAACAGTGTCATCATGATGAAAAGTATATATTATTCCATGGAAAGCCCTGAGAAGACTCCTACAAAAAAGACAGATTCAGCTATTAAAAGAAATCACTTTGTTGCTGAAATTTGACAACAGCTTTCATAAGTTTGGATACAACTAAACTTAGAGGCTGGATTTGTATTATTAAGAGCTGTGAGACAGTGGATTTATTCAACTCTAATAGGCTACTCCCCTTAAACAATTTTTCAGTCTGTCTCCTATGTCTAGTCTAGTTCTGTGTTTGGTACAGCACAGCAGGGTTTCAGTATTTTAATTTTCTTCCCACATTCCCACAGAGTTTAAGACCTGTCCATTTTCACGAGCTTTAACATTTTACAGAGAGAAGGATACTGAGAGAGAGAGAGAGATCCATCTTCATTACAACAAGGCTGTTCTGGACTCATAGCTGAGTGTCCCTTCCAGCTGTGCCCTTCCTCTGGAACCAGACAGCAGAACCAGAGGTGGTGTGTCTCTGCCCCTGAGTGTGTCCACTATGTGGGGATTATAGTCTGACATGATGCTGAAAAATGCAAGGTTACGATAAGCAAGGCTAAAAGTAACAGAGCTCTTTCAGTCAGGGCTTTATGTTCCGTCTTTGTGGCTGCTCCCTCATAGTTCTTCTGCTAATTTTGCAGTGCTATTCTTTTGTTCTTCTGATACAAACACTTGAGTGCATGCTTGCCTGCTGCCTCCTCTGGCTTCTGCACCAAATCAGCATTAAAATGGATTTACAAAGCTTATTGTACTCAGGAAACCAGAAGGTATGTGCATACTGTAACTGTGGCTGGACAGATACCATATACCAGTGATTCATTGGTTCACGGGGTGTAGTAATTCACATGTGGATCTCCACTGAGCTGGAACTCAGGGCTGGGAAGTGTTAGAGTGATGGCAGAGAGGTTGCAACCCTGAGCCCAGTGAGTCATGCTCAACATACACTTTCTCTTCCATTTACCCCTGTTGAACACAGGCTCATTGATATTCTGGACAGGCCATCCAGTATTGCCACTTTACCTAAGGCAATCCCTGTTTCCTGATTCCACCCAGGTTGAGAAGAGATAACACTGACCCTGAGCTAATCCCAGATTAAACCAGAACATACAGCGTTGCCACTGCTGCCCAGCGACCTCTGACCTTCTCATGTCTCCTGGCTGAGGCTGCAGAATCCATGCTGACCATGCGCTTACAAAAAGCAGGTTTTGTCAAAGCCCAGGTTAGGGCATTTAAGCTCAGGTTGTTTAAAATTGAGGCAGCAGTCTCCTGTGACTGAAAAATTGAATTCACAACAACAGTCTGTATGTAGAGGGTGAAGAAGGATTGACATGTGGGATGGGAACTAAGGAAAGATGTGTCACTGCTGAGCTGGAGACTGTTAATAAAACACATGTCAGTTAAAACAGAGCCATGTTTGTGCAGATGTGTGCGATTAGATCTAGACTCTCATGGGAGGATCTCCTTCCCTACTAGTTCTCCACATTTCACATCCTCCTCAGCTGGATCTCCACCTTTATACATTTTTTGCTAGATTGAGGGAGAAAGGTGTTCATTTGTTTGGAGAGAGAACTCAGGTCTGCAATTGCGAATATTATTATCTTTATAAGATTTAAAAGAAGAGACAGTAATGGTATGTGTGACTTAAGTTTTGGTCATAGATTCTTCATCGGCTCTTGTTCAACCTATTCTGTACCATCACAACGCTATTACAAGAGTTTACATGAAAATGGAGACAAATGTGTACCTCCTCCCCACACCCGCCCCTGCCCACTCTCTGTCTGTCCATCAGCATGGTGGGCTTTGCAGGCAGAAGGAGAGGGGCTTAGATGATGGGAGCCAGAGGCCCTGTGATAAGGCCATTTCTCCGCATGAGAGCTCATCAGAGCTGACAGTAAATACAAATTGGTGCCATTAGTGAATGGGGGTGGGTTGGACAGAGGAGGGGCGGGGCACTACAGTGGCTCCTAATTATAGAGTTGGTGAGCCCCCCAGGGCGGCAGGGGAATGGCAGGTTGCGGGGGTGCGGGGGTAACGATGTGGCGACAGTGGTAAACAGTAAAGTGTCACGTCTCACAGAGCATCATGGTGCAACTTCTGGATAATGTGAGGTCAGGAGTGATGGTTAATGATGTGTGATATGGGAGCGCTTTTAGTTCGTATCCATTATGACGGATCGCATTCAACATGTGTTGAGACAAGACAGGGTCACACCTTATCCCTAGCGAGGGGGCTCACAGCAACAGAATACAAACAACATGCCATGCATAGCGAAGTAGCTCCACTTTATTGTGGTTTATAACAGCTGGTGAATACCAGCAGGGAGTCAAATTATTATCATATCATAATCCTGTTTTTGGCATTAATTTCGCGCTGTCAAAGTATGTGGGCTTTTTCTAAGTAATGACAACAACACTGCCCCCAACCCTCCTCCACGCAGTTGCTAGTAGCCAAGGAGGACACAAAGGAATACAGAGAGAGTTGTGTGGAGCTGATAGCTCTTTAACAACTCATTTGGCATGGCTTGAATGTAATGGACAATATCGAAAAGTTACGCACTAAAGCTTTAAATTTCTCTTCACACTGAGAAAGGACTAGTAATGATGATCACAGTGTTTTCAGTTTTGCATTAACTGAGTGGACTGTTGTAATACCATTCATGTTGTCATGTTGTTAATTTCACCAAGTTTAAAGAAAGATGATAGTGAGTAGAGGTGCTTGTGTTGATGCTGTGTACTGTATGGGGCAGGTGTTTGCACAGGTATGCTGTTTTGTCTGTGTTTTCTCTCCTAGCAGCAAGCTGCAGAGCCTGTCTCTTCACCAAGATGCATACAAACACACACACACACGCACACGCACACGCACACACACACACACACACACACACACACAAACACAAGCAGACACACACACACACACACACACACACACACACACACACACACACACACACACACACACACACACACACACACACACACACAGAATTCAGCGAAGCTTGACCACTCTGCTGAGAGCACATCACAAAACATTACCATTCCTTGTCCCTGGCTCTTTGACATTACCAGTGGGTCAGATCATATCTCCAGATCCTGTGCCTTTGCATTTTTGTTATCTGCTGAATGACGCGTCCTATCTGATGTGACACAGTGGCCGAGCCTTTGACCGCTTTTATTATCCTCCGTCCCACAGAGTGACTAAGCCGAGGCGAGCAGCTGCTGTGTTCACATGCTGTTATCGTTCCTTTTCATTTAGCAGCACAGCTAACCTCATACCCACTCTCCAGTAATCACACAGGCATTCTTGAACAACTGTGTCACTTCTCTACTGGCATTGAAGCGTGCAGCTTATACAAACCCAAATAACTCATGTAAATGTTTGACACAAAGACAAGTCGTGTTGAAAGGAGCTGTTGAAGAAGAGTGAAGAAGGCAATGTGGGCCCGGAGAGTCGCTGATTAGAAGTTACTCTGCTAACTAGATAGCAGTGCAGGTGCCAGTTCAGTGGCCACACACTTGTCCATATGCAGAAGAGGGTCCTTTAATCTCCATCTTCATGTTTGTGAGCTCAGTGATTGCCCCTATATTAGGCACTTCCTTATCTTGCAGATACAGGAAATCACTGTGAGAAAGTTTTGCTAGATTAAGATAAGAGGGAGAACCACAGACGCTCTCATATACAGGCGTCTGGATATAAGCCAACTCCACTCTTACTGTGTGATCTCAGTAATAATCTCAGACTTTTATGAATTAAGGTGCAAATTCACTTTGACCCAACAGTAAAATACCACACAAAGTTAATAGTCAAACATTCAAGTTATCATCATTAATTTGCTTTAACTTAGTAGTCGATTCCCCAATTTATTCAAATCAGACCAAAGCATCACCCACAGATTATTCTCCGACTAAGAACAATTGGCATGTTTTCTATAGATAAGTAACAGAAATCTGCTGAAGCGACATTGGAAGGAAATGTTACAGTAGGATGAGGACAGATTGACACAGTCCTCCCTGATCACAGCAGATAGCAGCCACCAATGCACCCAATCTTACCCTTTTTCTCAAATGCACATGATCAGCCTTAACTGTGCTCAAGAGAACAAATGCATCATTATACAGGTACATGGGCAGCAGACACTTCTTAAATATTTCACTCTCTAAGACTCATACAAATTAATGAGAAAGTCTTAAACTTCCATAAGGTAATGCATGCCATTTCCAGCAAGTCTCTTAAACCTGTGGCACTGTCACCTGTGGCGTCTCAACTCATTACTGCTGCTTGTTAAAAGTTGACCCAACTGCCAACTAGGCAACATTGCAATTTTCCAATAAAAGCAATGCGTCTTTTGTGTAGAGCTCCATAATTGCTATTGAAATGAAGTGTGCCTTCTGAAGAGTAATAAGAGTTATTACTGTTACTCTGGAGTTTTCCTCCTCTGCATTGACAGCATTCAAATGTTTTGGCCAGGATTCCTGACAAGTGCTGCCTTTGATGTGAGAGAGCTTGCCACCTCTCCCGCCCCCTCTTAAACACCCTAATTATCACTCCTGTCACTTCGGTGCATGTGAACAAACACACCTCTTTCTGACGGGTTGGAAACTGCCTCAGGACACTGCTCAGGTAGCGCAGCTTGTTTATGATGCGCCAGGGGCTAACGGGGTATTTATGTCGCTTTGTTACACAACCTCAGAAGACAGAAGCAACACCTATTCATCATAATAATTTTCAGTTTAGTGTTTTTTCGGTATATATCATAGCTTATGTGTTCCAGTTTTAGTTGTTCACTGTGATTTTTGGACAGAAGGACTCCTGGTGTAGTGGCTGCAGTTTCTAACTATCGACCACACGTTCCACAAGGAAAAACCACAGATCCGTGAATCAAGCAGGTGATTGCTACACACTTCGCTCAACATTGCTCATCGCTGCCTTCCTGTTCAGTGTCAAAGCAACAGACCGCAAACTTTTGTCTCTTCACATCACCATCCCCCATCTTTACAGGGAGTAGCACAGGCTTCAAGCAGCAACATGCTCTGCACTGTCATTGGCAGTGGCCTGGACTTTTAATTTACCCAATTTGAAACCAGAGAAATATGCAGTGGGGTGGAACACCCGTATCAGTGTCATGTAGTAAGTGTACGCTGCGCTGTCATGTGCCAGGATGTGTATTTACTCCCTCTGAATTCTCTCTCTTTCTCTCTTCTGTTTTGTTAAAACACATATTCTGGAGTTTTCCATGATCCAATCACTTCCCCGACGCTTCTTGTGAATTTGCCAGGAAAGTTATGAGCGGGGTAGGCTGTGTACTGTTAAGGCACGCTGAATGCAGTAATCGTTTCTTAATGAGAGGAAGTTCTGATGTTACCGGTGGAGTAGGATGCATTAACAGCTGAATATGATACATAAAATCCAGTCTTCTCTTTCCCTTGTGTGACAGCATGGTGGGAAATCATGTCATATAAGAAGGCATTAGCCAGTGGGCTTTCTTATTTCTGGAGTTGTGATCTTGAGAGTGCACCGCATGCCAGTGAACCTTTCCTGTCCAAACATATTTCCAAAGTAAACTCGGCCCGTTGGCTATTAATTTAAGATGGAGAGATATGCTATAACATGCAGGCCTGCAGCCCCGAATATCACCGTCAGCAGCCAAGTATTCTCTCAGGAGGAGGAGGGCTGGCTCAGTCCGACAGTGAGGCATGTCTCTTTTCTATGTTTCTATACCTCATTCAACCAAGCAAGCTGACAAAAATACAAGTCTTATTTATAATGGTCTAAAGAAGGGGCTGCAATCGGATGGTGGGGCACATCCAGTACTTCCCAGTACAAGCACTGTGTTGTACCACTGGCTGCTGACCAGCTCCATTGCTGCAGCTGAGGGTTTCTAAAAAAACACGCTCGCACAAGTCTACAAACATGCATGCAGGGAGACAGTGTTGCATTTACCAATTCATTTACAGTGAATGAAGAACTCAACAACCTGTTTTCAATCTTAGAAAATAAACCTAATGAATGCAATAAAAAAGTAGGCTACATTGGCCAATAAATGAAATAATCCATCCGTGTTCTTTTTGCTATTTGGCTCATGTTGGCTCATGTTTTAGTGTTGGCCCAGCTTCAGTGCTACTAGATAGACTTCCCTGCTCAACAATATTTAAGCGGTTGAGGTGGCCCAGGTAGTGATGGTGTGAGACATTTTGGGCATGATGTGTGTACGGATACAAAGCTTTTTAAAAGGTTTAAGTGCGTAAAAAATCTCATGAGTATTCACTGGATACATCTGTACATGTATGTACATGTATGCCAAAGGCCTTGAAAAGACCTCAAACCATTAGAATTAAAGTTGGTGCAGAGAATACATGTTTCCAACATTGGACAATGAGTTAGTTGTGGGCCAGTGAATTTGACTTTGACATTGAATATGCTGGGATTGGCTCCAGTCTCCCATGATGCTGCAAGGGATAAGCGGGTAAAATAATGGATAGATACAGCCTATTATTAATGGCCAAAACTCAATAACCATCACTTTTTTTCATGCTTATCAATAGTACAAATGCACTTGGTGCAATAGACCTATACCCCCATGTTGTTGCTTTTGGCTAAATTCCACTTCAATCTTCTAACCAGCAGATTTGATTTAGGTATTTTATTTTCTACAGAGAGGGTCAAGCTGCTTATTTGGGGTGTCAAACAAAAAATGAGTGGCGTCAAATGTTTTTCCAGCAGTGATTATTGTATCAAGCACATTAGAAGAGCTATGCACCTACCTTACCAGAAGCACCGTGGTAGTGTCTTGATCTGTCCCTCAACGTGTAGGACTGTAGCTATGTACATCAGTTGGCTCTGATGCTGACATTAAAGTAGAATGTGGTCAGGACTCATCTTACTCAGCTCCCTGTTCTAAAACACTGGCAAAAACCACTCTCACTGCCAGAGAAGAGTGTTGAGTTGTGGGAACCGGCAGTGGGCTGTGTCACCCAACAGTACCTTGAGACGCTGGGAGAGAGGAGAGGATTGTCTGTGTTCAGCAGACTGAAGAGAGTTACCTGGATCGCCTCTCACATGTGGAATGAGAGCTCACTCCTGTGTAACCACTTAACTTTCTGTGTACTACTATACCTTTTTATATAAAAGATTGAAAACGAAAGAAAATGAGAGAGGTCTCATAAACTGACTTCTTATTTACGTGCAAGAGCATGCATAGTAATGTAAAAAAAAAAAATAAGGTAAAGGGAGAGACATTGAGTGTTGGGATCAGATTCCCTCACCGGCTTACTTTCACCTCTAATAGAGCCATTGCCATTTCCCAGGGGGAAGCTGTGCGTTCCCGAAACAAAGCCCTTGCTGTTTGTGCGCAGACCCCCCAGAGTGAACCTAAACCATACACGCAGTAATGGGCTACTTTAAGAGTTTATCTGGCTCTAATAGACACACTTGTACACTGCTTTCTGGCTCTAAATCTCAAGGATAAGTCTGTGTGTACGGCAAATGCTGTCATGCCCTAATGTGGCTGACAAAGAGCATAGTAGTTCAGCCGCTCTAAGCCTTTCCTGTTCAAAATTGTAATCTCATACTAAGAGTATGTAGTTGTGTGTTGCAGGATGAACAGTGGATTTAATTTAATTTATAAAAACAAATTATTTAACCTTTATTTAACAAGTCATTATGAACAAATTCTTATTTACAATGGTGGCCTGGCAAAAGGCAAAGCCTATTGAGGGAGGGGGCTAGGGGCTAAAAGAGAAATGTCAAAAGTTAAAAAGACAGCAGCACACATCCAAACATTTCCAACACGTCCACTACTTATATAATATACAGTATATATATATATATATATATATATATATATATATATATATATATATATACATGTATATACTTGTACATGTATGTATATATGTATGTATATATGTATGTATGTATATATATATATATATATATATATATATATATATATATATATATATACATACATACATATATACATACATGTACAATCATAACAAGCATTACATATGACAACAAATATTACATAAATGACATACAGTCTAGCACACAAGCATCGAGCAATACAACTATAGAACAAGTGTAGCATACAGTAAGACAAGACAAAATCCCAATTGGAAACCAAATACAAGCACCACCAGGCAGGCCCTTAGATAAAACCCCCAAAGGACAAGTAAGAGAGGCAGGCCCAAGGATTGAGTGCGCTGTCCAGTGTATCTGTGACTGGTTGAATAGATCAGGGATCTTTTTTCGCAAATTTAGGGTTAGCACCTAGCAGCACAGTCTCTCTGCATGTCGTTCCAAGCTGGTTGTGACTGGCTGTTTGCCTGGCACTAGTTTCAGTCCAGAGACCTGCTGGTCTTGTTTTCACAGGCGGCTTGACCCTCAGGGCACTGTAGCAGCCGAGCTCAGTCCACTGCCATAATCCATCTTCGATCAACATTTCATAGGAACACAATGCCATGTGCCCCTGCCTGAGGCGAAGGTTGACTTTGGGACTGAGCTGAGAAAGGCAGGAATAGGGAAGGATGTCTAATAGCTAGAATGACTTCACACTTTTTGTATCCAGATTCCAGACTCCTTCTTTCTTTGTTTTTTAAACTCATGGTGAGAGGGTTCAACAGCTTAATTCTTATGGTATCAGAAGACCCACTGGTATTTAGCCTTTAGCATGAGCTCCATATGTAAAACTTGTGCAGCTTTACTCAGCTCTGATTCATTCTTTCATAATGAAACACCACAGTTTTCTGCAGGGTTTCATTTCTCAAACAACATCATCATCTGATAGGCATATAACTTTGTGATGTAATCTACATTACAATTAGATACGGAGGATATGGTGTGAGGAAAGATATTTAATTACGGTGTTGAGTTTTTTGCTGTGATGTAAAATTTGGACATGCTGTGGAGTACATTCAAACCCGACTATCTCTGTGTTATTGTATGATTATGAGATTAGATTACATATGTTTGTTTCTTAATGTGCGGCTCTCTATAGGGTGTGTTGTTGCTATGCACTGTCCACATTCTCTCTTCAGCTGACAGATGGTCCCATCCAGCTACTCTCTGACAACAAACACACATTGAGAAGTTGCTGACAACCTGCTTCAGGAAGGGCTTCGACTGGCCCTCGGAATGTGTGTGTGTACTATGTGTACTTATCCTGTGTTTCACTCTATCCGCACACACACATAAACACAGCAAGAGTGTATGGGGAGTCATCATTCAACTTAAGTCTCCAACACAAATAATCATAGGGACCGACCACATGTTGCATCTCCTCTGCTGTGGGCTCTGACAGCTGTCAATCACTCTGCTGACCTGTAAACATTCCTTTGGTGGGCACAGTTATTAAATCAAACTGTACAAATATAGCAAATCTAATGCTATTAATCTTTGCTTATTGACGTAACGCGGTGTTAAATTTAGATCTGGCAGGAAAGACTGGTAATATCAGATTCCATTGGGAGTCTGTTTGAAAAGGTCTCTAGATGGTGTTTATTTTAAGGCCCAATGGTGGACATGTTGATGGCTTTGCATGCTTTGGTGTCCAGACCTCGCAGGAATGTTTCTCAGTCACTTCAAACATACTGAACATGACTGTGCATACAGAGTTAGCAAAAACAGTGGTTATTCATCAACTGCCCGAAACATTTTCATTGTTGACAATGGAACTTGAAATGATTCTTATTTTTACAAGTCTTGGGTGTTGCTTTTAAGGTCTGACACCCCACGTTGACTACATTTCACACTTCCTTCTTTTTACTATACACTGGCACAACTCTGTTCTGATATATCATTTGTAAACAGTGAAACAAAGCTAACTGTATATGACAGTTTATCCACTGGTTTCCCTTCACCATATTTTTGGCTGCTAAATCGAGACAAAATAACTAACCTCAAAGTGTGGTTCCCTGTTTCAGCTTTCTGTGGTCTGTTGGTTGTAGAATAAAGCTAAACAGTAAAACGGGACTTTCCTGCTGTTTGAGTAAAACCTCGGTGTTTGTCCAACAATATGTAAGGGCCACCCTCTAATGCCTCTCCCCTACAGATTGTGGAGGAGTGTGTTTGTCTATGGTGTGGCATGGGGCCTTTGCTGTCTTAGCAGTGGCCTCTCTGCCCTGCCTGTACGTGGTTGCTGAACCAAGAAGAACATATCAAACAAACACTCCCAACACAGAGCTATAGGAAGATTGGGTTACTCTCGACATGAGAGGACTAGTCCACTGCATTGTATTACCAAAGGCACACACCCCTCTGCACTTTAGATAGTGGTGTCCAACAAGGGATGGAGCAGTTTAAACTCAGTATAGCCATCTTACCATAATTTATAATTTGTAGTAAACATCATATTTATCTGTCAAACTACTGTGTCCGTCTTTTCTGACTTCCGACTGGTAGTCACAGACAGCCATTGATGACTTTCTAGATCCTCTTATCCACTCAGGCGGTATTAAGCCATCAACACAGTGTGACAGACACTCAGTAGCACTTGTCTCTAATGTGCGGTGTTCAGTTACAAGAGTGTTGGTGGAAAACCATGAGATAACTCCACACGGGTATGCAGGAGTGGCATGAGGAATGTGTCAGTTGTGCATGCATGTGTGTGTGAAAATGTGCATGTGCACCACAGCTGTCATTAATGGGTATGTTGCTGTCTCCATACAGAGCTAAGATCCACCGGTACTGCTCATCACTTTGCCTACCTCCTTAACACGTCTGACTATCGGATCCTGCGTATGGATGAGGACCATGACCGCATGTACGTTGGCAGCAAGGACCACATCCTGTCCCTGGACCTCCATGACATCAACAAGGACCCACATATTGTAAGACCATTCCCATGCTCTGCCTCGCCCAAACTCTGGCCTCTCAAATTGGCTGTTACACTGTGATGAAGCAAGCGCCTTTACCTCAGCACTACAACAGCTGCCCCCAAGGCAAAATGTTCTGTTCTATTGCCCCAGCTGCAGGCATTTTTGTTAGCTCACATCTAGTTTTTGCTGGAGTGCACTTTTTCTGGTGTCGGGTCATTAAAACACTGTAATTGGGTTATAACAATCCCAACAGGACTAATATTAGCCTGGGTGGATATCCCTTTTGCAGTTTTAGCCCAAAAATCTCATAAAAGCCAGTGATGTATAGCGGGTTGGATTGTAACTATAAAATGTCTTCTGTTCCCCCATCGCAGATCCACTGGCCGGTGTCCGAACGAAGAAGGATGGAGTGCCTTGTGAGTGGGAAGGACGCCAATGTAAGTACGCCTGTTGACAGCAATCTTAACCTCAGCAGAGTCGTTCAGCTGAGGTGATTTCCATCAACTTGATAGGCTAAAAAAAAAAATTGTTTTTCAAATGCATGGCCTGAGAAGCATAAAGCTCTCATCATTGTGCACAATGGTTTTAATGTGAGGAACCTGTAAAAAATCACCTGTGAGGTTCGTAATTGGCCCAGTAAAGACACTGGTTCCCTTCTGTCTCGCCAAGGAGACAGGAATGGATTGGAGCAGATACATAAGCCCAGTCACTCACCATCCTCCTCTCTGCCAGGCCAGGGTGGGCAGCACTGACAAATAGTTTGATATATTGTCCAAATATATAGAGACTACAGTATTAGTGGTTTATTTTGAGACACCCAGACTTGAGTAAATCTGCAGGAGGTGCACCAGTAAAATATGGCTATGACTGGCTACTCATTTAGATGTTTATTGCAGTTTAATTGACTCTGGTCTTTGTGTCTCCAGGAGCAATGTGCAAACTTCATCCGTCTGGTCGAGCCATGGAACCGGACTCAGCTGTATGTCTGTGGAACAGGAGCTTACAATCCAGTCTGTACCTTTGTCAACCGCGGACGCAAACCTCAGGTTAGAATTAAAGTCTTGAGGAATGTACAAGCCTGGGCGGTCATCTCTCGGTACATCAACTCAGCAAACATAAACAGCTTTCTCCATCTACATCATGTATGGCATAGCTTGACCTCTCCTTTTTTTCTCTTACCCAAGTTCTTACTCTCCATCCACCTTACGCTAGGTTCCCTTTACGATTTTCCTCCATCATTAAGCCTGCTCGAGGTACCATGTCTCCATGTCTGGCAAAGCAGCCAGCACAGCTTCACCAGCACACAGCTGTCATCCCCAGTGAGCTGTTAAAGCTACTCTGTTTAGTCTCAGCCTTTAATGGGACCTCTTGAATTTCCTAAACCAAGCCAGGCATCGCTACCTCGTGTTACTCCCCCTTACACCTTACTCTTCCTTAAATATCACACTTGTTCCTTAATGATGACCAGGAGACTTTTTAAAAGGGGATAAATAAAAATTAAATTTCCCATTGCATTCTCCCTTGAGATATACAGTACGGTGCAGAGAAGTTGCAACGGCAAGTGTGGCTTGTATGAGTCCCTTGTTGCACACGGTTCTTACATGACCCTTTACTAATGAAGGGCTTCCATCCATCCACTCACCTATCCAGCCACCCCTTCATGCATCTAGGCCACCCGCCAGCCTCTACCATGTGAGACGTCAGGTAATTGGAAGTGGGAGCTCCCATTATGAGGTGCCAGTGGAATGTTCCAGTTCTAGTCCATTAATGAGAGGGCTGTTTTTTTCTCCGTCAAATTGAACAGACAGGTCTGAGTCGTCCCCCCGTGTCCACCTTTCTCAGCTGGGCTGGGCAGTCACCTATGATTGCAAAAACATGAAATGAAACTCTCCACAGAGATGCATGCACACACATATCCTGACACACATAAGGACATTTTTTGGTCATTATTCAACATTCAGATAGATTGTTGTCATTTAATTACACCACTGCAGGGTATATTTTTAAGTTCCCCGGTGCTTAAAGAAGGAGCCTTGTAGCTTTTGTAAACGGTAACAGCTAAATGTTTGGCTTTGGCAGCAGCTTTGAGGGGAATGTACTGTATGTAGCATACTGTGAGAGCCTTTATTGACTCAACCACAGGATAGGCAACCATCTGGTCAAATAAAGCTACACACATTCCCTGCACAATCTTGGACACATACAGTATATATTTTCCTCGTGCACTTGCATTTTAGTAATTTCAGTAGTATTGTTTTGGGGAGTTTCTCACTATGTCTTGAAGTCAGCACAGATTCAAGAGAGTGGAGGTCAGGGCGGTCCTTGATCGTTCCACATCAGTGGCGTAACATCCAGACTGTGTTGCTGTCTCCTGTTTTAGACGTCCATGTATCTGCAGATGGCCCAGGCCAGAGGAAGGGCTAGCCGTGCAGCTGAACCCAGCGCGGTGCACGAGACACTTGGACTAAAGGTGCGATGTGGGCCCTGTCTGCACCGCAGCCCTGCACACTGCCTGGGCTTGTGGTCACCAGCAGCATGCTCCCTCTTTGTGTCTGAGCACATGCTGTCATTACCATCTTTAACATGGCCATCACTTGTTTATCGCCGTTACATTTGGCATGTATCTTTTCCAGTCCGTGCACAATCTTAAAGTTTTGTGTAATATGGAATTGCATTTAATGTCATCTCATTTTGTTTCTCCCATGTTTCCCTCATACTTTCTTTGTGAAAGCCTAATTGTCTGAGCACCCTTTTGTATCCGTCATTGTCCATTTGTGCTTTGCATTTTTGCTAAATGTCATGTTTTGCATGAGATCTGGGTTATCAAGTGGAAATGGCTTCTCAAGCTGCTAAAAAATTCTGTTGACTTTTATTCGGCTCAAATTTAATTATACAGGCTTTCACTGCTGTTCAAAGCATGGCATATTCATTTTTATTTAGCATATATTTAGCAGCGCCCATGAGCAACAGATAACCAAATCATTCATTCTGCTTATCTGAGATAAGATGTCCCACCCATCAGTCCTTCACCGCACCAAGCCCTCCACCTTCTGTAGGAATGTGGTGCAGTCTCTCCCACAAAGGCGGCAGGACTAGTCAGCATCTGACCGACTCCCACAGCAGGCTCTGTTAGCCCAGAGCAAACACCAGCCATCTGTAGCCAACTAGCTGCGCAGCAAAGGAAATAAAAGAGCCACATACTTGAACATGTCTACTGTTTGAGCTCTCTAAGCACTTTGAAACACACAGAGAGACTCTTACAGGACATAAAGGCTTTAGGTGAAGTGGGACACTTTGAAAATGTTGCAAGTTTTTTCTAGTCAGATTTAATTAGAAATATGTTGCAACTTTTGTGAAGGGTCATATTTTACAGCAAGGTTGTAAAAACATGTTCAGGGCACAGGGTCCCTCTGGTACACATAAATGTTTGTGACCTTTTTTTACACGTCAACATCTGGCATGGCTGGGAGTGAGCTGCCAGCACCTCGTTATTCGCACAAGTGGTGATTTTAATCAAAGATGAGTAGGGAATTGCACAAGGATGCGTGTATGATCCAATGATGTAAGTTTGGCATGGTGCCATATTCTCTCCCTTGCTTTAGTGCTGATGGACAATGACAGAGATGTCTCCATCTCTGTATCTGTTGGGAGTGAAAAATGGAGATTGAACATGCTCTTGTCTGTGAAGCGGGGCTACATGACATGTCATTGCATGCCACTGATTCATTTTGCCCCACTCTCATACGCAAATTCCTGCCAATCACCTCTCAGTGCTTGTGTGAAGGGATGCCAAGGGCAGTGAGCATCAGTCATCCAGCCTCCATCCTGGATTTGTTTTTTTCACTGTGCTGGATTACAGGTGTCAGCAGTAGGCCTGTACAGCCATAGGCACCAAGAATCTGAGAGATATTTGGCATGCGGCTTATTATGCCGAGAGAAGCAGCCCACGACACATTGTTTTCCGCAATAGAGTGGCATAGAGATGGATTAGAAATTCCTTGCTTTCCCCGCATGTATTTTTCTGTATGAACGGGCGCTCATTAAGCCATATAGGTCCCACAGGAGTCAGAGGAAGCACATTCCCTGCCTCATTTTCCCTGCACAGGGGAATCACAGTGACAAGATGAAGAGTACTGAATGTATTGCCGTCTCCATATGATTTTTCCATTTCAGGAAGAAATCTTCCATTTGGAGCCAGGCAAAGTGGAATCTGGGAAGGGAAAGTGCTCCTACGACCCGAATCTCAACAGCGTGTCAGCTTTGATCAGTGAGTATAATCTGAGTTTGGTCACATGAGGGCGTGGGCATGGGTACAGCAGTCTCATCCCATATGGAATTCTTTACATGGCCTTCTTTCTGCTCACAGTTTATATTTTTAGTAAACTTTGTTAACAGAAGATATTTATTGTATGCCATTGCACAAGAAGTCAAGAAGGGCATGCCAAGTGTCTTTTCCATTCTGTAACTATTTCCCACACTGAGCTGCTTAGTCCAATCGCCTAATCATTATATCCTAAGGAATATGTCCTTGTTAGGGTTGGGATGGGCACAATATGTGCCTATTAATATGTGAACCCCTCACTGGGGAATTAGTGGCTTCCAATCAAAATACTTTTCAGTGCGTTCATCACTATTTTAAGAGTAAAATGATCTTTAGTCCCAAATTTACCAGGGCTTACTTCCCACCAAGCCTGAAGTATTTGCACATGCTAGTTAAACAACCATATACTTACATACCATTATATTTACAGACGGGTGACAAAGGGAAAAACTGAATAAATGAGTGGAGAAACATAATGAATGCAGACTCAGTAAATGGTTTGATGGGTATGAAAATAATGTGGAAGAATCATTCAATAAGAAAATATGTTCTTTAAGGACGATGTTCATTCCTTCCAGGTGGAGAATCAATGCCAATGAGCATCAAAGCTTTTCTGGAGGCTTATGGTGGCCTAAAGACACTTATGTTAGTATCATAATGTGGGTCTAATGATGGAGAATATTCAGTGAACTAAAATATTGAAAATAACTACAATAATCTACTTTACTTCAGTGAAGAAGTGTATTGCCACTTATATTCCCTATCTATCCATCCTGTTATATTACATTTACAGTACATGTATAACGGCTCAGTTTAGCTCATCATCTGTTGTAGCATTCATGAAGGCAGTGCCCTCTGTCCCTTTACACAGGGTCACTTACAGTCAGGTCCAGACCACGCAGTTGCCACCAGTGAAAGGCAATCTTCTCTCTGTGGGGTGAGACAGCGGGTGTAAATCACTGCCACTGCTTTCCCACATTAGCACAGTGCCAGCTGACCAGTATGGAACCAGTACTATCATCCAAGATGGATTTATCTCCCACTTCCACCAGTTAGCATCATAGAAGGAACACTGTAGTTAGTGCTGATAAGGATTAAGAACCCTGTACCACAACAATAGATTTAGCACTGACCACTGACTGCTCAGCTCTCCACCACATTAGACAATCCATCGTCCGTGGACATTTTAATGATATTTCATCAATCTTCATACAGTGCTGATGAGGACCATGACATTGAATATAATGGTGGTAGGACAGTGTGTTTTGTTTCCTCTGCTCTACCTCCTGCTGTCTGCTTACTCCATCACTGAGAGCTTTGACAGTCACACCTGCTCTTCAGTGGGGCCCTAACAGCAGCTGGAGGACCAGCACCTTTCCTTCCTGTGGCTTAACAAGACTGTTGTATACATTTGTCAGTCTGCACACATGGATGTGCTCATATTTTATGTCTTTATGGAGTGTGTGCGAAGGCTGTTTCAGGAAGTTTGAGCACTGTTTTCAGGAACGCTTTATTTTATCACTAAATTCCTAGTGGTTTCCTCGGACGTTTCCTGGAAAGAACAATATAAGTTGATACTAATAACAAGAAAATATTGTAAACATCCATATATTTATTTTAGCTTTTAAGAGCCAGAAAATGTTACAGTGCTTTAATTGTTGGGAGGGGTTTACAACTGGGTGATTTCCACAGGAAGTTCCTTGAAAGAAATACTAACATCTTAATGACAAAATAAATAATTAAGATCCATTTTAACCCTAAGTAGATTTATTATTGGAAACTTAATTGTTTTAATTGTCTTTCTTAATTGACTGTTCAAATAACATTTCAATCGCAATTTTGTTCATAATCCTGTACTATACCACTAAGGGTAACTAGGTCTACCCTGCAAATACATAGACAATGATATTCCATATATCCATGTCTTTGACATGGAAATGTTTTGCACATGTAGCTTTAGCATGTCTTCAGTCAATTAGCATTAGCTCTATTATATACAGTATGTAGCCATCTTGCACATACTTAAGACTTTTTACTGACTTCTTGTTAGAAATGAATTAAATTGGAACAGCAGATGGACTTTTCAACCGAATTTGGTGTTTTTTGCATTAGCTGACACTAGCTAAATGCACATAATAAAATCTGCTGATGACAGTCATCATTTCAACTGACAGAATCCATGGTAGTTGGCTTTTGTTAAATTCTGTGTGAAATCACAGAGCAGTAGTGCTTGTAATGACTGTGAATAGCTAGTGGTTAATGTGGACAGGACTTGGCAAATTATCAGTTAAACAATGTTTCCATTTTAAACAAATTACACAGTCCTTTCCAGAAACATCCTACGAAATTACATTGCATTATCCATTCTTTTAATTTCGAGGATTGACCACTTGCATCTTGAGTAAGGGATAGTATCAACCTGTCAACCTTACCACGTTGTGTAGATGACTTTGTTAAGCTGAGCTTCTGTATTGTGGAATAAAGAGTCCTGAGATGTTTGATTCTAAATATACATTTTTTCACTAAACTGAACTGTTTTCTCTCTCTCACTCTCTCTCTCTCTCTCTCTCTCTCTCTCTCTCTCTCTCTCTCTCTCTCTCTTTCTCTCTCTCTCTGTCAGATGGTGAACTGTATGCTGGGGTTTATGTTGACTTTATGGGAACAGACTCTGCCATTTTCCGTACTTTGGGGACAAAGACTGCCATGCGAACAGATCAGTACAACTCCAGATGGTTAAATGGTAAATGTCCTATTTAGCCTATAAATGATACACCTGCTTTCACCCAGTATGTGCAGCCTTCCTGACTGCCTTTTTAATATATAAACACGGTTTCAAATGTATAGCTGAAAGATCCTGGTGTTTGCATATATGTTTAGAATCCCTCAACAAGTGATAAACAGGAAATGCTGACAGTTTATAAAAGGTTTTAGCCAGATGTTTTCCCAAATGTATCCTCTGCCTGACTCACCACCTCTTCTGCCCACAGACCCCACTTTCATTCACGTACAACTCATCCCCGACAGCGCAGAGAGAAATGACGACAAGCTGTATTTCTTCTTCCGGGAGAAGTCCTCTGAGATGGGCCATAGTCCTGTGACCCAGTCTCGCATCGGACGCATCTGCCTGGTGTGTACACAGTGAGAAGCGTGTTTGTTTTGGGGTATAAACATAATGAAAAGAAAACCTGCATCGATATGAAAAACAGGCTGGAGACTCCCGAGGCAAACTAGTTATTTGGCCAACGCTGACGTGCTGGAATCCACATGTGTTTTTAACCTTCCTGTCTACAATGCATCCCTCTGTCTGGGAGGTTGCCCTCTGATCTCTGACCCTGCGATCTTCTGACCTTCTCCCTGGTAGTCCTAAAACACTTGAGCTTTTTAGTGTACATAGCAGCAAATGACTCGCTGCCTCTCTTTTAGAGTCCTTCTCAGTTAAACTAGACTTCCTCCACAAAAGCCGATGTGCCCTGCAAATATAAAGTGAGCTGAGCAACAAAAACAAATAACAACAAGCTCATGGGGCATCGTATAGTATTTATACGGTGAGTGTGAGTGTATGCGTTACCTTATGGATTTGCGTGCATATGTGAGTGTTACAGCGGGTGTATGAGCACGGGTATGAGTGAGAAAATGTGGTGTACGTGTGTTCGTTGCCTCAGCTGTTCACTGTTGTAATAATTTGAAGAGGTCAGGTGCTGACCCGGCACACAAACACTCATCACCATCTCAGTGGGCTCTGCCACGGCCTCCAGAGACCCAGTCCTGTCATTCTTACCTCGCCACACATCTGGATACTCTTACTGCCACTATCTGCACCCTGCACATCACCAAAAATACACTCAGCCATATACTGGAATTACACTGGAATTTATGAAAACATTTCAACTCCCAAAATGGGATTCATCAGAAGTGCATGAAGAATGTGAAGCCTACGACCACCATTTAAAGTTAAATATCAAAACATACAGTACAGTACATGCTTTCTCCAAAGATGCTGATTATGGAGGAGGACTTTAAAGCACATACTGGTCTCAGCTCTTTTTTACTGGGATAGATTCTGGCCTTGCTCCAGCACAGATGGAAGAGTCTAAATAGGAGGAGACAGTGTTTACCATCTCGCCCCCCCCCTCCCCGGCTTTGCAAACCAACATGTTCTGTATAGTGTGTGGGTGGCTCCACCTGTTTTTTTTTCATTGACAGAGGAGGATGTGAGTTTGAGCAAAATGATGGAGAAACTGTTCACCGCCCTCTCAAATACAGAATGATGATGGAGGCCACTGCTGTCTGGTTAACAAGTGGAGCACCTTCCTGAAGGCCAGGCTCATCTGCTCTGTGCCAGGGGCCGACGGCATGGAGACGCACTTTGATGAGCTCCGTGAGTACAAAGACCTTAACGCCTGCAAACTGAGCTTATGCTGTGGTTCTCTTTCCTATTTTCAGTTGAAGTGGTGATCTGTAGGTCACTTAGTGTGGGTGGGGGTGTTGTATAGACTTGGGTGTCAATCAAACGTGCTGTCAGCCCTGTGATGTCTTTTCCTCCTGCTTCACTGCTCTTTTGCCAGATTGCATCCTGCATATCTAGCCCTGCAACTAATCATTGTTGTTATTGATTAATCCGCACATTATTTTCTCTGTTGATTGAGTAATAATTTTGTCTATTAATGTCAAATTGCTTGCTTTATCTGACCAACAGTCCAGAACCCAAAGATGTTTAGGAAGGTATCAAATTCTTACATAAAGTTCTCTTATTAAAACATTGTGTCAATCTGTAACATGGAATAGCGAAATTTGTCTTAAAATAGAAATTCTGCTTTTTGCCAGAAAGATTAGTCTTACTGAAGTCAAGAACTTTTTTCTTTTTTTTAAAGAAACTATACCATTTCTTTGTGCAGTTAATCAATTTGACAGTAGGTATCAAATGGCAAAGAAAAAAGGCATAAATGACACAACTGGATTTATTTGAGACATATTCATTTTCAAGTTCCTGTCATGTATGATAAAATCTGAAATATTAGGTAGAGAATAGTCTACTGCAGGGTTTGTTTCTACTGCAGCACTTGCCAAGAGTGTGCTTGCGCAAACACACGCACACCAGAGCTCAGTCCCTGGCCCATGTGGCAGGCCACTCCATCCCATCACATGGCCCATACAGCGTACTGGAATGAGAATGACACACATAATCCTACCACTGTAGTTGTGTTCTGCTTTCAAGATGTCTTAAATAAAAGTGTGTGTGTGTGTGTGTGTGTGTGTGTGTGTGTGTGTGTGTGTGTGTGTGTGTGTGTGTGTGTGTGTGTGTGTGTGTGTGTGTGTGTGTGTGCGGGGGGGTCGTTCTGATGGTGGGCAGATCAGATCACCAAGCAGGAATGTCTGTGAGTGTGAGACTATAAGCCTCTCCAGAGGAAGCTCTTTCCCTTTCTGTCTCACTGGTTTAAAATAGAGCCAAATAGTGATAGGGGACTGATGCGTGAGGCAACTGTTGCTCCTGAACTAATCTCAAGAATGAAAAGTGCCTTGCCTGTTGAATTTGATGATAGTTTTTGTCTCTTTATCTGTCTGACACATTCCTTGCTTTTATCTCAACTTGCCTGCAGTTCTTAAAGCGCTGCTTTGTTTTTAC
The DNA here is from genome assembly GCA_023631565.1 of Gymnocephalus cernua. Classification (NCBI taxonomy): domain Eukaryota; kingdom Metazoa; phylum Chordata; class Actinopteri; order Perciformes; family Percidae; genus Gymnocephalus; species Gymnocephalus cernua. The sequence continues at coordinate 35,410,763 of CM042428.1, read as the reverse complement.
AGATGACATATATTATCCTGCTTTGAACAATTGAAAAAGTGACACACACTTAAAATCTCTGTGGCCTTTTTGTGTGTGCAGCCACTTCACCTAAATGTAAGATGTGAGAGCTCACTCTGTCTATACAAATGAGGGTTCTGTCTTTACTGTTCAGGTCAGTATTGACGTGGCGTGCTGCCTGCGCAGTGGTTCTGTGAGAGAGTTGGATAGTCCTCAGTGTTTGGCGCTGGCGCTGGTTTTACGGATATTGCTTGAATAAGGCTGTAAATGTGTAGTGGAGCAGGCTTGTGAATGACCATGACAGGGTACTGTAGACATGCCCAAAGAGAAGACTGCACATGTCAATTTGCTGAGCAGCCGTCCCTGCCAAGGTCTCCTAGAGGGGACAGTAAATTGGGTATGATTGAGTTTCATGCTAATAGCTTCACATTGATGGAGTGATTTTGTTTACAGAGGGAAATAGAGATTTTAGGATTTCTCAAGGGCAAATTGGTCTTCAGCTATTGCACATTGAATGCACATTAAATGAAGGAAGGAATAGTTGGACATTTTGAGAAATAAACTTATTCGCTTTCTTGCTGAGAGTTAGACAAGAAGATTGATACCACTCTCATATTTACCCAGATATGAGAGTGGTATCAATCTTCTAATCGAACTCTTGGCAAGAAACCTTATACAGTAAGCTTCTTTAAGAGTCTACATACAGCATGTAGTAAGGAGGCGCTGTAGGTGCATTACACTGCACAGCTGAAGGTTGTTTCAAGCCAGGACAAGTTCAAATAGATCAGTTAGCCATGCTTCTCTGAGATTCTTACTTCCCCCTTTCTTTAAGAGTTTTAATAAAACAACTCTACAAGTCATTACTGAGAAATGTGTTGAAATATCCAGACCAGCTGTATTCCTGTTGTGGTAGTCTTATGTAGAAATGCATTATGGCAAAGCACGCCTGAGACCTGGGGAGTTTTTACAGTTGGTATATGTAGCACTTATTGTCTCCACCTGAATACTTGTACTTAAATGACCCACAATGATTTAAAACACAGTGTTAAAATGATTTTTTATTCACTAACTTATAAAAGAAAAAAAGGGGCTGCTGAATTTTAGATGTAGAATGCTTTAAAACAAGTCTATAATCAATAGCTAGAGAGATTATAAGGCAGAGAGCAGATAAAAGAGCCGAACTGAGAAAGAAGGAGAGACACTTAGAGGCACAGACAGCATATTAAGAAAAAGAATACAATAAACAAAAAGGCTGATAAAGTAGAAAATTAAATCTTTTTAGAGGAAATGGAATGTATGGCGGCTGAGATTGTATTGCCATACAAACATAGGAAAAAGTGTTGGATCTTTTCCGAACTGAACATCCCCTGGAGCTAAGTCATCACTGCTCTGTCAGGATAGCTTTTATTGCAAATCACATAGGTTTTTCCATGTTTTCCTGGAGGCTTGAACTGTTTTTAGCGACTGTATACCGTCCATGACAGTAGCTCTATCTTGGCCTCGGAGGTATCTTGTCTGCATATATGCACATTTACGTGTTCTGGCATGCAAATTGCTCATTTCTGCAGAACAACAGCTGTATGTCATGACAAGGATCATCTGTTGTGTGACACCCATGGCAGCCAGTCGTGCTACGTCCATGCTACCCCATGACCGTTTCACTGCTCCGGATGTGGCTGCTGTGGAGGACGGCATGTTGGTGTGTGTGTGTGTATGGGTGTGACTTTGAGGAATTTGGTAGCTACGGAGAAATAAGGACAATGTGTGTCTGCTATCTGAGCTTTATACTTTTCTCTAGGAATGAGCTAAAGGCTGTAGACAGTCCCCAGAGGAAGGCCAGACTGTACAGATTCACTAATGTGGACGGGAGCAGAACACAGCAGTTCAATTCAAAGACAATGCTTACTTCCTCCATATATCATTCTATCTGCATAGCAGCATGACAGCTAATTTCTCATGCTGGTCTTTACAGAACTGCAAGTGCATACATCTGAATGGGTATACTTTTTGGGATAAATAGGTCAGTTCTCCTTCTGTTTCCACACTTCACACAAGCTCTAATAGTCATAGTTTTAGCTTCATCCCTCTGTCTTTCGCTTGTTGACTCTCACCAATCACATCTTTACTCCATTATTTCCCTGTGCAACTAAGTTGGGAGCGCATTCTCCATTTCATACCGAAGGCCCTTGTCCTATTGTAGGCAGTCAATGTGCCTCCTGGGACTTGTATTTAGGTCAGGTACCGAACGGGAGAGAGACTTATCACCCATCACATGTTTAGCTCCTCTATTTGTTGCTGTGGACATTAGTATCAATGAAAGGATAATCAAAATCAGTAAGTGTCCAATGTCAGAGCTCTGAGGACAGGATTCAGGATTTAGAATCCTCCAGAATTGGCCTGGGAGTATATGATGTAGTTCTCCTTTGGGATAGAAGATATATTTCCTTCCCATCGAAGTGGAAGACATGAACTATGAACGCAGGAAGAAAAGTTAAAATTTTCTCTCTCCTCAGGAGCAGTCTCAGGTGGTTCAGCAATCACGTTGTTCCAGTCTAGACTGTAGAGAACCAGATTGTTTGATACTCTGTGTCTGATTCCTGGATTGGAATGCTTTGTTGAGGTTAGATGATAAAACCTCTCAAGATTGTGTTGTGATGTGGTATATTGTCAATGAAACCTTCACATTATGTGTCCTTCCTGATGCGGTTGTTCAGGTTACTGTTGCACAAAGTCGATTGCTGTGATTTTACACCTACTGTTTCCATCTGCAGCATATGAGAATGGCAGGAGGGCTGTCTGGATAGAAGAGAGACTCACTTTATTTGTTTTTACTTTTTTCTATTAGACTGTTAGCTAATGTTTCTATTCACTTTTAGCCATCAACAGTATCAACATTTTAATATGTCCAATACTTTGGTTTGGGACCAAATACCTCCTAAATTAATGTGATTCCCATCAGTCTCTGCTGTATGTTGTGGTTTGTGCTAATTAGCAAATGTTAGCACGCTAACACACTAAATTAAGATGTTTAACATGGTAAACATTATACCTTCCAAGAAGCATATTACTCAGTATACACAGTAAGTTATATATAATTAACTTATAATACACAAGATCCCACTGTTTTCATAAAATCCAATAGTGTGTGTTCCATGTGTTTCCAGCAAAGATGAAGTTTCAGCTTCTTTGTTAGTGCATCACTCCTTCCGGAGAGGTGTAACCTAAAGGTGTCTATGGCTAAGAGAGGTTGGATTGACTGAAAACTGTGTAAATATTAGTAAGAGTGCTTGTGCTGTGGAGCGAGATGCTTCCTTCACCCGTTCTGTTTGCACTGACGTGATTTCTATCTATTCTGTTACAGGAGATGTTTACATTCAGCCAACACAGGACACAAAAAATCCTGTGATATATGGTGTCTTCTCTGTCTCTGGGTAAGTATACTGAAATGCATACTGCATATGTACAACACCTGTAATAGACTCTGTTTTAATATAGATTTCCCAAGTTGATTTTTTCCCCCATTATTTTGCAAGATACATTTTCCTGACCTTTTTCTTCCTTTACTTTCTTTTCACAGCTCTGTCTTCAAAGGCTCAGCAGTTTGTGTTTACTCCATGGCTGACATTCGCATGGTCTTCAATGGACCCTTTGCCCACAAAGAGGGTCCCAATTACCAGTGGGTGGCCTACACTGGGAAGATCCCCTACCCTCGACCCGGCACGGTGAGTTTTAAATCCACAATGACCCCACACATGAATCCCACAGCAAGCTGGCATAACAGCAGCTTCTCACTGACTCAGACCTCAAATAAAAACCATCTGAACAAGATCCAGGCATCAGTATTACCAAACTCAGAATAATACAGTAAGACAGGCTCTCAAATATGCTTTTTATGTGATTATGTCAGTTATTTTTCATGGGTTACGACATAAGCTCAGAATGTTAACGCTTCTTATTCTCTTTCAGTGCCCTGGAGGTACGTTCACCCCCAACATGAAGTCCACTAAGGACTATCCAGATGAAGTGATTAACTTCATGAGGAATCACCCTGCCATGTACAATGCAGTGTACCCGATACACAAGCGCCCCCTGGTGGTTCGAACCAATGTGGACTATGAGTTTACCACCATCACTGTGGACCAGGTGACAGCTGCAGATGGCAACTATGAAGTGCTCTTTCTAGGAACTGGTGAGTGTTTTGTAATACATTTGATGTTGTATGATAGTAATGAGGGAAGGAGCCACATCTCTGCTTTTTGTCTGCTTATAAAATTGTCACAGCTTTGTAAGGGTTCTTCTTTTTACGTGTCAGTCTAAACCCATGAACCCTTTGATCAGAGTCAGAATGGTGAATGACAGTGTCAGTGAGAAGCTGAAAAATGGAGAAAAAAATCCCCCCATGGAAATAAATCCCATGTAAGTGGAGGGCTTGTCTCCCCTGCAATCATTCATCATTAAGAGAAAAGCATTCTTGCCTTTTGTGCTTGAGTGGAAATTTAACCAATCAAAGGGTTTGTACCTCGCTCTATTCACATGAAGTAAACAACAGGAGATTTGTACCTGGAGGGCAGGGGTGGATCAACAGCGGGAGGGAGAGAAAAGAAACAGGGGGTAAGAAGAGAAGGAGGACATCCATCACCTTAATCTTGCCCACTGGTGTAAGAGAGATTATCTGTCTGTCTGCATGCCTTGAACCTTTAATAAGGCCCCAGTATGACAGCAGCAGCCACCACACAGGATGCAGCCCTCACATATTGCATATGACGCCTCTTCTTTGTTCATCTGTGCATTACGGGGAGGAGACTAATGGGTTTGTGTGCGATGGTGGGCCACTGTGGAGGAATGTGTGTCCTTTCAGCTGCTGTCAGAGGCAGCCATTCAGCCCTACATTGGGGCTGAATGCAGAAGTCATAATACATCTCAGGTATCCTGCTCACAGGAATGTCTAACTCTTTACAGAAATCAAACATGCCAGGGAATGTTTTATGGCATCCAGATGATTAGTTCAATGCAAGAAGGGAGCTGAGGATTATAAAAGAAGTTTGTCATGGTGGCGGCAGTGAGAAGTGCACTAAGTGGAACAGAGCTTTGTGTCATTGAGTAAAGGTTAAAGCGAAGATAGCCACGTAACAGAGGTGAAGAGTACAGTGGAGCCTGTTGATATGAGGATTATCCCTTGTTGGAGGCTGCTGAGAGAATAAAATGGAAATCCAAGGGGCTGTTGACAGGCAGAGGGGTGTGAGATTGCAGGTATGTAGCTGACAGGTGTGTGTTGTCCTCCACAGACAAGGGAACAGTTCAGAAAGTCATCGTTCTGCCCAGAGATGACCTGCAGACTGAGGAGCTGGTCCTTGAGGAGGTAGAGGTTTTCAAGGTGAGCTTTTATTTCCCCCTTTTCTCTCTTCTACTATACTTTTTTTTTTACCTTCATTGCACTTCCATCTATGTTCTCACACCCACACCTTGCACATGTTGTCATAAGTTCCTTGTCCTTACTCACAATATATTATTTTCTCTATCAAGGTCCCTACTCCAATTACAACAATGAAGATCTCATCCAAAAGAGTAAGCATGTCTGTGCAAGTGATTTTCTTAATCTTTGCTAACATAAAGAGAAAAGAAACCATCTTCCAAAGACAGGGAATTGCATTTATGCAATATGGAAAGGTCACATACCACATACATAAGGATGTGCTTAACTGTTGCTTTATAATTGATAAAAAAGCTGTAAGTCTGAGGGAGACAATGAAGAGAGAAATGTGGGAAAGACATTTAGAATTTTGTGTTGTCTTTCAGTGTGATTTAAATACTTGGCCTCCTCTACATGCTATGACATCATTTCACAGAAAGAGAGTTTGTGTTACACACAGCCCGCCAGATACATTTCTGATGTCAGCTGATTATAAAAATATGACAGCAACCTGATAGATATGAGCTCAATATTCTCCCAGATGAGCCAGGGCCTGTTGCTGTTTCAGCACAGTGCAGGATAAGAGTTTACGCTTAACTCATTACATTCATCTGGGTTTGTGAAATATTATGGAAGCAAATAATAGTCAAAAAGATATGAATCGCATAAGCCATTGAAAAATATATTTTTATTAGGGTTCACAAACTCAGATAGAACATTCAAGTACCTAGGTGTGATTGCTCATCCCTGGTATCCCAGACTAAATCTTATATATTGAAGAATATTAGTGTCAAGCCAGTTTAAGCATTTTGAGATTCCAGTCCCAACTAAGCTTCTTGAATTGTAGCAATTTGAATGTAGTTTTTGAATACTTGGCACTGGAATTTGTTAAACCTTAAATATACTATATGTATACTGAAAATTTGACTATTGAAAGTTTCAACTATGGCCATTAATTGCCTCCATTTGGCTCTGCTCAGTGCATCTGTCCTAAATAAAACTCTGGATGTTTTCTCTTTCCCTTATTTCAGTTTAAATATCAATGTGTACTGTGGCGTTGTGTATAACACCATTTTCCGTCCTCTCTCTCTCAACAGCAACAGCTGTATGTGTCATCTGTGCTAGGGCTGACCCAGCTGGCTCTTCACCGGTGTGATGTGTACGGCGAGGCCTGTGCTGACTGCTGTCTGGCCAGAGACCCTTACTGTGCCTGGGATGGCAAGTCCTGCTCCCGTTACTCCGCCTCGCAGAAGAGGTGAGCACCAAAAGCAGTTTTAGCATGAGCTGCACTAACATTATAACTAACTGACTGATTCAATTGGTGTGTTCAATGATGATGCTCAAACTAGACTGCCTGGGTGGCTGATTGGCTGTATTAATGTGTTTTGTAAACTGTGGTTCACGCTCAAATAATAAATAATATACTTGTCATATTAAAAGTCTATCCAGTAAATGATGTAAATTCACATGTAATAATGTAATGGGATGGTGGTTTGTGGATGGATCCATTTAAATTTGATACTTTAATGGCTTTATGTATTGTGGAATGGCTTTGAATGGCTTGTGGTTGCTTTATGATTTTTTTCTCTCCTTATTCGGCAATACTGGTCTGACCCCTTTAGACGTAGCCGGAGGCAGGACGTCAAGTACGGAAACCCCATCCGCCAATGCCGAGGCTTTAACTCTAATGGTAAGAAGTCTGTTCTTCAACCTCCTGAGTTTTCTTTATGTTGTTTCTACAGTATTTGTTCATTAATGAACTCGGAAGGTTGAAATGAATGACACATCCCATTATTGCTGCTCCTAACGGTTCACGGTTTCATTGTTATGTGACTGTATTATGGCAGCTTTATGGTATCTGTGACATCCGTATTGTTTTAAAGAGTTTGATTTGGGAAGATTTTGGTTGTAAAGGAGTTTATGGTAATGAGTGTTTTGGTTGCCATGGAAATCCCCCTCTCTCTCTGCCCTGCAGCCAATAAGAACACTCTGGAGATGGTGCAGTATGGGGTGGAGGGAAGTAGTACCTTCCTGGAGTGTCAGGCACGCTCTCCACATGCTGTCATCAAATGGCATCTGCAGAGAGATAACAGTGACCGCAGGAAAGAGGTGAGCCGCCACATTGTGCATTTCTCAAAACAATTCTGGTTATATAAGCATATTGTATTAGTGGGCAGTTTACTCGCATTCATATTTATCTAATATAAAGCACAATATAGAAATTAAGGAATTGGCTTGAACTTTACTGACCTGGTTTAGTGGCGGATGAGCATTTCACCAGATGAACATGAAAAATGTATTTTGGACATATCCATATGTGGTGGGGGCCAGTATTTATTTCTCAGTTTATTACTCTGTTGTCATGGAGAGATGGAGAGTTATATTCAGTATGGAACATTTGAAAAATGACTCAGTATAATTCTTTTCCGATTCTCTGTTAACACCATTAAGTGACTCAGGCTCTGATTGAATGATGCCTGATTTCTCACACAGACCCCTGACTGTCCTCAGACCCAAGGGAAGGACACATAAAGGGGAGCTGTGAAAAAGCCCTCTGCTATGAAATATATAACCCTGAGGCAGTAGTTAAAGTTTTATTGTGAAGCTATGTAGTGTTGCTGCCTCTCTTTTATTGACTATTCTGTTGGATGGTCTCTATTCCCACAGGCAGAGCCGACTTTGCTGCTGCCTCGCACTTCTGATTCTGAGCTAAAAAACTGTCATCACCTAATCAGATTCCTGGGTGTGGACGTACAGATGGAGATGAATTAATAGAGTTACACGTAGAGTAACTGTTTGATAAGATTTTAAAAGATTTTTTTATGGTGATTAATTCACCATACAGGCCAAAGCAGTATGGAAGAAATGGATGTAACAGATCAAAATTTCTGTAGGAATATTCGTTGCCCTTGAGAGACACAACTTTCTATAAAAAGTCTCACTACCCAGAGTCATAACTCAGTCATATTTGAACCCAGAGACATCATACACACACCACTAACAGTGCATTCCATTTGTACTCAGAAGTCAGATTTTCTGAGGTCAAAGTCGAAAACATGCCCCCTGACCTCAGATTTCCGAGCTCTGAACTCGGACAACCACCGAGTACCCCGAGCTAAAAATCCAACATGGATGCCCTGTGCATTAACAGTTGTGAAAGCTGTAGTAACATACGGATATAAACACTTCTGTCTTATTTGTGTCTCACTAAATCAGTTATACACACAGTCCTATCCAACTTCTATCTGTGGACATGTTGTCGCTGTTTGTATGTACAAAAAACAGCGTAATGCGCTGTTAACGTTATCAGCTAGTATTGTTAACAATGATTAACCTGGCTAGAGCTAGTGAAAACAATGAAAATCTGACTTGTAAATGGAACGCATTCCACTCGGGTGTGACGTCATTCCCAGCTCCGGCTTCTGAGTTCCGAGGTAAATGGAACGCGCCATAACTTACGCTTTACAGTGGTGTGAAGATCTCAGATGTTTGTAAATTTCATTTAGAAATCAGAGAAAAAGACACTCCGTATAACTTCTGATCTGGGCTCAAAGTCATCAGATTCAGACTCTTTTAACAACTTTCTGTGTAAGCCCCACTTTCACTATAAATCCATACAGATACAAATACAGAAATGCTTTCAATTAAACAAAAACATATAGTAGCTTTGCATTATACCCATAATGCACAGGATGTCACATCACAGGTATTTTAATGAGCTGTTTTTCTCTGCAGATGCGTTCGGATGGTCGGATTTTGAAGACAGAGCAAGGTCTACTCCTGCGGTCTCTGCAGCCCTCTGACTCTGGCATGTACCAATGTACAGCCACGGAGAAGAACTTCAAACACATGCTGGTCAAGCTGCAGTTGGTGGTGCTGTCGAGCCGGGCCGTCAACAACGTGCTGGTGGAGGGCGGAGGAGGGCTGGTACCGGCTTCTCTTCACTCCAGCAGCACCCAGTGGACCCCCAGCGCAGGCCAGTACAAGGACCTGCTGACCATCCTGAGCCAGCCAGAGATGAGCCTGATCAATCAGTACTGCCAGGACTACTGGCAGTTCGGAGACCCGCTGCTGGGTGCCCTCAAGGCCAAAGACCTGAAGGAGCTCAAGGAGCAGAAGAAGCCCCGCAACCGCCGGCATCATGGGGAGGGGGAAGGGGAGGGGGAGGAGAAATATGAGCAGGAGGAGCAGGAGGAGCAGGAGGAGCAGGAAGAGGCAGAGACATGAGGAGCCCAGCTTTGTGTCTGAAACACCCTCCACCACCCTTTCTCCCACCCTGTGAAAACTGGGAGAGACTCATTGAGAGTAGCAACGTGAAAAAATCCACAAACCAAGAAAAAAAAAAAACTGAGAAAAAAGAGCATTACAAACAAAACCCGACATACATCCTCTCAAACAGTAAGATATATGATACACAGTATTTATTGTAGGTTGTATATAGTATCATTCTGTGGATTTCTTTGTACTTATAGAAAACATGCTCTTTGTGTATAGGTACCTTTGGGGCAAATATTATTGTTATTAATGATGTTGTTAATTTTATTGTTGCAGTTACTGTCATTACAAAACTTATCTGTCAGCATCATATGACCTCAGCGACTGTTTGGAATGCGTTATCAGGCATGTAAGCTGTTAGGAGCAAGCTTTGAAAAGCTCTAACGGGGAAATGAGTTGTTGATAAGGGGTGATGGGATCTCTGTTTTTTCATGCTTGCTTTGACGCGATGCCAGGACTCTTTTATTTCTGGACACTCCAGGAACGCCTGTGGTGCAACCCCCCATAGCTGCATGTGGACAGAGACTTAATATTGCCAGGGGACCATCGACACATGGTCCCAGTGATTGTGGGGAAACAATCCTTTCTTCATGGAAACCCAGACGTACAGACGACTGTTCAAATATTTTCACTGGTGTAACTGGGCCTTTCAATAAGAAACTGGTACTTGCCACCTTTCTATTTCCTTCCTGATTGGAGGATTGATTGTAAAACGATGCAGCATCTTTGCTACTTCTCAGCCCAGATACTAATTCTGATTATTTAAATCTTAATTGTACTCTACTTTGAGTAACCTGCAGCTTCTTCTGGCCATGACGTTTAAATACATAGATGACATACACATACATACTGTAGATTAAAAAAAAGCAAGCATCAGATCAGGGTTGAATAAATCTATAAGGAAATATTGTGGCTGACTTATTTTCAAATGCAGACATCCTTTGAACTGAGATTGAGGTGCAATAAAGGGTCAAGGTTTTGCACGAAGGGCATTATTCTTTTACTTTCAGGGGACATTGGCTGGGGCCAAATGCAACAAGCACACGGGCAAGTTATAGTTGACTTCTGTAAAAAAAAACTAATTCAATTCAAGATGAAAGAGGTGCCCAGATCAGGCAGCAGTTGTTAGCTCTGAGCACTCAAGACATCTTTTGTTCTTCCTTTGACATTCATGTGTGGAAAAAAAATGATTGCCCATATACACAACAGAGCATTGTAACAATGCACTAACCAAAATATTGGGAAGCTGGCTTTCATTATGTGCATGAACCTGTATTTGTACTGTAATTCTGATAAGATACTGTGTGGTCGTTTTATTTTTATATTTTTTTTCATCTCTAGGGGTGTACAGTATGGTCTCTGAGGGACACTCTCATTACAGGGAAATAGGGAAAACAAATGCCCTTTTTCAAATATACCCTGTTTAAAGCATGATGCATCTTTTCATTGACATTTATTTAGACTTTGGCAGAGTATTAAGTGAAATTATCTCACGTATGTGTTCGGATAGCACATAAATAGGGAAAGTATCACACAATGGTGTATCCATTATGCAGACAAAGGCAGTTTGGATTGAGATGAGAGGGTTGTTATTAAAATGTGAGTGATAGTTGTATTGATTCAAATGTTTTGCTCTATTAAAAACATTAGTACAGCCGTTCTCCAGCAAGTGAACATAATGGCATATGAAATATAAAATATTTGATAATTCTTACACAGGGAAGAAGAAATATCTGGAACAAGGTGCAAATAAATTTTCATATCATTCTGACATTTCAAGGCTTTTAATACACCTTGTATTGAGACTGCCTTGAATGCCTCTGGAAAGATGCATCCATAATTCATACAGAGGTATCTGTATCTGCTCTTCAATTTGGGATGTCTGTCTGCATTCCCAGAATCAATTACAGCTCCAGATTGTCTCTTCCAAATGAGACCAGGATATATACAGCAAACAATTCAAAGAAAGGTTGTTGGTATTTTTAAAAAACGTGTCTGTAGTTTTTGAGTGTTTTTGTTTGTTTTGTATTTTTGCATCATCAGACTTTATGGAAAAAAGAAAAAAACTAAATGCACAAAGGTGATGTTCTTGTAATGACTTGTGTAAATTACTCTATCTTCCCTTTCCATTGTTGTTGCTGACTAATAAATTAAAGCTCTATATTTTATAAGAATGGAATGCTCCCCCCCTTCATTGTGATTGGCTTGATACTGGATGTTTTCCATGTTCTGCCCAGAACCCTCTGGATCATTGGAATAAAGTTGTACCTGTTAAAGAGATATGTATGCACATTTGTATAAAATATACACATTGCATTTGTGTTTGTAATGAAACTATTGGAAGGTAAAACACCTCCAACAAAAGGACACAGGAGGAGATTTGCAATCTTTTTCTATCAGTGTCTTTACCTCTGGTGTCTGATAGGTATTGATTATTCAAGTTCCTAATCCTCATCAGTTATATGTTCAAATGAAGCTAGTGGGAGATTGATAGGGTTGTAAATCAATACTCATTTCTCAACAAGTTGACCAGAGACATTCAGCCATTGACAAATCTGAGTTATTTACTTTATGATGTATTCTGTCTTTATTAGACACAATTACCCAAGTGTACATACTATTTTGAAAATCTAATGTATTTTTGTCCTTTACAGGCTACAATAAACTGCCAAATGGTAGTCAATAGGTCGTTTTTTATGGAGGACATCTTGACATGTTACAGTACGAAATGCACAGGTGTAAATAATTTAATCATGGCTGAATTCTATTTAGCCGCTTCAGTGGCTCACTATCACACTGTCGTGGGTTAACTAGGACACATGAATGGAACAGAGCCATTGTTAATGTTATTAGTAACACCTGTGCTTGTCCTATCAAAAGTCAAAAGTTCTTTTGTGAGGCGCCTATATTGCAGTCCTTTTTCAGAGGTTTCAACTGCAGACTTCTCATCTGGGGACCCAGCTCTGCCAGCCAATGGGAAGAGAGTAGGGTCCCCAGACATGAGGTGGGTCATTACCTTAGCGACCTGGTGTTCCTAAGACCTTATTTAGGCAAAACAGATTTGGAAACCTTCAAGTTTTTCCACTCAAGACTTTAAGTAGCATTAATGTAATGATGTCAGGTAGCAAACAGCTAAATAGTCTCACTTGTTGTGTGTCAGGTGTTAAGGAAATACTATGCTAAATCACCTAAACAAACTACCTAGTTGACATTAAAATTGTATGTACTTTTACTCGAGTAAAATGTCTTTAAAGCAAAAAACTGGAGTAAAGACTTCTAGTACTGTTCCCCTGGAAATGACACTGCCCCTTTAAAGTCCTCCCCCAGACACGTTTTAAAGTATGTAAAAAATACTCTACTTCTCACTTATTGAAACATTCTGGATCTGGCCTTGCGCACCACCGCTCCATGTGCTAGGTTGACCGATGAAAGAGCAGTGCACATTAAGATGGCTAGAAACATCGAAGAGATTCAGCCATACATGTTCAGCTTCAGACAGGACGGTGGCTCAGTGATAGTTTTAGCGCCCTGTCTGAACCAGCGCCAGTCAGACCCAGACCCAGTCTGTTGTGCACCAAAATTGGCTACTAGCAGATGTATCAGAATGGTAAGTGTAGTTATGGCCTACCATTGTTATCCTTTTTTCATCTGTTGACCAATATTCCATGAATCTCCATGTTTCCGACTATCACAATCTATCCACTATCAAAAGTATGTGAAGGCAAGTCTGGCTCACAGCACCCAAGGGGAACAGGCTGTAGTGTGCTTCATTCAAGCTCATCAGGGTTTCTGCACCTAATTAAAAGCCTAATGGTAGAATTGGCCTTTAATCAGCCCAAGATTGACTCACATTCTCCCATAACAATACAGGTCAGGAGCAAAGTGGCAGAGAGGAAGAGAGAAAGAGAAGGTAAAAAACCTCTAGAGAAGAGCACATGGGAATACATGGAGTAATAGAATGTTAGAAGATAACCTCATGTCAGCGCTGTTTCCAGCACTAAAGGGTTTAATGCTGTGTTCAAAAATGTGATGCATGTAGATCCTTGTTTGGGGACCTGAATATGCTCTTCATGTAATGTGTAGGCTATCCCACAAAGAGAATTGCTCAATTTAGCCCCGATGACAGTGTAAGACAGTGAAGATGAAAACATGTCTGGAGACACCATTTTACCCTATAGCAGGGGTTTGTTTCAGGACAAAGCAGAAAAAGGTCAGATGGTTTGGAAAACCATCACAAGGCATTCCAAGCATCAGATGACATCTGGGTTTGAGAGAATTCTGTTGTCCCCTTTTTCATTCTTCCTCATAGACGGAGCTCTGTTCACTTTGCTTATCTGATCCCTACTAAGGAGCAGCATAGCAGACGAGGAGAGTCAGGGTGGGAGTTTGACAGTGCCTCCCCCCGTAGTGGCTCTTAAAATGATATGTGCATCACTTCAAATCCAGCCATCTCCGCCTCTTAATTAGAAACTGGCTTAAAACCAAGAGGCTGATCCACATTTTGGAAATTCAAAACTACCCACAACAAAGGTTGACCCAGCCGAATCTGATCAGACATTTCTGTGCACCATTCTTACAATACAACAGAGACGTATTTCTGTGGAGCGTTATCTCCACAGTGGCATATCACATGACATAACGCCAAGCAATGGCATAACTAACATCATTCAATTGACTTTTTTCAGATGTGGAATCTGGGTCTGTCTTATCGTTGAGTCCAATCTGGTGCTTGGTGGCTCAGAGGCTGTCGTGGCATTCTGTGGTTATCTGTTTCATCTGTCTCACAGTGAGAGCTGTCGGACACTTACTGCATTGTTGCAAAAGTTGGATGGTGAGAGGCAGAAATTTGGCACACCATGAAACTGGTTCAAAGACCTTCCTTTTGAATACCTACAGACATGGCCACTGTTAAATACTAAACTCAGTCCATTGATGACATGATGAGCTGACATTAATTTGAGGCCTCAACCTGGGATATGTCATAAACTGGTTTACAGAGTTTAGCTCTTAAAGTGGATGGCTGTTTTATTTGATGCATCACCCCATATTCTGGCCTTGACGAACTCCAAGTTCTCATATTTTCAAACTTTCTCATGCAGTAACCATGTGCAGACGAGACTCTCTGGAAAGTGTGGAATAGCCACAAATAAATTAGAGAAAAGAGGGAGCAACCCTGCTCTGTTGCCTCTATGTAATCACAACAGCAGTCCTGCTTACAGCTGCTTACATGTTGTCAACCAGCAGATGGCAGCATTTTCATTTACAAATGTGCACAATAAACAGGCTCATACGGTAAGTATGAAATTGTGACTGTTTGTACCATGATGTTATATTGCATGAAACATTTTTTGCAGAATAATATTTGGAAATAGTCAGTGCTGGAAGAAGTACTTAGCTAATTTACTTGTATAAGTACCTACAAATATAACATTCTAAAAATAATCCATTACGAATCTGCATTAAAAATCCTATAGTAAAAGTACATAAGTATTATCAACTAAATGTACTTGGTACTTGAGACTCACCTGGTCTCCTTGTGTAATAATGCTTCTATAATCTCAAGCCTGTTATACACCATCAAGTTATAGACATCCTTTTTTTCAGGACAGCCTGGGCTATCAGGCTATGTATGCTGCAGGGATGTCACATACATACATGTATTAATTGTTATATGACTATAAAAACAAAAGAAAAAGCTACACAGAAATTGAATCTCACAATGTATTGAAATCACACAGAAAACAATAATGTGTAAGACTTTTGGCTTTTGGAAATTGTCATACCAAGTCTTGGCAATCAAGGGGAAACAAAAATAAATACTTTAACTAACACAAATTATAAAACTATTTTGATTTCCCTAGAAAGGTCCATTCACTTTTAACCATACATTTAGTTGTGCTATCTTCAATGCATTTTCTGTCTGATATTAGATATCAGTAGGCAGAATCAAACTCATTTCCACACCGAGGGCTTCATCTGGCCTGCCTGTGTCTGCTTCCAATACACACACACTACATACAAGGCCCTCCTGCTTGTGTCAGGTTAGGCATATCTATTGGCTGAGCAAGCTCCCTGTCTCCTGACGTGACTTAATATGATTGGTCAACACACCCATTAGTCAAAACAGTCAGTAGCCAAAGTGGCAGTGACTAAAAGATCGATTTTCATACAAAAAGATGACTAAATAACCGTTTGGTCGTGGATTTATCGTTATGGAATTATTGTACAAAGTCTCCGAAAAGTCACTGAAGTTCCAGTGTACTAAACTTCTGGAAGGGCTATGCTTGCTCACACTGAAGCCCTCTTTGGAAGTTTCTACTGTGGTGTTAGCTACAATGCTAAAAACACAGAACGAGGCTAAGTTGAAGCGTCGCGGAGACGTGGGAGATTAGTGACTTGATTTTTGTATTCACATTTATGTATTTATTTATTTTACGAAGACACTGTAATTCCATGATGGATTAAAAAGCTTCTGGATGGCCTACTGTCGCATGGAGGACCTCTTGAAACAGCGGATTTCTCTGCTTCTAAACAACAAAAAAGTAAGTCTCTGCACTGTATTGATCTAGAGATAGTGAATACTGGTATGATAAACATTAAGTTTGGCATCGTTAAGTATTTAAAAGTACTCCTGTGACTAATTAGATTAGTAATTAATTATATTAAAGATGCCATATTATGCTCATTTTCAGGTTCATAATTGTATTTTAAGGTTATACCAGAATAGGT
Source organism: Gymnocephalus cernua (assembly GCA_023631565.1). Taxonomy (NCBI): domain Eukaryota; kingdom Metazoa; phylum Chordata; class Actinopteri; order Perciformes; family Percidae; genus Gymnocephalus; species Gymnocephalus cernua. The sequence continues at coordinate 35,394,349 of CM042428.1, read as the reverse complement.
TTACATGGTTTAATTTTCAAAAAACACCATATTTTTGTTGTACTGCACAGCTCTCTCTCACTGCTGCAGCTCCTCTTTTCAACTTGTGTTCAGGTCTCTGTTTTAGCTGACAGAGTGAATCATCTTTTCTTCTGTACTCTTTGATTCCACTCGCACATGCGCAGTAGCTCAGATCGTAGATCATGTCAGTTAGTAAGTAAGTAAGTAAGTAAAATTTATTTATAAAGCGCTTTTCACAGATAAAATCACAAAGTGCTGTACAACAGAATAGGTAGAACAAACAGTATAAAATGCATATACATATATCAAAAGAAAGGGACGCTAGTGAGAACCCATCAACCAAAAGCTTTCCTAAATAAGCAAGTTTTCAGATCCTTTTTAAAAGAGACAACAGAGTCAGCCAGACGCATGGACAGGGGCAGGGCGTTCCACAGTCTGGGAGCAACAGACTGGAAAGACCGGTCCTCTATGGACCAGTTAGCTCCATAGACAGTAAAAGAAAGGTTGTTTCTCCAACTTTGGTCAGTTACAAGGCAGGATTAGCTGGGAGACTTCTTCTAAAGGAGGGCGCACATGTAAGTACTTCTTTTGTAGATTATGGTGAACTTGTGTGTTGTAGCAGTGCTTTGCCATTGAGAACGAGCTAGCATGCTAACGCTAGTGCTAGCATGCTAACGGTTGTGTTTAGCCCGTCATTTTGGCTAGTTATGTAAAAAGCCGTGCAGATTTTGAACAGCTCACCTGGAGACTGAAGGCAGGACACATTCAGAAACCCGTATCTCACTCAAAACAGCATGGATAGATTTTTTTCAAAGTTTGTATGTGTGTGGAAGCACCAGAGACACAAAATAACACCCCAAATCCCAGAAAAAGTGATTTTTTCATAATATAGGCACTTTAATACTGATGCAGAAATATGGTTGATACTGATACTGGTTGAGAATTGGAGCTAGTTTTAACAAGGCCTACTTAGTTTAGTCCAATGGTTCCCAACCTAGGGGTACGGTTCCCTCCAAAGAGTGACAAGAAAAAATGTGGGAGTCATGCGATGATTTAGGACTTATCTCTAATCTTACTTTTTTTTTTGTAATAATAATTTTACCCAATTGGGCCTTGAACAGTTATAGAGGGCAAATGTCTCATTGGTGGAACAGCTAACAACTCATAGATCTGAAAGTAAGAGACCTCAACTTTTTTGTACTGAAAGGTGCCTAAAGTCAAAAAGGTAAACTGACTTCAACAGTGCCTTGTGTTTAATGTTGTATGTTTTTATGTAATATCTTAATCTGCAAGGTGAACAGTAACCAGCGGTGGAAGAAGTATTCAGACCCTTTACTTAAGTAAAAGTATTAATAAACACTGTAAAAAATACTCTGTTACAAGTAAAAGTCCTGCATTGAAAATGTTACTTAAGTAAAAGTATGTAAGTATTATCAGAAAAAATGTACTTAAAGTATTAAAAGTAAAAGTACTCAATGCAAAAATAACCCTCACATTTTAGAAACTGGAAACTATCCAAACAGTGCCGTCAATCAGCTAAGTGTTTAATCGGCTACTCATTTCAGCTGTACTTGTAGGGCAATATATTGTTGGGTAGTTTGATTTATAATAAAATATATTTTATAAACTACATGTGTTTTATGTGGAAAGTAACTAGTAACTGAAGCTGAAGAATAATGTAGTGGAGTAAAAAATACAATATTTCCCTCTGAAATGTAGTGGAGTAGATGTAGGACGTGACATGAAAAGACTCAAGTAAAGTACAAGTACCTCAAATTTGTACTTAAGTACAGTACTTGAGTAAATGTACTTAGTTACATTCCACCACTGACAGTAACTGTAGCTGTCAAATAAATTAAGTAAAATAGAGTATTTACCTCTGAATTATAGTGGAGTCAAAGTATAAAGTTGGATAAAACGGATATGAGTACAAGAACCTTAAAAGTGTACCTCAGTAACTAATTGTAAATAGTTACCTTTGCCTGGAACTAGTGGTTTTACACTACATCATTTAAATTCATATAAAGTGTTGCAGTCAGCTATGAAATACTAATACTGGTAGGTTCTGTTGTTTTTAGCTTTAATATTGTGCAGGTAATTGGTTTGGGAAAAAATCATTAAAACAGTTTACTATTAATACACTTTAAATGTAAAATCTGTTTCCCAGCATCCTCATGCATATTGTGTCTTCTACACTGTATTCTGCCACTGATCCTGACCAATCTGTCTAATAATACAAAACTTAATAACTGTAGGTTGATGAAAAGCTATGGATGCTTTTGAGGTTTCAAAATTGAAGCTCTGTTCTACACAGACGCTAACACTGACATTGAAATAAGAGAGCTGACAGTAAAATGTAAGGGGAGTTGTTGATGTTGTGATTGATTGCTTTTTATCCTCTATATGCCAATAAATCAATGCTCCACATCACATCCATTCATCACTATTATAATTTTTTGCTTGAAATATTGTCATTAGTTTGCATCTGATGTCAGATTTACTTAAAAAAGACGGACACATCAATAGAAGTGAATGGAAACACTACCAATGAGTTGTGTAAGTAGAATCATTCTTGCTTGCTATTACTCAAGTACTATATATCGATTGCAACTACATTACTCCTACCACAATGTGCAGTAACTATAGCTACTAACTTAGTTAGTATATACGTTTGGTTTTGCCAGGACAATGTGATATTTTGTAAAACACTCTTTTCCTCCTGGCAAGGACAGACTCTGATCAGTAGCCTTTCATCTCTAGATTGCTGGTTGAGAGAAACAGGAAACTGACACTTCTCCCATCCTACCATTCTTAATGAAGTCATCCAACGACACAGAGTATCCTCCTGAGCCCAGATGAGTGTATGGATGGCTTCGTACCATTGTACAGTGGGCATGGAAAAGAGAAAATCTCCCAAGAGGAAGCCTATTGAAACCCCAGAGGGCTTAGAGAGTGAGCTCTGTGCATCATTATTCCAACAAGATGCAATTCAAGTATCTTGGAAAGTGTCACCAAATGGCCCTGCTGGGATTTTTCGAACACGACTTCACACATCACCAGGATGGCTTGTGCTAATTGAGAGCGCGTAAAACAGATGCTCTCCTCCGGGTTAGGGGGAAAGCAGAGTGTGATGATGCAGGCTGTTTCCCACATTTTCTCTAAATAATCCTGCAGATCTGCAGTGCTACGCATTCTTTGTCCACTGACTGTCTACTAAGAAAAGAAATGATGAGGATTACAGATGAATAAACAGGTGAATTATAATTTTTATTACCATCAAAGTCATCAACTCAATCAAGGAGTACAGTACAGAGCTCACAAATGCAAGACATGGCCTACAGGTGACCACTGGTCCTGGCAAACATCACATCTACAAATACACCTGTAAGTGCATGGTAAAATGAACAGACATGAAATACTAAATACAGTAAGAAATGTATTTGGGGGAAAAAAGCTTGCTTTAAACTGTGTAACAGTGTTCAAACTGTATTTAGTTGCCATCTGAACACAGAACAGACTACATGAAATAATCTATTCACATAAAAATCTCTGATATTCTGTTTAAGCCTCTCGTTAAAGTCTAAATATTTATCTTAAACAATGTAAGAAATTATATAGTGGTATAATCTTAATGACTGGTGTGTCTACCAATCTACCTTAGCACAAATTAAAAGGAGATACATGTATAAATACAAAGACTATGCAAAAACTAAGTCAAAGTTGAGATTCTACTGATTATAAAGGTGATACATTTTCTCCAAAGCCCCTTTTTTTAAATCTGAAATGCATATTTTCTTATAAATTCACAGGTGTTCACACTTGACAACAGATTGGGTAGTTGGACAAAGTGGCTGTGAACAAGCCATAACATGTTATACTCTAATTATATCATCTAACAATCGTATTGACAATGTGGCTGCTGTTTTAATGAAAACCCATAGTTCCGTTTGGTTAGCACATGGAAATCATGTGAGGACTGACAGGCCAGAAGAACAAATATGGTCTTATTGAGGACCCCCCCCCCCCCTCCTCCTCCCCCCCCCCCACACACACACGCACACGCACACACACACACACACACACACACACACACACACACACACACATTTTGTCTGACCGCAGCCATGTGTAACTTGCCCTGATGGGCTTGACAGCTGGCAAGGACTATAGACTTCCACTTACAGGTACATCGACTGTATTGAAAGGACACCAGGAATCACAGTTTCTGCAGCCATTCAAATATTGCTCAATTTCCTCTAGAGTGATTACAGAGAACTCTTTCTGTAGCTCATTATTAATGCTCGAGGGGACCAGTGACAAGAAAGGAAAGATTGTTATTACTGTTAATCAAGTATAAGGAGAAACATCTATGGAATCAACACGACTGAAAGAGTCAAAAAACAACAACAAAAAGAAATATGGCAATAACAAAATCCAAATAAATATACAATATGTTCAGAAATGTCAAACATAATAAATAAATAAATAAATATATATATATATATATATATATATATGACCCTAGTTACCACGAAGTCAAAACGATTAATCTCTTCCCTAAAACGCCGCATGTGTTCAGTTAATGCACATTTTGTTTTACAGTTACAACCAAATACTAAGACATATGGCATTTTGAGTCAATAACCTAAGACGAAGGACATGATTGAATCAAAGTAGATACAAGTAGACCAAGAAAAAAAACAGTTATTGTCACGTGATGAATAAATATGTCATGGAGTTTCTAAAAATGAAAAGCTACAAATTAATTTGGATGCATAGAACTGCTATGTAATGAAGACTGTTTTTTTTCTTTCATATGACTTGCGTACATTGACAGCAGGGGTGCTAAATGAACAGTGGTAATAGACAGCATAATGTGTAGTGCTTTTGAAAAAAAACATTAGCCTCGGTATGGCTTGTGGCAAGAGATGAGGGTGCTGTTTACTGCAATAAGATGAAGTTTGGCAGTGGCACATCTTTATCCACCAAGTGGCTGTAAATGTAAAACGAACAGCAAAAAGTGAGAATGCATGCTGTTTTGGCTACTTCTACAAAGGTCTCTATATACAGACTCTTTACACTTACAGCTATGAGGTTCTTTCCTGAGCAGGAAGTAAGCAAAGGAACATAGTGTTTGTGTGTGTGCTTATGTGTGAAGCTGCCTACTTGAAAATACAGTACTGGGCATAATAACTCCCTATCACCAATCTCAGCATTGTTTAACGTACAATAACTGGTTAGTGTAGACAAGAACAAATAAGAAAGATAAGAATATTTCCCTGTTACAGGAATATGTGATCTTCTTCATGTGTGAGGACCAGCACTTACTGAGTATCACGGTACAAGGTCAACATTTCAGAAGCAGAACTTTCCACTGATTCTAAGAACAAAATACTGTAACTGCAAGACTGGCAGAGGGAAGTTTCCCAAGTTGTCTCATTAAAAGGGAATCAAAGCCGTTTTCAGCACAATTATGTCTTCCTATATTCTCTTATCCCTCAGAGAAGAATAAGAAAGAAGACTTTAGCTGCAAGCCACAGCTCGACACCAAATCTGTTTTTACCCCTTAAACTCAAATGTGCGGAGATAGACTTGGTTTATATAACCTGACATAAAACACCGGAGGGTCAGTGAAAAAAGACACAATAAATGTAGAAAGAAAGCCAATGCAGCGCAGCACTCGGGAAAGGTAGCACGCAGCCTCCATGAGATGATACTAATGCTGCAAGTGAGAGAAGCAGAGTCAGTGTCACCATGCTAGCAGGTAATGTACAGTGTGCAGGAGTTGGTGGGGACTGCAGAGGTCACGCAGGAAGGGGTGGGGTGTGTGTGTGTGTGAGTGGGGGGGGGGGGGGGGGGGGGTGTCTAACCCTGCTCGTCCCCGGCCTCAGTGGCTGCATGGAGAGCAGCCAAAGCTTCTCCATTGCAGCGCGATGTGGGCTCGGCCTCCTGCGGCGCTGGGCTCGGTTCTTGCTCCTCGGCTGAGGCTGCCACCCCAGCTGTAGCCTCTGGCGCCGGTTGACTTATCTCTGCTCCAGCAGGGAGCTCTGTGACAACAGGTGGTGCTCCCTCAGGTGTTGTGTCAGATGAGGGTGCAGAGGGGTCGTTGGCAGCCTGGGGAGCTGCGGTGTCTGCTGTGGCGTCTGCTGGGGCACCGGCTGCAGGGCTGATTGCCCTCAAGTCACTCTGCTCGGGGGCTCGCAGTCTCTTCATGATGGTGGTGACCCGCACAGCTTTCTGTAGAAGAAGGGGAGAACAAACTGAACTCAAATAGGTGCTGTAGCCTGAAAACTTGCTCAGAGAACATCAACGAGAAGACCTTCCTGGAAAAGCGAGCAGAAGGGCTTACCTTCCATTTAGCTCTGGCAAAGTTCTTCTCTATTTGTGCACACACATTTTCCTTGATGTTCTTATCTGAAGCTGCACCGCCAGAGATCCTGTTGTAGAAAATGGGAAAAGCACAGTTTCACAATAGAGCTTTAATGCTTCCCTTATCTTTCTATGCCAAAGGCTGCAGCACACTTTACTCAATCTGTTGTTCATTTTATTGACTGACAAACTTTAGCAGGAACTGTTTTTTACCTTTAAGGATTATTCTGTTTTTTTAAAGCTTGGTTGGACCCTTTTTTTAATTTGTGCTCAAAATGTATAGTGCCTCTGTCATTAATAAATTAATAAATGCTGAGCACTTATTAAGGACAGTGATTAGCCTTTTAAAGTAAACTATGAAGTTTCTCAATGTGATTTTAAGGGACACATCAAACAAGAAAGAAAGTCTGTTCTTGTAGTTCTTCTGATCACACTGCTCTGGTTTAAATGGTCTGCACAATATACCTACCATTCATGGTTTATAGCCTCCTGGGCTGTCAGTCTCTGGTCTTGATCCACCTCCATCAGACGAGCAACCAGACTCTTAGCTGTCAGAGAAAAATCACACAGAAGAAACTTAACACAAATAACGGGGGTTTGTTCTCCTGATGACGTGTTTGGCCACTCTATGGCTTAGAAAGGAGAAACTGTTTTGATTTTTAAATGTTTACCCAGCAAGCGGTCATTGTGTTCCTTCACAGTGTTAGAAAGTAGAAAGTACCTGAATCTGAGATTTCATCCCAGTACGGAGAGTCAAACTCATAATCGCCTGCCAGGATCTTTCGGAACAGGTTCTTGTCATGATTTTCAAAGTCATCGTCGTCAGTTTCGTCGTAGAAAGGAGGGTTGCCTGACAGCCTGAGGTAGCAAAGAAATAAATAGCATCAGGAGTCAAAAAACCTCTACATACCATATTTTACATATGTGTAATACCACGTAATGCATCATCTTTACCAATGTCAAGTCTGCAGCCACCCAGAGACTTTAAATAAGGTTTAATGCTTTAGGAAAAAAAATCCCTATCTTATGTTAAAATAATAATCTTCTCTCTTTATCTTTAATGTCACAACTTACAGTATGTACATGATGACACCTGTTGCCCAGCAGTCCACGGGCCTGCCATATCGCTGTCTGCCAACCACCTCTGGAGCTGCACAAGAGAAGAGCAACATCAGCAAAATCTCTGAGTTTGAAAGCCACAAAAGGCTGCCACATCGCATACTCTACAATGTCTTATTTTTTTACTTGGTAAACTTATATACTCACCCAGGTACTCTGGTGTCCCACAGGGGTCTTTGATTAGGCCGTTCTCCAGCTTTGCAAGATGGAAGTCACTGATGACTATTTTAGAGTGCTTCAGGCGATTGTAGTAAACCAAGTTCTCCAACTACAAAGGAATTGCATATTACAACGACAACACTTAAATGTAATATTCCTTATTAAGTTCTTTCATTTTCATAATTAGGCATCTAGTGAATGTTTAAGAGGTCGAATATCAGTTGGGAGATTTTCAAACAAAAATATAATATGAATACTGAAAACATCTAAAAGATAAATTATCCTGTGCAGAGTAAAGGAAAAAAATTGGCTAAATGCCTCAACCAAGTTTGACACATTTCCACTTAAGAACTGCATTGATTTTATTTAAGTTGACAGTCACGTACAAGGAGATTTAAAAGGTATCAAGGTGGATAAACTAATCCAGCTTTTGCTATGAATAGTAATGACGCAACCACCTTCTCTTCTATTCCTCGTCGTTTATCTCCAAATCAAAATGTCTGTAACATTGTGAAGAACACTCTTTACATGAAGCCGTTTTTTTTTTTTTTAGCTTTGACAAAAATGATCTTTCATGTTTTTTCACACTCTCCAGCAAAATGCTTCTTCTTTTCCCAGTGTGGTTTCTCTCTCTAAACGCATATTTAAGGCTGTTCTCTGTGGTCTGTACATGAAGAATCATACAGATGTTGGTCTTCCCAGCCGACTGTGTTGAATTGAAAGCGCAGCGCGCACAGTGGGCGCATAGTTACAAATATTCAGAGGTGCAACAGCTTGTGCTTGGGAACACCGCGGCTGCGTAGTTTCTGTCACCCCCATAAGGAATTTTAAGTAATGATAACAATTCTGTCGGTGCATCCACATGACACGTCCGTGTTCGCGCTTCACCCCCACCCACCCTCCACACGGTTGCTACGTAGCCAAGAAATACAGAGAGAGTTGTGTGGAGCTGATAGTCTTAATTAGCTTTGAATCAACTCATTTGGCAATGGCTTGAACGTAACGGATATTCATTATTACAAAAAAGTTACGCACTAAAGCTTTAAGGGCTGTTTTTACATGAACCCTGTGGCGTGATGCAGAACACAGTCAGTGTGCCCTGCCCAGTGCGTCAGACAGAATATACTGTATATATATATATACAGTAGGGCTGCTCGATTATGTTAATAATCACGATTATTTCGGTCAATATTGATACCACGATAATTTAACACGATTACTTCACTGACTCGTTGACTTCTGGAAAGATGTTGCAATTATTGAACTTAAAAATCAGTGAAAAAGTTAAATAAATCAACAGTAAAAAATCACATACAACTTTGAACTTTGCCTTACTTTAAAACTTTATTTTTTCATTCAGAACACAAGAGAAAATAAGAGTTTACTTGCAAAATGTAATGAGCTAAATAATTGTTTTTCTTGATTATTCTGTTTTTGTGATCACTGGGAGCCAAAATCATAATCACGATTAAATTTTGATTAATTGCACAGCCCTAATATACAATGTGTGTGTGTATATATGTATATATGTGTGTATATATATATATATATATATATATATATATATATATATATATATATATATATATATATATATATATATATATATATATATATATATATATAGGATGTCATGGCAATCCATATAATAATTGAAAAAATTGAAAATGAGTTAAGATAGATCATGGCTAAAAATAACATTAACGTAGCGCTTCTGAACTTTGCTAAATAGTGCTGTGTGATCCATGGCAGACATCATCTGCTAGTTCATGATCTTAAATTATCAAACCTGCAGTCCATAATGTCTTGCATAATAATCAGATGAAGCACATTGTTTAATAAAAATGTAAAACACATGAAATTTAAAAAGCTGTTGGTACAGATCACACGCTGACGATCACGGCATGACACCAGCATTGCTCTGCTGATCTAGACCATCAGCCCCATGTACTGGCAGGTCGCTTGGTTGAATTAAAGTGAAACGAATTTGATGGGGCAGATGCTTGTGTATACTACTGTCTGTTTTTTTTATTGTTAGAGCAGCTTATAACAGCACAGAACATCACAGAGTGGTTTAGATGGTTTGCAGGTAAAAATAAAAAATCTTGCTACTAGACTAAATTACTGGACTAAATTTAAAAGATTTTCAGATTTGCAGCTTTATTTCAATAACATTTGATCACTATGTTTTCAACATAGAACTGACTCTACAGAAATATCTGGACATTGTTTTGGGTAAAAGTGAAATAGTTTACATGGATTACAGTTGTATTGCTTGGGTTAACAGTGTGATGCTTCCACAGTATTGATGTCTTGTTTACTTCGGCCTACAAGTCCTGCATTATGTAGCGTGTTACCTTGAGGTTTCTGTGAACGATATGCAGGGAGTGGAGGTAGGCGACAGCCTCCAGCACCTGGCGCACCACGTTGCTGGTGTCTCGCTCTGAGTAGTAGCCTTGGTCCAGGATCCAGTCAAATACCTCTCTGCCTGTTGCACTGTGGGAAAAGGAAGGCCCACAATGCGTTACATGTTTGTTGTTGAAAGTAATGAATATGATTTTCTCTTTTCTTTTCTCTTTTTTCAGCATTGGAAGATTTGCACCGTGTAACTGCAATGTTATCATTTTAAATCTGACTGGTAACCTTTCTGTCATCCCCCATTCTCTTCCCCTGTGTCCATCTAATCTCTATTGTCAGCTATTTATAGAAACTAAATACAGATATAAATATAGAAACCTCCTACATTGTGTATTTATAGTGAAATGTCAATTACATTTTTCCAAGAATAACCTTTTGTGATTTCTTTTGTGTTTGATAATTTTCTTTCTAACCAGAATTCCTAAACTCGCAAATCTAGTGTCCTCGAAGGATGAGATGAGTAGCGTGCATTTAGAATATCCATGGAAATGCATCAAATTCCCAAAGAACACATGCTGATGAGAATGGAGCAGCTAGCAAGCATTCATATCTGAATACCAAATGAGTAGAGTTCAGCGCTGTTCTCATATCTACAGGGCCTCAGGCTACAACAGCTCATTCCCCACGAGTGTATAATCAACACATACAGTACAGTGCAGCAGGCCCGAGCTACCACAAAGACATGCAGAGAGCTTTTTCCCCCTGCTCATCAGACATCACTCACAGTTCAAGGAAGAGGAAGTACTCTTTTTTGGTCTCAAAGACGTCCACCAGTTGGAGAATGTTGGGATGCTTCACCCTGAGGAGATGCGTCGCAAAGCACAAAACAGAGAAAGGAACACAAAGAGAGAGAGAGAGTGATGTCAGGAATCACATAGTTGGAGGAATAATGTAAAGACCCGCTTTAATACTCATAAATAACACACTATAGTTGTCACTGAGACAGAGAGAGGGAGCATGATCAGTTAACTTTACTTCACATCACTGACATCTGCAAGTTTAACTGCCCATCCATATACTGTGTGTGTGTGTGTGTGTGTGTGTGTGTGTGTGTGTGTGTGTGTGTGTGTGTGTGTGTGTGTGTGTGTGTGTGTGTGTGTGTGTGTGTGTGTGTGTGTGTGTGTGTGTGTGTGTGTGTGTGTGTGTGTGTGTAATCTAGTGCATATGGGCATGAAAGCAACCATGAAGCAGCATGGTGCTGAGCAGCTGACTGTGCCTGTAACAACCACAGCACCAGCTCGGAAATGTAATAGTGAAATTGTAATTAGTAGTAATTTTCTGATATTAAATGTACTTATTATTTGAAGTAAAAGTAAATAAAAACTTTGATTCGGAACTTTATTGTTGCTTCCTCATAGTAAAGCATAATAACCAAGGTTTCAACATCCTTCTTGAACATCAAATTCAAACAGAATTATAATTTTTTTTTTTTTGTTAAAGAATCTTTCACTCCAACGTGCAAAAACTGCACTGCAGCCATTTGCCAAAACTTCTGTCAAACACACTTTTTTGTTTCCTTCTTGGTCTGTTAATTTAGGTATTGCCAATATAAAAAAAAAATGTTTGCACAAAATTACAGATGCCCTAATACTCTGCTTGGAAAAATAATTTGCCTCATGTTTTGCCACAAACAATTTCAATTACCTCATTAAAAAATCTTCAATTACATGCACTCCTTCTCAGTCATTAACAAATCCAGAATCTATGAATATACACATTTACACATTTAAATAGAGCTCAGAGAAATGTTTCCCCCTCAGCAGATGAATATGAAAACAGCCTTGTTGTGTCAAACTCTGCACAACATCCAAGAACAATAAGCAAAACAGATTTTGGACTGGAGGGGGACTTCAAATCAATGGTATTAACAGTATCAAAAACTGACTGAGAAGGAACCAAATTACCAATACAATGACAGGAGTACAGCAAGTAAGTACAATAAACAAATGAATGAAGATTAATACTTGAATAAGCACCTCTTTTCTTATTTAATGCCTGTGTACAAACATTTTATATTCAAGACTGCATTCACTGTTTGCCAGCAATTATTCCCAGCCTTTGACAATGTCATCATATTTGAATTTCCACTCAAACCCCCCACTGATGATTAGACCATAAAAAACAGGAGCAGTGCACATCCCTGTTATTGAGGAGTCTGAAGTTTAATTTTCAGAGGAGCATGAATCCATGTTTAGAAAGGCTCTTATAAAGAAATCACACTTTCATATTCATCTTGCTCCACTGCTTTGCCGGCTGTCAGCGAGAAATTGTTTGATATGGCCCAGGTTATGCTAATGTTGGTTTTACCTGAAAGTTAGATCATCACAGAGAAGTTGAGATAAACAAGGTTTTTAGAAACTGGCTGCGTGTGATCACTCAGCAAAATGAGGTTCACTTGACTTTTCTTATTAAAGTAAGCATCAAAAGTTGTTTTCTCTTTTGTTTTTCTTAAAAAAAAATTGGTTTGTGAAATTAGTATTTAAAAAGATGAAATAGGGAAAAACAAAAAAGCAAGGGAATTGACAGTCTCATCCCTAATGCACTATTTAACACAGACTTTTAGACTCCAGAAAACATTAATCACAATGAATAACTTACATCTTTAAGATGACAATCTCATTTTTCGCAGCCTTGCGGACTTTCCTTCCATCCTTTTTCAGGAACTTTTTACATGTATACATTTTCATTGTAGTTTTATCCTTGGCCCTGAATATCTCACAGAACTCCTCCCTGAAAAGAATAATTGTATGGCATGTAAGGTTAATTTACAGGGATATAAACACAGACATGATGGTTTTTCAAGAAGCGATGATGCATCTTTCAAAAAGCTGTTGAGATACTCACGATTTAACAATCTGACCCAGGTCATATTTATCTGTCACGTCCGAAGGATTGCTATAATCCTTCTTTTCCCCGATTGTTAAACAGCCAAATGGCATGGCCACTCCTGACCTGTGGCGAGAGAAACAGAAAGAGAGACAGAAGAGGGAGAGAATGAAATGAATAATAACACTTTCATCAATCTATCAGGGTGTTATGTCCTGGCGTCCCACCTAGCTGATGATTGGTCTTCAATTTGGTGTCACACTGTGCCATTATATTACACTGGATGATGACTTAGCAAAAAATGTGTCCCTCCCTCAGACAAAAAATCCTCCAGTAATGCTGAGAAAGCCTTTCAAAGAGCTAAAGAGTCAGGGGCAGTATCAATGCAGTGGATTGTTTCACTTTCTGTACTTCGCAGCGCTGTGGAGATAGGTCTGGCAATGCAAGAGTACACTTAAGGCCGTTTTATGCTTCTGCGTTTTTAAGGCTCCACGCAGAGCTTTTGCCATAGCCTACGTAAGTGGCCTGGGGCCTCATGTATAAACGCTGCGTACGCACGAAAAGCTTGCGTGCGCTGGTTGTCACGGACACTTTGTGATGTATAAAAAAAAAACTTGACGTGAGAATGTGCGGGCCGTCACGCAAACTGTTGAGCAGTCGTGAGAATATGCGGACCGTCAGCAAAGTCTTGTCTGGCTCTAACGTGGCGAATTCTAAGTTAGAAGTGCTGAAAATCACCAAACATTACAAAATAAAGTTTCCACTTCACTTACTGGTGTACGTCTGTGACATCTATGAAAAAACATATTTATATCTGCTGATACTCCATAAAAGTTTGATCATTTATGTGACTAATGTTTCACATCTTTCACACTATTAACTGTTTAATCTGCAGGCTACTTAACCTCTGTTAAACATGAGGACGGGAAATTAATGATAAATCCACTTAGAAAATACTTTCAGTCATCCTCTGTATTTCCTATAGATGAAATATCTTACTCACTGTGCAACAAAAAGATCGGCACGGAAAAATGTAATAGCCTATATTACATTTGTAAGTCTGTAGTTACTGAGGCTCAGACATCCATGGCGCACGGGAGGCGGGACGCATGGCTCCATCTCCCCAGGAACAAACGCTGTGTCGGGTGGGCAAACTCATGTGATGCGTAATTGATCCCGTGGATGATTTGTAGGCTATTAAGTGAACAAGGTGTACCCGGTCCTGGTGTTTATACTTGTCCCCTGGTGGCCCCTGGTGTTTATGCTGGTGTGTGTGTCAAGCCGGCATGTGTGTGTGTGTGGGGGGGATGGAGCGAGGGATCAGTGAGAGAGTGATGGTGATTAGCTTCGGAGTGAGTACTGACTCTAGAGTTCATAGTGAGAGAAACAAAGTGTCTCCCCTGTGCTTTCTGACCAAGGTGAGACATATTTAGCAGGAAAAGTTAACTCTCTCCTTGATTTGATGTTGTTGGAGAAGGAGAACCAGGAAATGAGTAGGGGGGAAATGCAACGCTACCAAGCCTCGAGCGACGAGTGTCGCTGCGACGTGTGTTGCTGCGATGTGTAGTTATGTTTTTCGAGAAGTGTACGTCAGGCTACGGCATAGGGTCCGGCGTAGACGCAGAGGGGTCTGCGGGGGTACGCCATCGATAAGACGCAGAAGCATAAAACGGCCTTTACTGTTACATAGCCTTTCATGATCCTGCATTGATAAAGGACTGCAGTCTGTATGCTAATATCTAACTTATATAAGTAATAAAACAGCAAGGGGAATGTTTTTTGCAGTAAAGCAGAAGTCTGGACTGAACGTGCCAGTATTTCTTTGTGGGGTGAAAGTTGCTAACCATAGGGGTCAGGGAGCAGAGGGAGCAGCAGACTAATGTGGTTGGAGAGCCCAGCGAGGTAAGTGAAGCATTTCCAATAAAGAATGGGAGCCAGCAATTACAGACACAGCAACCCAGCCTCTCCGGGAACCATCACCTTATCGTGGTGGAGAGGTTTGGGTGTCCCTATGAACCTGAGGGCTGTGTTGTCTGGAGCTTTGTGCTCCTGGTAGGGTCTCCCATGGCAAAGTGGTCTCAGGTGAGGGGCCAGACGAAGAATGGTTCAAAAAACCCTATGAAAAAACGAGGAAGGGATAGAGAGACCCTGCCCGGAGGAAGCCCGGGGCCCCCGTCTGGAGCCAGGCCCAGAGGGAGGGCTCGTCAGCGAGCGTCTGGTGGCCGGGTTTGCCACGGAGCCCGGCCGGGCACAGCCCGAAAAAGCTACGTGGCACCTATCTCTCCAGCCCATGGGCCCACCACCTGTGGGAGGAACCGCTGGGGTTGGGTGCGCTGCCACACGGGTGGCGGTGAAGGTCAGGGGCCTCGACGGACCAGACCCGGGCAGCAGAGGCTTGCTCTGGGGACATGGAATGTCACCTCGCTGTGGGGGAAGGAGCCGGAACTTGTGCGTGAGGTGGAGCGCTACCAGTTGGATCTGGTGGGGCTTACCTCTACGCATAGTCTCGGTTCTGGAACCGTACTCCTGGAGAGGGGTTGGACTCTTTTCTTCTCCGGAGTTGCCCAGGGTGTGAGGCGCCAGGCGGGTGTGGGGATACTCACAAGTCCCCGGCTGAGCGCCGCAACGTTGGAGTTTACCCCGGTGGACCAGAGGGTCGCCTCCCTACGCCTGCGGGTTGTTGGGGGGAAAACTCTGACTGTTGTTTGTGCATATGCACCAAACAAGAGTTCAGAGTATTCGGCCTTTTTGGAGACCTTGAATGGAGTCCTGTATGGGGCTCCGGAGGGGGACTCCATAGTTCTGCTGGGGGACTTCAACGCACATGTGGGCAATGACGGAGATACATGGAGAGGCGTGATTGGGAGGAACGGCCTCCCTGATCTAAACCAGAGTGGTTGTCTGTTATTGGACTTCTGTGCTAGTCATGGATTGTCTATAACAAACACCATGTTCGAACATAGGGATGCTCATAAGTGTACTTGGTACCAGAGCACCCTAGGCCGAAGGTCAATGATCGATTTTATAATCGTTTCATCTGATCTGAGGCCGTATGTTTTGGACACTCGGGTGAAGAGAGGGGCGGAGCTGTCAACTGATCACCATCTGGTGGTGAGTTGGGTCAGGGGGTGGGGGAAGACTCTGGACAGACCTGGTAAACCCAAACGGGTGGTGCGGGTAAATTGGGAACGTCTGGAGGAAGCTCCTGTCCGACAGACCTTCAACTCACACCTCCGGCGGAGCTTTTCGTGCATCCCTGTGGAGGCTGGGGGCATTGAACCTGAGTGGACAATGTTCAAAGTTTCCATTGCTGAAGCTGCGGCAGGGAGCTGTGGTCTTAGGGTCTTAGGTGCCTCAAGGGGCGGTAACCCTCGAACACCGTGGTGGACACCGGTGGTCAGGGAAGCCGTCCGACTGAAGAAGGAGTCTTTCCGGGATATGTTATCCCAGAGGACTCCGGAGGCAGTTGCAAGGTACCGAAGGGCCCGAAGGACTGCAGCCTCTGCCGTGAAAGAGGCAAAGCAGCGGGTGTGGGAGAAGTTCGGAGAAGACATGGAGAAGGACTTTCGGTCGGCACCAAGGCGCTTCTGGAAAACCGTCCGCCACCTCAGAAGGGGGAAGCGGGGAACCATCCAAGCTGTGTACAGTAAGGATGGGACGTTGTTGACCTCAACTGAGGAGGTAATAGGGCGGTGGAAGGAGCACTTTGAGGAACTCCTAAATCCAGCTGATGCGCCCTCTTTGTTAGAGGCAGAGCTGGAGGATGACGGGGGATTGTCGTCAATTTCCCTGGTGGAGGTCACTGAGGTAGTCAAACAACTCCACAGTGGCAAAGCCCCAGGGATTGATGAGATCCGTCCAGAAATGCTGAAAGCTCTGGGTGTGGAGGGGCTGTCTTGGTTGACACGCCTACTCAACATTGCGTGGAAGTCTGGGACAGTGCCTAAGGAGTGGCAGACCGGGGTGGTGGTTCCCTTCTTCAAAAAGGGGGACCAGAGGGTGTGTACCAATTACAGGGGTATCACACTTCTCAGCCTCCCTGGTAAAGTCTACTCCAAGGTGCTGGAAAGGAGGGTTCGGCCGATAGTCGAACCTCAGGTTGAAGAGGAACAATGCGGATTCCGTCCTGGGCGTGGAACAACGGATCAGCTCTTTACTCTAGCAAGGATCCTGGAGGGAGCCTGGGAGTATGCCCATCCAGTCTACATGTGTTTTGTGGATCTGGAGAAGGCATATGACCGGGTCCCCCGGGAGACTTTGTGGGAGGTGCTGCGGGAGTATGGGGTGAGGGGGTCCCTTCTCAGGGCCATCCAATCTCTGTATGACCAAAGCGAGAGCTGTGTCCGGGTTCTCGGCAGTAAGTCAGACACGTTCCAGGTGAGGGTTGGCCTCCGCCAGGGCTGCGCTTTGTCACCAATCCTGTTCGTAGTATTTATGGATAGGATATCGAGGCGTAGTCGTGGTATGGAGGGGTTGCAGTTCGGTGGGCTGGGGATCTCATCGCTGCTCTTTGCAGATGATGTGGTCCTGATGGCATCATCGGCCTGTGACCTTCAGCACTCACTGGATCGGTTTGCAGCCGAGTGTGAAGCGGCTGGGATGAGGATCAGCACCTCTAAATCTGAGGCCATGGTTCTCAGCAGGAAACCGATGGAGTGCCTTCTCCAGGTAGGGAATGAGTCCTTACCCCAAGTGAAGGAGTTTAAGTACCTTGGGGTCTTGTTCGCGAGTGAGGGGACAATGGAGCTGGAGATTGGTCGGAGAATCGGCGCAGCGTGGGCGGTATTACATTCTGTTTATCGCACCGTTGTGACGAAAAGAGAGCTGAGCCAGAAGGCAAAGCTCTCGATCTACCGGTCAGTTTTCGTTCCTACCCTCACCTATGGTCATGAAGGTTGGGTCATGACCGAAAGAACGAGATCCAGGGTACAAGCGGCCGAAATGGGTTTCCTCAGGAGGGTGGCTGGCGTCTCCCTTAGAGATAGGGTGAGAAGCTCAGTCATCCGTGAGGAGCTCGGAGTAGAGTCGCTGCTCCTTCACGTCGAAAGGAGCCAGTTGAGGTGGTTCGGGCATCTGGTAAGGATGCCCCCTGGGCGCCTCCCTAGGGAGGTGTTCCAGGCACGTCCAGCTGGGAGGAGGCCTCGGGGAAGACCCAGGACTAGGTGGAGGGATTACATCTCCAACCTGGCATGGGAACGCCTCGGGATCCCCCAGTCAGAGCTGGTTAATGTGGCTCGGGAAAGGGAGGTTTGGGGTTCCCTGCTGGAGCTGCTCCCCCCGCGACCCGACCACGGATAAGCGGACGACGATGGATGGATGGATGGATGGCAACCCAGGACTTAAACTACTTTACTAGTTCTGCATCAACATGTGAACACCTAATTGTGTTGCAGATTCTCTGTGCCACACAGAGTGAAATTTGAAACCAGCCTTTGCAACTTTGCACGTTCTTTTTTACTGAGAATTAAAGGTCAGCTTAGGTGGAGTTGGGGTGTGTGTGTGTGTGTGTGTGTGTGTGTGTGTGTGTGTGTGTGTGTGTGTGTGTGTGTGTGTGTGTGTGTGTGAGAGAGAGAGAGAGAGAGAGAGAGAGAGAGAGAGAGAGAGAGAGAGAGAGAGTGTGTGTGTGTGTGTGTGTGTGTGTGTGCATCTTTAGCTCAAAAGAAACATCCACATGCTTTATGTTTTTGAGAGTTGGAATCACTGGTAACATCAGCCAATATCTTTTTTCAAATGAATTTTGATAAAAAATCCCTTAAATTAACACCTAAGACATGTACTAAGCAAAACACATGAACAGTAATACGGTTGAAAAGTGCTCTCCAAACAACTATGGCGGCTATGTAGGCAGGCTCAATAGCTACGCATTAGACTTTGGATGTGGGGCAGTGTTGGGGAGTAGAGTTGTTACGTATAGTATTGCATTTCATGGTGGCTGTTGCATAGCTTAGCTATTTTCATAAACAATTTCAACACAGTACAACACTGTAGCCTTACTGACTAGTTTTGAACTGGTGTGAATATTCTGTATGCAAAGTTGCTTGAAGGTAAAGCAGGTCAGTGCAGAAAAATGATTGTGCTGGAAGATTTCTTAAGATAAATAAATAAAAAATATTTACTTCTGAGCCATACAAGATCAATCTGCGGTCTAGGTGATAGATGTCCACATGTAAATCAGAGCAGTCAACACAAAGAAGTATAGAGTTATGTATAAGAAGGTCAATCTGTTCACTGTAGCTCCACAAACAGACTTGTAATCCGATGTAAATGAACGAGGTTCTGCAATGAGGTGACTCAAATGGCCAAGACAAAACTGTGAACTTCCTTTTCTCATCTGAGTCTTGTGTTGTGTAGTCAGTTTGATGGGCTGACCTTTCCTGGCTCCCTGTCTCTCTCTGACTTTCATTATCTACCTATAAATTGCAGGAACGTCTGTCTGTGTCTCTGTCTGTGTGTGTGTAATGTGCCTATCTCTCGAACCGTTAGTCCAATGGATATCAAACAGGTGTCCTGCTACGGGCATGAGTAAGCGTCGTGCCAAATTTGACGTTGTTTGGATAAGAAATGCAAAAGATATTGTCGGTAAAAGAATCACACATTGGCTTCTGGCCACTCCCCCTCTCACACTGCACACAACACAGGACCAGACACAGAGAGGAAGAAATCAGCGGAGCTTTAACAACTAAAATGTGAAATACACCTCAGACCCACAAACAAAAGTAGCACTACTTTGGACTGTCTTTGACTTTGAATAAACAAACGACAATTCCCCAATTTAAGGATTTTCTTCTATTGATAACATTCACCTGAGCTAGATAAAAGATATGATCAAATAAAACCTGCTGTATCAATTGTATGTAATTACAAGTGTGTGTAATAATTGGTAAAAACTTTAAATTTGAAGTTTCTCACAGTCCTCTTCTGTGTTGATTCCCCTGAGAACACGTTACTCTGTGTTTTGAAAAAACTAGTAATTTTGTTTTGACATGCCTCATCTCAGCCATCTAAAATACCATCTCTCTCTCTCTCTCGCTCTCTCTCTCGCTCTCTCTCTCGCTCTCTCTCTCTCTCTCTCTCTCTCTCTCTCTCGCTCAGCTTTTCCTTCTGTTCCAGGGATTCTGGGGATTGGTTGAAGCCTCAGAACCACAAGGACAGGCTTGCCAGCTATTAGGGAATAAACATTGACATTCATTTTCTTTCATCCCTGCTGATCCCCTGGAATTGCCCAAGAGACTGTGATAGTACGTTTTCTTCAGCTGAAAGGAGGAGATAGGTCAACACAGATGGGCATGGCGACAATTCTGTAGATCTTAAAGAGAGATCAGTGCGAGAAAGATGCTCAAATAGGTTGCTTCCTGCTATCTTGGCGCAAGGAAACTATGCTTATTAAAAGTCGAAGAAAACATAAAGACTGGAGGATGATAGAAAACAAGTTATTGTTGGCCTTCTGCACATCAGATCTGTCTTGACTTAAAAGCCCTTAACTAAGGCAATGCGGAAAGGAAACTAAGGTCAATTAATAGAGCTTTAAAGTAACACATGGGCAGTTACACTTTAAGTTTCATTAAGCTTTCTAATGCACCAGGATATTCAATATAAAAGGTTTAACCAGGCTCTGCAATCTGATTTTGATTCCAACTGTGATTGGAGAACTGAGACGTTCAGACAGCTTCCATCTGTGCTTTGAAATCTGATTTTCTAAATTCATTTTAAATTCTAGTTACATGGAGGACTGACAATGACATTTTCTGGTCAGATTGTGCTGCAATGTCAGAGATGTGATTTGAATAGCACTTTAGACACAAATGTGGACATGAATGTTGTAAATCTCATCTGACATGGACTTGATTTTATTTCACATATCAGATTTGCAAAAGTAGAGATTTAAGCTGCAGGTATGAACATGGCATTTTAAAGGCAGGTATTAACCTTAAAATCCTTTTCACATCAAGTGTTAACACACAAGACATCAACGTGGGAATGTAGGGACGCCACAGTGCAAAGTCCTTTTTAAATAGCATGGAGGCACCCAGCAGTGATGCTCATACAACTAAAACTGACCATCTAATTCATTTAGATATATATAATGTAATTTTGCACTAGCTAGTATGCTCCAAGGCTACAACAGGCACATTTATGAATGTGCTAATGTTTGTTATTGCTTTCTATAATACAGTAACAGTAAAATCCCATTAACGTCAAAGCTGTCTGACTGTCTGTGAACTTTTATAGATGAAGGGCTGATCCAAGGGCCAAGAGAATCCATTAGTGTTGAGATTTACTCTATAAATGGCATAGTCAAGGTGGAATATTGATGTTATGGTATTCATCTAAATCTGCCGTTACATGACCCTGGCAGTCCCTCTGACAACGCTGCACTGGAATACCCTGAATATTTTTATGTAATTAGAAGAGATGGCACCCAAGAAGACCAATCAAAGTACTTTATAGGTGTATTATTTTACAGTATACAGTATTTACTGCATTAATTCAGTGGTGATTCAATGTATTCATGGAAGCACTTCTCTGGGGAAGAAGAAACAACATTCTGTAACATCACCACACTGGCTCATTACTCCAATTTCCAAGAATAATGTCTTTTTACATTTGACTTTAATGGGAAATGGCTTCTTGGAAATGTTGACATAAAGGTTTGCATCCACTGTCTTAGGGGGTTTTACCACACTAATTAAAGTTCCTTTTCAGCATATTATGCTTGCTGTTTTAACCTTTGCAGGGCCAGCAGAGGAGTGGGGAGCTGAACGGTCTACAACGAGGGGAGACGAGCAGGGAGACAACAGCAGTAAGGAAATAAATGAAGAGATGGAAAGTCAATCAGCAGCATGCAGCATATGAATGATTTTTAAAAGAGGGCGCATATACAATTGAATTAATTATTCATGGATGACAGTCTCTTTTTCCACAGTGTGTCTCACTGGGCCTGCGGTTCGTGTCTTTCTTGTACGCAGGAATTGCTGTGTCCCGGGTCGCTTGCTTAACACTGTGCTCGGAGCAGAAGCGTGCCTTCTCTGGCAGTGCTGTAATAAATACCAGCCTTCTCTACTCGGCCCTCCTCTTATCCCAGTTCAGTGCGCTGCACTGCTTGTCGGTGTCTGCTTCAGCCTCACACACAGTGAATCTCTCAAGAATCCATTACATCTCTCATTTGTTTGCCAGGCCAGGGTTTGTATCTGACATTTATTGCTGCGTTCTTCACAGAGTGAAAAATCACTGCAGTGGCTTCTTCAGCAGCACACAGTCAGCTTGAGAAAACCCTCACTCTTTTCCACTTTGCTTTCTTCCCTTCTGTCTTCTTTTGCCAATACTCTCTCACAGTCACACTTGGAGCACCTCTATGGCAAATCACTTGCAGCAACAACACAAGCTTAACCTTGCTCTTTAAAAGAAACACAAGAAAAATGACAGCCCTCTTTTACAACAGCTTCTAAAGAGGAGGTGAGACTGCAGGATAGTGTCACACATACTGTACTGTCAGCTCCACTAGTTGATATATCGCTCGCCCTCCCAGGACTGGCAGACTGGCCTTTCTACACAGGTCTGCTGCCCACCATACCATTATTTTTTGCTCCAGAGCAGGTACACAAAAGGCACAGCCTTAACTAGGAAGGAGAGTACACAGGGTTTTTTGTTATCAACTATACTCAAGTGATTATAAGCCAGCTAACAGCTGTTCAGAGCCTGTGAGCATTACAACCTGAGGAAGCATTTTCTCAGAACTGACTAACAGGATGGCAACAGGCAGTGGCTGCTTTTTGTCTCTTATGCCTCAGTGTAACTGGCAAAAATGACAGAATCAGCTGACTGGAAGTGACTTTACTATGTACCTAATGACTATCTTTCTTTAGTGTCTTCTTTAATCCTGTCAGCACCAAAATCCATCATCTTACATGTTTGTTCCACACAGGAAATGGCTGTATAACACAGATAACCAAAGCAAAGTAGCGCAGTATGCCAGCAGAACTGTAAAGAACTGTTTACTCTGCTTAACCTGCAAGTCATGAAGACATTGTGAATATGAGATGCTTTGGTTTTGTAACATCAATTATTAAACAGATTCAAGGTAGAGGATAAGCTGACGCTGCTTGCTTGAATGGTAATAGTGGGCTTGACTTGGCTTGCCAGGGGGAGAGATTTCATTTACTGCACTTAAAATGTATACTACTGTATGAAGATTTTTGCCATATGATTTTAATTATTTTGTTTATGTTTATGCTCATTTACACGTTTTAAAAATAAGTAAGCCTACATAAATCAATAAATGAACAAAGCAGGAAGTGAAAAGCCCATTAATGCCCATGTTTGATGACAAAATGACACTGTCATCAAAGGTTCCTTCAAACAACCCCAAATCAGCCGCACGTCATATTTCATACGGAAATTTAAAAAAACACATTGGGGTTTATCAAGAAGTCAGTTTGGAGGGAATTACTGACCATACAGCAGCTACGTTAGCTTAGCTAGCTGCTCGTAGCTGCACATAGCTCCCGACCTCAGCTGCTCATTTACACCCTCTAACCTAAATAAACAAACAAAAAAAACAGGGTAATTCCTGAACGTACACATTGCCGTGGCTAAAATTAGCAAGCCAGCTGAACACACAGCATGTGAATTAGACAACTTTGAAATTAACAGAAGTCGCAATTGTACTCTGTTAGTAGAAGATAGAAGAACTGCCTCGCCTCACCTCAAGCCCCTGCACCAAGCTAGCACGAACCGCACCGTTCTATCAACTGAACGCAATGCGGAGAGCAATTTAAAAAAACGTTACAACGTTATATATTACAACGTTATATATATATATATATATTCTGTTTCTTTGTCGTCCTAGGCTGAATATGCTCTGTATAAATTGAAATGTATTTATGGTATATTTCTGCACGTAGAAGTGCACATTCATGTATGCACGTGCATGTGTAGGCTAGTACCCTCCCACCCCCGAAAAATAGGGCTCCCCCCAAAGCCATGGTGTAATTTGAAGCAATGCACTGGTTAACTACTAAAGTATTAAGTTGACTTGATATTGGTTTTGTAGTTGTGTCCCGTACCCAACTATAAAATAACCATACACTATCATGGTGGTCCATGAGTAAATGACCTTTGTGTAATAATGGAGGATACCTAAAAAAGGTTTTAGATGTAGCTATACTCAGTAATGCTGTAATTAAAAAATAAAACTCTTATAATGTACATAATGTGATCATAGTGTACAACTGAGGTTAGGAAGGATCAGAATCCAAAATCCAATAGTTTGAGGAGAGTTAGCACAGTAATGGATGGTTAGCTTTTTTAGTTTACAGGCTAATTTAACGGTTTATATGCTAATTTAACAACGTACCCAATTGCAGCCAATAGTAGGAATCATAACTTGATTCTACAATCTAATGCAAGTAATTATGTTTACAACACTGGCACAAATGTTGATGGCAACAGTTCCAGTAAATTGAGCAAATAGCTAAGAAGCAATTAAGTAATCAGTTACTCAGCAGAAGCAGGAAAGGAAATCCCTGTGACAGCTGAACCCTGCTGAGACGCCAAATTGTACGTTGAGAATTGCACGACACCACCCACTGCTGCATGGCCACTGTTGACCTCCAATATGGATGCCTGAGGGTGCTTTAGTGTAAAATGGAAAGCCTATATATACATACACAGTGTACTCTTCAGGTAAGATGGCTCATAAGTCCATTACCTATGGAGGGTGTGTGTGAAACTGCTACAGACAACCTATCCCGAGGGAGAATATTGTGTGTGTGAGTGCATGGAAATTAGTGTATGCCTGAATGCACAAATGCACGTGTGCATTACAGTGTGAATCCATATACTGCACTGTATTAAGAAAATATGTGTACTTTCCTATTTGCATGGATACAGCCACTATTTCTATTTGTAGCCCAAGTAATGTCTCTGCTGTCAAAACTACTGTACCGTTGTGTGATTTATAGTCCAATGGACAGTGTTGATGTTAGTGTTGTGGATCGCAACTTAAGTCAAGACAAGTTTATTGATATAATTAAAGTGCTTTAGACGTGAGTAGACAAAAGAACACATTAAAATAAAAGGTTAAAAAGGAAAAGTGCATTTGATCAGCTGAAAGAACAAAAGGCATAGTATAGAACAGTTGAGGTTTAAGTCTAGATTTGACGCTGCACAGTTGGAGCACCTTTAATACAACCAGGTTCCAGAGCTGAGCAGTATAGCAGCTAAAAGCTGCTTCCCCATGTTACAGTACTGGTACTGGACAGTGCGTATTGCTGAGACAGATATTTTGGTCCAGCCCCATCAATGATTTATAAACAAGTCAATTCTGTGGCTTCATCAACTTTACCTCTGAAAAAAGACGCAGACTCGCTGCACTTCTCTTGTTGAGAGAAGTTCAGTTGCTACCTGTAAAGGGGCGTTGGTTCTTCTTGACGTTTGCAAAATCACACAGATAATGTTTATATTTCCACTGATAATGTTAGAGAAAACAGGCTGCCTTGTGCAAAAAATCCAAAGTATTGTTAAAAAAAAAAAAAAAAACATAATAGGTTGCAACTTGAATATACGGTAAAAAGAAATTGCTCCACGATTACTACTAATATTCAGGCTTCAACTTTAGTGGTGTTGTTACGCTAAATTATGAACTACGCTTCTTAAAGTGTTGGCAATACATATGGGAGTACATAATCATGGTTTCATGTAGAATTCATAATGTTTCTAATAAAAGGGAATGTTATGTGTTCCCTTAAGCTTTACTTCTACTTTTTATTATGGACTATTCCCATTTTATTGATAGTTTACTCTGTATCAGGCCTGTAAATGTGATGTTAAGTGTCGAATGAATGCTGTAGCGATAGTTTTGAATCTAAGATTTTATTTATTTTCATACACAAATTATTATTGATATATATATATACTTTTTTAGAAATAAAAAGCAAGCTGTCTTAGTGGGTCCAACACAGGTCGAACAAACATTGACTAGACCCATGGCATAAGCGTGTCTGCTATGAGGGGGTTGTCACTATCTGGTCCATAACGGAAACCCACTTTGTTCACATCCTATCCCCTGACAAATGGGCTATACTGAACCATTCAAGAATAATGCCTAACCTCAACCATCGTTTTTTCTACAAACAAAATGTTCTCCATTAGAAACAATTAAAAGATACTATCATCATATACAAGTTCATTCAAATATTAGTGGTGCATTTTCTATATTTAAAGATGTCGTAGTAGTGTTTGAAAACATTAAGGTTAAAAGCTATAATTTATCTTATGACTGGCAGTTAAAAACTATTTTTGCATTAGTCACATGATCAACTAAGTTTCACTTTAAATCTTTAGCTCAGCTATTTCTCTGCCACACAGAAGCCATTGCACTGCCAGCCTTTTCAGCTTTCAGTTCCTCCTTGCTGCTTCAGTGGACAGAAACTTTAATTGCCACACAAAAAAATCACTATTACATGAAATATTATCATCTAAAGGCAGGGATAAATAAAGCGGCCTGGGGTTTAATGTCGAGCTCACACTAATTGAAAGTCCCCTCAGAGTGCTGACTGTGAAATTGATATCGCAAAAGCGAGCAGTAAATTCAATTAATGAAACTGACAGGAGACAGTAAATTGATAACATTTGAAAGCAAACAATACTACACCACGGTGAATGCTTACCCATTGTGGGAAGAACTATTTCCTGTGATAAACTTGAGGGAAATGGTGTTGCAATGTAGCTTAATCGCAGCAGAAGGCAATCTTAGCCTAGGGAGAGGCTGGTGGGCCACCATGGGACCTTATTTTGGGAAAAATATGTATGGAGGTTACTGGTGAAAGACAAGTACCCGTTTGAATTGTGTACACGTTTGTCAATTTAGAGACGTAATACGTCTTCATAACAGCAGGTGGCACTAATCTGTATTGTCGCCGAAACAATTAAAACCAGAAATTACGGAACATCTCTCTAGACCTAGTAAACACAGAGCACGCTGTCGTCAGTCATTGTTTTCATCAGAGAGTGTTGATAGTAGTCAAGAATGATCGTTGTTGTCATTAGTCGCTGAACAGAAGAAAATACGATGGCTATAGTAAAAAAGAAGATACTGCCGTTGTCAGCTCTCGGGCTTCGTCTTGGGGAAGAAGCACTGATTCGCTAGTCAAGGGCTAGCACTCCACCAATCAGATTGGTCATTGAGTCCGACTGCCCACTGGCTGATTCAACAAGTCAAATCGGCCAATATGGATGCCGACAGCTCCTCCGACTGACGACGGCACGGAACACACCGAACAGACTCGAGTCACTGACCTCGCCAGATTGTCCGACGGCCGATAATCGGGTTGGTGTGTCAGAGCCTTTACATTGTGCATGGAACATAGCTAAGCTACCTAGCTAGCTAGCTAGCTAGCAAGCAAGCAAAAGATTTTAAGCCAACAAAAGAGGTGAGCGGGAAAAGACAAGGCAAAGTTTAAACTCGTTCTATTAAAGGGGTGCTATGCAGTTTTGGCCATTTCTTCGTTGTGCTTTTTGCTCGCAGGTTTCTCTATAGAGCACCCCCTACAGCTTCGGAATAGATATGTTTACTTGTTTCTGACTCCTTGCTCGGTCAGTCTGCCGTTTCCTCTTTCTCTGTTCCTCGACAATGCTTTCCTAGCTTTCTGCTTCTTTTTTGCCAGCTCAGCCATGACGATATTGTGAAAAACTCCATCGCTACCTTGTTAGCCGGTTCCTGAATGGGCATATCTGTGTAGTGCCATGAAGCAATTCGTTACATCGCAAGACCTGATATCACGCAATACTTCCTGATGCTGAGGCCGTCGGCTCGCCAGCCGAAAGTTGCAATGGTGGTTTTTCCGCTCACAGGCGCTAGGGGGACACGAGACGACCACCATTCAACTCGAAAAAAGTCATATAACCATTCCAATGACTCCGAAGCTGTTCAGTTTAGGTAAATTAAGCTAAACAAACTTTATAGTTCCCCTTTAAACACTATCAGTCATCAGTCTGAGTTAAGTATGACACCTAATGGTAGAATTCGGTAAACAGAAGAAGAGCCGGTACAAGGCTGACATAATCTTTCTAGCAAAGAGACCAAGGTATTCTTTACAGACAAAAAAATAGATCACGTTTTGCCTTAACTCTAAAACAACAAATTGTGCTCTCACACAGTCTGTTGTGTTTTCCCTCCTCCGTGTAAAGTAAATAGATTGTGTCTAATGCTCTCATTAGTTTCTGCTGTATCTCTGCGTATCATTGCATGCTGGCTCCATCTTTTATTCTCTTTTCTCATTCAGTTTGAACAGCTCTATTTTCAACCGGGGAGAGGAGGCTTCTTATATCATCGTTTCACTGAACTGAAAATTAGGAAGTTCAGAGCATGAAAATGCCTTTGACAGAGGGGAGGGGAGCGGAGGCTGCAGCTGCATCCTTTGCCTGACGTTTAAAACAAGGCAGATCTGGAGGGTTTTGTCTGAAGTCCAGCACGACTGAAACTGAATGTGCTAAGATGAATACTTTGCTCAAAGGCGATGCATGTGTGATGAAGATGTGGGTATCTGCATGATTGAGATTCATTCTATGTGATGTCTTTTTTGCTAATGAAATAGCCTCAATCTACAGGGAGTGGGGCAGTGCAAAAACTGCACTTTATGCAAAAGATCAAATTATGCTGAAACTTATATAAAGTATGCATAAGAAAAAGCAATCTTACAATAGCATATAATTGTGCCAATTCCAAATTCAAATCAGGTTAATAATATCAGGTATGAAGGGAATGTTTTATTACAGATCTGCTGTTCTCGTCCTGTGACTAACTGCCATAACTCTAGCTCTGGTGGAGTAGATTTTGAAATTCAGCTAAACCAGTGAGTCAGCAAAAACAGGAATACTGCAGCATAGAAGGTTTAACATTGTTGTGCAAAGGCAGGGCAAACACTTATGTGTGTATGAAATCGACCTGGCTCACTCCACCTCTTTTTATTTTTTAGCTAGAAACCAATTAAATCAGCACAATGCGGTACTATTATTCACAATTAACCAGTTTAACATTGTGTTAGCGCTCCATCCAAGTCCAATCATGAATGCTATCTGCATGTTCATTTAAATTCTCTTTTATTCTGAGAGAGCAAATACAACTCAACAGCATGAAGAGGCTTCATGGACAGGGCGCTATGCTGCTGCTTGTTAGAAGTGTGTTATGAGGTTCTTGGAGGATATAGAAAGTGATGGGTTGGACTGCTGCAGAGCTGTTGTTGTCTTAGAGCTTGGTATGAAATCAAAGAGAAGTTTCTCTCTAATGCTTTCTGCTTTGTAGAGAAGCCTAGAAAATGGAACAATGATTTTGAATCAGTTCTTGTTATTTAATGTGATGCTTGTCTCAACTACGTACGTTAAGGACAGTCAGATCATGTCATCCTACTTTAAATGTTTCCACTAACTTACTACTTCCAATGAAACATCTGTGAACTGTATGGACATTTTCTAACTGTCTGAGCTGTGCATGTGCATTGTGTATGTATGCATTGTGTATGTATGTGCATGTGTATAATACATAATACATGTGTATATACAGATGGACAACGCATCTCCACTCCCTTCCATAAGCCAAAACATCTAAGATAAAGGCGCTGCCATCTTGTAATTTTGGAGCCAGAATCTGTGCAGTAGTGATCGGGCGGTGGAGGTGCGAGTCAATCACAGCTGTCAATTATGACATTTAACCACATTTTAATAGCATCAAATAATTAATAAAAACCAAACTTATCAGAGAAATGAACACTTAAACAAAAAATAGCGTGAGAAACACTGTTTACATTTTCTTTTGACGTGACGTGACGTGACGTGACGTGACGTGACGTGACGTGGATTTTTCAGTTTGGCCCATGTCACTTCCGCTAGTCTCGCTTTGCCAGACCTTCCTCCACAGCGTCCTCCACAGTGCTGCGGAGGAGGGTCTGGCTAGTCCACACAGCATTCCTGGATGGGAGAAAAACTTGCTCTGGTTTATTTGCATTTCTTTAAAGCCCCAGTGTGTAAGAATTTCTCCCATCTAGTGGTGAAAGTGTATATGACAACCAACTGAATTTCACTTTCTAGCCCCCCCCATTCCGAGTGCGTTATAACTCCTATGGTGGCCGAACCTGAAATTAGCGACCAACGTCTGTGAGTGTCCCTTCCAGTGTAATAATAGTTTGATGTTATTTTGGTACCATTTCATTGCTAACATCAGCTATCAGGTTCCCAAACATATGCAAGCTAATGTTAGTAAAGTATCAGTGCTATCGTTATTCTGTATATTGTACGAGATTAATAGTGTAAGGCGATGTTTACGGCGTAGGAGAGAAGCACCGGAGGTTTGTGTTTTTAATATATTTCTCTGAGCAGCATCAACAATGTCAATGAAACCAAAATTATCTCTTAGTGTCTCCATTGTTTACACGCAGCTGTTCTAGTAGCTAGTCTGTGTTACAACTGCATGACGTGACTTGTCTGCCAGGGAAATCACGGCACATATGATTACGTTTATGTTACAAGGTAGACAATCCTTTTTCATCATTGACGCGAGGAAACGTATCCTAGACGTCGTTCTAGCATTATGCACAACCATGCTATAGTTAGCCAAGCAAGTAGCAGCTATACAACTTTTACACAAATAGGCAGAATTACCTGTTGAGAAGAAAGCAGGCAACTTCGGCGTCCCTTTTAAAATCCTTGCTCCTCATCAGCTCTTTCCATCTTGGAAAAGCCACAACAATATTAACTTTGGTCGCGTTGCTTTGCCTGTCAAGTTGTCATTTTAATTTCCTCTGCAATTCAGTTACATGTCCTCGATAATAGACGCAACAGGCTTTCAAATCTGCCGGCAGTGAGTCACAAGTAATCTTCTCCCCCCTCCCTCCCTGGCATACGTCACAGTCAGTGCCACTGAGTGAAAAGCGCGAAATGCGGAGCAGTATAGCCTGTATGTCCCTTACGGGCTACCGTATTTCAAGATGGCGCATGGCTATGGAGCGTCTACCCCAGTTCATGTAAGCGCAAATGTAAAATTTCAAGCCAATAGGAATACTTGGAATTGATGGTGGTGGTTAATATTCATAAAAAAGGACAAGTTTGTGAAGGGCAATACAGATTTTGATAATGAACAACTACAAACGTTACACACTGGAGCTTTAAACCAATCACAACCATCTTGGGCAGCGCTAAGACACAGACAGAGCCACAGTGCCGCTGCAAAATAGCCTCAGGAAGGAACTTGTTTTGGTGGAACGTGTACGTTCAAAAAATGTTTTAGTCGTTCAGAAAGGATTTCAGATTGGACAGATAGTCTAGCTAGCTGTCTGGATTTACCCTGCAGAGATCCGAGGAGCAGTTAACCATAGTCCTCATAAATTCACTGTAGTTTAAAATTCCAACACAGAGAAAGCGGAAGGTAATGCATCTGGCAACGGCAACTGGCAATCCCTGCTCCTGAGCAGGTTAGGTATTCAGCATAAGTTACCATGGCGTTTTAACCAGGTAACAAGTGATCCACCGTCGTGATACACAAAACCCTGGGTTGAACCTGAAGTTACCTCTGGGCCCTATTTCAGGAAGGAGGTTTAACAAACTCGGAGTCTAACCCTGATGTCTGAGTTGATTTACCCTGAGATGGAAAACTCTTGAGTTTTCGGTTCCAGAACAGCTGATATGAGTTGGTTCACTCAGGGTTACGCGCGTGCACCAGCACTTTAAAAAGGCAGCATGAATGGAGCCATGATACTACGATTCACCATGGCAAAAACCACAAACAAACGGGTCGGCGGAAATACTCATGCGCACATATGCAAGTTTGAACATGTATTTCGTTAAAAAATCAACACAATGGCTGCTGTGAAAGAGATAGAATTTGCGCGGGAGAAAATTACTGCTAGAGTAAATGCGTATATTCCAATATAATGTATATCATATTTAATCATAAGTAGGCCTATAGCTAATATTACTGAAAATCTATTTCATTTAGGTGCAATCCTGCTGGTGAAAAAGTCCTAGGCTACTAATCTCATTTTGAGGCTGCAGCACCATAATTATAATTCATAATTATTTATAACAATAATAATAATAATAATAATAATAATAATAATAATAATAATAATAATAATAATAATAATAATAATAATAATTTCAAAGGGTTTACATCATTCACCTGCAATACTCTGGAACTCCTTTTTAATGTCTCTGACTGGTCTGTGTCCAGGGAACACTAAAAATGTTTAAACTCTTTACTTTCACTGACCCGTATACGGGACACTCACGCTCAAAGTGGACGCTGCTTAAACTTTGTTATAAATTTGACGCATTAAATCTTCAAAATATATGGTCATGCAGCACATTGGTTGAAAGCTTAGACTAGTCAGGATTGAATGGAGCCCAAACACAAAGCATAAGATGATTTATAGCAGTTATACAACGTTTCAGAGCGATCTCTTCTTACGGCACTTTATTAAAATTATTATTATCACCAAGGTTGTAGAGACAACTGTAATGCAAGAATGTGCTGGGATATAGAGCATGTCCACGATGGGTGACGTTAGTGATATGAGGACGGATAAGGTTATGTAGCTTACATAACTGATAGACTGGGAAGAAAAACCTGGTCTGTTTCCCAAATAACCGGAGTTAGACAAAGGCATCACACAGGTAACGGAGGGGGGTTTGCAAGCATTGTTGATCAATATGAGTCAATCTATTGCTTCTTAAAGGTTGCAGAGTTCAAATCTTTAAAGATTATTTTTTGGGGGCTTTTCTCTTTATTAGACAGTGGATAGACATGAAAGGGGGAGAGAGATGGGGGACGACACGCAGCAAAGGGCAGTAGGTCAGACTCGAACCTGTACCGCTGCAGGACTCAGCCAACATGGGGTGAACGCTCTTACTGGGTGAGCTAGAGGCCACCCCCAGAGTTCAAATCTTTTTAGAAAAATCTCTCGATTGTTCTGGTAGAAATGCTTCACAGCCCCCACATTTCAACGTAGGCTACCAAGTCATTTATTTTTTATGGTTGTATTGGCCGGACTGGATTGACACTATAACATGTTGGAGTAAACATTTTTCTACTACTACATAATATATGAAAGGCCACTGTTGTCAAGAAGAATGAATGTAGAAATAGCTCATTATGAGTCGATGATATTTGAAACTAGATTTGATTAAGTGGTAAATCAGTGGGCGTGCTTAAACAACAATGGTCTGTGTGTGAGTATTTGTAACTTGCGCTGCATTGTTAACAGTGTGTAACAAAACAAAAATGTAACTGCAATGATGTTAGAAAAGTCAGAAAAAAATATTTCAAAAAGAAATGGCCAAAGATCTGAAAACTAAAAAAAAAAATGTTGGTAACACTACTAAGGTATCTACATAAGAGTGACATGACATATGATTTGATATATAACTTTTTATGTCCCTTCGTCTAAGGATTTCTATTAAAGTAGTTCTACTGTTGAAAAGGAAGTACTGTGTATCCTGCAGGCATGTATTGCCGACAGGATTTGTAATAACTGTCTAAAGTACAGTACCTTGATCTGACAGCCGTACTCTCGCCTGGCACAACTGTGAGGCTGAGCAAAGGAAAGCATCACATTTTCAAATAAGTTGTTACTCTGTATTTGTGTGTGCTGTGGGGGTGGGGTTTGCTATCGTAAATGTACAGTATATTTCCAGGGTGGAGCTTGTGAAAACAATCATCTTTGCTACAAAATACTGGGCATGACATAAATGGATGAATAAAACACTAAAGTTTCACCTCAACAGTCATCACAAAATATGACTTGAGTAGCCATGTGCAAAGGAGCCATCGGTAAATTGCTGCAAAGTTGTTAATTAGATCAGATACAACTTGACAGAAGCTTCGCAGAAAGAAAGCTGCAGGCATAAATACCCAGGATGTTTGCCGAGGTCTTTAAAACATTGTCATACCCTGATGATTTAACATTGTCATCCCCTGATGATTTAGGACATGTTCAGTGAGAGCAGGTTCATTCTCTGGTTGTGTCATATTTGAGAATAATAACTCCCTTCATGTTTGTGCATCACTTATAAAGCTTTGGCTGCAAAAGGACTGTGGGATTAATACCCACACAAGTGCAGTCCTTCAAATTAGGATATTATGATGCTTTTTTTCTTCTTTTTGTTAAGAAAATATAGAGGTTACTGAGCTCTAGTTTCCACCTACAGTAGCTTAATATGTAAGCTAAGTCAGTTCTGTAATATTCTCCACAGCCTCTTCATA
This sequence comes from Gymnocephalus cernua, assembly GCA_023631565.1. Lineage (NCBI taxonomy): Eukaryota > Metazoa > Chordata > Actinopteri > Perciformes > Percidae > Gymnocephalus > Gymnocephalus cernua. Next base: position 35,360,208 of record CM042428.1, on the reverse strand, counting down.
TTTACAAGCTATTCTCACTGGGGGAGAAAAGCCAGCAGGATGAGGGATGTGTAATCTCTCTTGACAGAATGTTCATGAAAATTAGGTTTGTGTCACTGCTGTGTGGTTTTGGATACTTAGCAAGAGAAGCCAGCTTGCACTGAATTTCTAGCTGATTTACAGATGACAGTATAGAGTGGCTGCTGTATTTCTAGCTGCATGCAGGTAAACAGATGTTGGAGACACTGCTGAGTAGCTTGTAGAAAATCAAAGTCATAATAGCTGACTGAAAAACACTGCAGTGCCTTACAAGTTTCAAATGAGGGTAAAATGCAAGACCACAGCCCAGTCTCCATGGTTATAAAGAGGTCACATGGGTGAAGCAGCAGAAGAGGGGCGCCTCTATCTACTGTATAAGAGGTGGCATATGAAGAACTTTGCCTGCAGGGAGGACACGCTCTCGCTCCTCACAACGGGTGATTACATGTGTCGCAGCCCATTGTAAGCACAGACCCAGTGAAGGGGAGTGAGCTGTTCTGCATATGGCCTTGATGGTCGTGGTGAAATCACAGCACCGCCTGCCCACCAGTCCAGCCCCCCTGCTCCTCAGCAGAGCCTAACAAACCCGATCCCCATGCTGGCTACATTTCCTGTTGTAAACACGCAAACATCAAGCCGCCCAAAAAAAACGTCATCTACTATCATGCGTCATGCATTTTAGCCAATGCTTAAACTGTTCTAGGCATTCATGCATGTTTCACACCCTCAGTGTGATCACATTTGTCCTTCTTAAACAGAAAGAGAGCCATGGTCCAAACCTTTACCGGTCTTGTGTTGCACTCCAACAGCTCTACTTACTGTACTGTATGTAGCCAAGAATGGCATCTCATAAATCCATGCAGTAAATTTCCTTTTTCATACTTTTTACTTTTAGATGAAGCATCATCCCATCACACCTAAAATAGTCTCGCTTTGCCAGACCTTCCTCCACCAGGGCTGCAGAGGATGGTCTGGCTAGTCCCCACAGTATTCCGGGATGGGAGAAAAAAGTGCTCTGGTTTATTGCCATTTCTTTAAACCAATCACAATCGTCATGGCGATGCACAGAGCCACAGTGCAGCTGCAAAACAGCCTCGGGAAGGATCTCGTTTTGGTGGAACATGTGTACGTTCAAAAGTTGTTTAAATCGTGCAACAATCTCAGATTGGACAGATAGTCTAGCTAGCTGTCTGGATTTACCCTGCAGAGATCTGAGGAGCAGTTAACCATAGTCCTCATAAATCCACCAGTTTAAAATTCCAACACAAAGGAAGCGTTAGGTATGGAAATCCGGCCAAAAAAAAAGGACATACGGCGGAATTTCCAGAGGCAACGGGGCAATCCCGGAAGTCGAAGGTCATGCATACAGACTACTCCTAAACTTCCTTTTAGGAATTGTATTTTCGGCCAATATGATGGTTAAAACCAGGGAAAGTGGAAGAAAGAGAAAAAGAACCCCAACTACTTTATATCCACTCAGCAAAAAATGCAGGCAGGACGTGTGAATCATGCACACTCCTTCACCAGATTATCATCTGATCCCAGAAAACACCAGTGATGTTTACTTCATCAAGCCGAGCTGTCAACACCCCATTTATTTCTGTAGTTTCTTGCCTCCATATAGAAAAAAAGTCTGCTGTGCTGAATGGCTTAAAATGTACAAGTAGTTGCTCTAAATATGAATACCTGTTTGTTTTGTCTTACATGATCATGGCCATTTTCACAACATATTAACATGCACATATTTTTGTATGTGGCTGTATTATATACAGTACATTTTATATATGGTAGGTAAATGTAGATCATATATAGAAAACACATAGGTCCATTTAGTAGCTATCCTGAAGCTTTCGATTATGTCCCTTCAGATTTCCATTAATATATGGAGCTTGTCCTGTTTTTAAGATGTTCAGATTTCCAAAAATTAGCAAGCAATGACGGTCCAGATGTCGTCCTACCAGTTTGTTCCAGACTGAAATATCTCCACCACAATTGAATAGTACAAACATATATGGTCCTAAGAGGATGAAAATCTGTTTATGCCCGTCTAGACTACAAAGCAACCCCGGAGTTCTCAAACCAAAACGGGGGCAGCAGTGTTTCCAAATTTCTCCGTTTTAGGGACTGAGCAACGCCGGAGAAGTGTGAATGCATGGTGTAAACATAGCAAAAGATATTTGTTTTTACACCAAACGTATTAGTAGATGTAGCCTGAAATTTCCTCTGGTGCCACCATTAGGTTGATATCTTTGGTTTGAGTGAAGTGTCACGACAACCATTATATGGATTGCGAATAAATTTTGTACAGACATGGCGCCAAGAGGATGAATATTAATGCCGACATAAGCCCTGTGGTAAAAAGAAATGCGGCCCTCTCATTCATTTGTCCGTCTGCTGTTTTATGTCATACTGTATGTGACATGTTGCTCTGTTCTAGTTTTATCTTCATGATGACAATGTTCCTGGCAGAAATAGCATGCAACTGTGCAGGCACAATAAAGCCAGTGAATTGAATGACTCATTTAAATCCATGTCCACAGCACAAAAAAATTGGAGTAACACTGAAAGCCCATGGTGGTTGGTCCTCTGGTTCATGCTTGGCCTTTCTCAGATAAGGTAATGTGACTGGAAGACTGGGCTCAATGCTCTACAAAAACCTACTATCCACCACAAAACTGGACTCGTGCTTCTTTTCGTCCCACGTGAATGAAAAAAGGCGTCTCTGAGACCTTTCTGCAGTCAATAGTAGCAGTCTGTACCTAAATATACTTTCCTCTGTTTTCTTGCTTTGTCTAGGCAGTGATACAGTTAATCTACTCTTGGTGCGTTGGAGTGCTTCATGAGGAAAGAGCAATAGAGAGAGAGGGAGAGAAAGAGAGAGAATCTAACATATAACGCTGAGAGAACAAGCATGGAGGAGTGGCGAGGAGCCAGGTGACTCAGAACATGTGACAGGGTCAGTGCGGTGGGAGGTGGTAGATGAATGACTGAGGTGTGAATCCTCGTCGCTAATGGAGGCATCCACCTCCACCAGGCTCTTTTTTCCTGAAATCTGTGATTAGCTCATCTCCAGCCCTGTGTTTAGTTACATGCCTTCAGCCTTTAAGCCTGGTGTTTAAATATTACTCTGTGAAATGGTATACAACCCCAAAAAAGTTGGGACAGTATGGAAAACACAAATAAAAAAATAAAGTAGTAATTTCTAAATGTACTTTGACTTGTATTTCATTGCAGACAATACAACAGCACATAATTTAATGTGTACCTCATGAGTTTTATTGTTTTTGTTTTCAAATGAACAAAATTCCTATTTTGGTTCTTGCAACACATTTCAAAAAAAGTTGGAACAGTAAAGCATTTACCACTTTGTAATGTTGCCATTCCTTTTCACAACACTTAAAAGACGTTTAGGGACTGAAGACACCAAGTGATAAAGTGTTTCAGGTGTAATTTTGTCCCATTCTTGCTGCAAACAAGTCTTAAGGTGGGCAACAGTACGGGCTCTTCGTTGTCGCATTTCGCGCTTCAAAATGCGCCACACATTCTGTATTGGAGACAGACCTGTATCCTCTTCCTCCGCAGCCAGGACTTTGTAATTTGTGCAGAATGTGGTTTTGCATTATCTTGTTGAAATGTGCATGGACGTCCCTGGAAAAGATGTCTTCTTGAAGGCAGCATATTGTGCTCCAAAATCTCTACGTACTTTTCAGCATTAATGGTGCCATCACAGAAGTGCAAGTTACCTTTGCCAAGGGCACTGACACAACCCCATACCATGACAGACCCTGGCTTTTGGACTTGTTGCTGGTAACAGTCTGGATGATCCTTTTCTTCTTTGGTCCGGAGCACACAGCGTCCATTTCTCCCAAAAAATACCTGAAATACTGATTCATCTGACCACAGTACACATTTCCACTGTGTGATGGTCCATCCCAGATGCCTCCAAGCCCAGAGAAGTCGACGGCGCTTCTGGACACTTTTAACATAGGGCTTCCTTTTGGCACAGTACAGTTTTAACTGGCATTTGTGGCTGTAACTACGTATTGTGGTACTTGAGCACTTACGCACTGAAATTCCTCCACATTCCTTGAATCTTTTAATTATGTTATGCACTGTTGAAGGTGAAATAAGCAAATGTCTTCCTATCTTTCTTTGAGGAACATTGTTTTTAAACATTTCAATAATTTTCTCACGTATTTTTTGGCAAACTGGCGATCCTCGGCCCATCTTTGCTCCTAAAGGACTAGACCTTTCTTGGATGCTGCTTTTGTACCAAATCATAATTACAATCACCTGTTGACATCACCTGTTTCAAATCACATCATTATTTAACCAATTTACCTGATTACAAGCCCTTAATTGCTCCTGTCCCAACCTTTTTTGGAATGTGTTGCAGGTCTGAATGACAGGAAAGGATGTATATTTACAAATGAAATTAAGTTGACCAGACAAAACATGAAATATTTAGTGTTCACATTGTCTGCAATGAAATACAAGTCAAAGTACATTTAGAAATCACTACTTTCTTTTTTTATTTGTGTTTTCCATACTGTCCCAACTTTTTCTGATTTGGGGTTGTAAATTCTAACCACAAGCAGCGCAAATGCTGCTACAAGTAATATCTACCAAGGTTGAAATGGGTTTATTTCAGCTTTTAATGCACTGTCTTGATGTAAGGCAGCTTGGCTGTTTTTGCTTCATGTAAAATCTGAAATGCTCCCTCTTCACACTTCACCGGCTAATCTGACCATTCTCTGCGCCTGTTGTTAGTTGCCTTGGTTACAAAGTCCTTCAATGTGGCATCAATGTACAGTACCATTTCTGCTCAATGCAGAGAAAAGCATCTTTTGCTTTGGAGGAGGGTGTATGTTGTAGACTGCATATTGCTAAATTTAGAAGATACATTAGTTTTTTCTCTCGTTCGTCTTTTGGAGGGCCAAGAGGTTTGTTTATGTCTTCAAAGAGCAAGTAGAGATAAAACATTCATGTACACTACCGCATGGATCAGTGTTATCGTCTTTCTTGCAAGAGGCGTAGGAACAGTTGTTTTGAATGATTTTTATTGGATGAGCTCATTAATGTCTACCACCTGTTCCCTCAGCCCAGTTTCCCTCCTCCTCATTTGTTAGAAAAATATTTTGCAAAGTGGATCTCATTCAATGTGGAATTGTTACATGTCATTAAAGCACATTTAGTCAAATTAATGAATCACCTCCAGGGGAGAACCATTTGTTTCTGGTTATTAAACAATAAACAATATCTTCCCCTAATATATGTCCCCTGTCACAACACACACAAGGGCAGCCATAGTGAGAAGGTGCACAGGGCTTTAGCACAGTCTACTCTACTGTACACTGTTAATCTTGGGATCTTTCCAGGCTACCAGAGGACTCAGGTGTTGGATAGACTGAGACAATGAATGGTTATAAGCTCCTGTCAAAAATCTTTCAGGGAAATATCTGACACCCATAAAGATGGCGTTCCACTCTCCTTTAAGTGGCTATAATCAATATTTTTATGAACAAATGTATGAAATGAATGCAGCTCCCCTCTGCTTTACAGAGGTTTATATCTAATTTCAGCTCATTGTTTAGCCTTCTGGGCCTACAACTTCACTGTGTTGGTTCACTCTCACCGCTTTCATAGCGCCAATTTCAATCGCAACAAGCAGCTGTTCTCAGTTAAAAATCTCCAGAAACCCACTGTTCACTACCTGCTCAGCACCAAACAACAGACAGACACAGTTAGAAACTAGCTGGGGGACATAGTGGAGCATTTAGCAGCTCAGGAGCAGGATATTTCCCAGAGGCTGGTAAAGACCAAAAACTGAGCTAAACGAGAACAAATATTGGAATACCATTTATCAGGCGGACAGAAACGCAACTCCAAATGAATGCTACAGTTGGTCCCTAATTGCTGGATGTCTAAACAAGTAACAGTATGCTAATACATTCCACCATATCAACTACAAATGTGATGAAATGTCAATGTTGTGTTCACAACTTGTTTCTACTGCCCTGTCTGTTGAAACAGACACAAAAGGGTGGCCAAAAACAATCTGTTAATGCTGCTTTAATGCCCTGTTTTATTGAGGCAATACAGTTACTGGCAGGTGCCCATAAACATTATTTGTTGTGCACTTAAAGCAGTAATTAAACAGTTAAGTCATTTGTTTTCCTTTGCAAATCACAAATTTGTAATATACTGTGAGTGATCAAGCCTGCTGGGCAAATATGATTCATTTGTGTTCTTTAGAAACATAAATTACTCTGTTTTGCTCCCTCTGGTGACGCAGACCTTTTAAGATTTCTGATTTAATTGCATTCTGTCTTTACAGAAGTTGCCTGCTCTATTACCAACCCCCTTCTCCCTATCCTCCTCCTCCTCCAGTTTTGCCAGAAGCCAAAACTGCAAAAAACTTTTTTTAAGAATTATAAACTGACAAAGCTGAGCTTGTCATCACACTTGAAATAACCCTAACTCTCAAAAACACAACAAAACATAGATCATGAAGCCTGTTCAAACTCCAACCTGCTTCCCTGTAAAGTTGTGTATAAACAGTGCTGTAGTCTATTACTGCACACTGATGTCAGAGCGCCATTAAGTCGTGATTCAAGTACGGTGGCTGACAGGGGCAAATGCATTGCAACTTAAAACACACGCAAATGGACAAAACACAAGCAAATTAAGAAAACATCTTCATAAATTTGACTACACATGCACAGCATTTAGCAAAAGCAATGCAAATACACAACCAAATACAGCGCTGCAAATACAGAAACGATGCAAAAAGAAAAGCACACAAACTCCGAAAACAGAAATGATGCAAAAAGAAAAGCACACAATCCCCGAAAAATAAATGCAACAAAAAAACGCTGCATCCAGATTACACAATGGAAGTTCTCCAGGCCTCTAGGGGGAGCGCTAAGTGAAACAGCTTGATTTTCGACCCCATGGAGAGAGAGCGCTCTGCCTTTTATTACCACGAGTTTACAGACACATCCCTGCTGATTGAGTATCATCTGTGACCTGAGCCAATAAACTAGACACACCTACCAAAACAAGAGAAAACGTATCTCAAACATAGACTTAATATTTACAGTCTATGATCTCAAAGCAGTTGCACACTGTTTCACAACGGTGCACACCCCAGCTTTCTCTTGCTCTCTCTCTCTCTCTCTCTCTCTCTCTCTCTCTCTCTCTCCCTCTCTCTCAGTGGGGTTGAAAATCAAGCTGTTCCACTTAGCACTCCCCCTAGAGGCCTGGAAAACTTCCGTTATGTAATCTGGATGCAGCGTTTTTTTTTTGTCGCATTCGTTTTCGGGGATTATGTGCTTCTCTTTTTGCATCGTTTCTGTTTTTGGAGTTTGTGTGCTTTTCTTTTTGCATCGTATCTATATTTGCAGCGCGTTTGTGTATTTGGTTGTGTTGTGTGTATTTGCATCGCGTTTGCTAAATGCTGTGCAAGATGTTTTCTTAATTTGCTTGTATTTTGTCTATTTGCGTGTGTTTCATTAAGTTGCAGCGTGTTTGCCCCTGTCGGCCACTGTATTCAAGGGTCAACTCAAAGCACATCTGTGTCACCATGGTGACAAACTACCAGAGCATAAGGGAGCAGCATTTATTGTAGTCATGCAACTTTAATGAAAATAGATTTCCCCTGTCCTTCACCTGTGCAGCATGAAGCGAGGACCAGTACAACATGTAGGAGAGACCATATTAAACAGGGTCGAGAATTCAATAACACATGAAACATGCCAAACAGAATCTGTGAGCTTTCATTTCTATTTTCCCTCAGAAAATAATTTTATGTTCTGCAACATCTACAGTAGCGACTTGAGTGTTTTTTTACACTGCTTTTGGTAACAATACTGGAAATTTAAAGACATTTCATCAGTTCTTTGATGCATAGAGCAGAACCATGCTGGAGAGTCGATGCATAAAATGTCACCTGAGACAATCAAATATCACGGAAAATGCCATCTTAATTTCTTTAGGACGCAGTCAGCAAACAACACAAATCAATAATAATTCCTTCCGTCCATCAACAGCCTTCATTGTGTCAACCCCTGTTACCTGTTGTGAATGAGAAAATGACAGAGCAGGCAGCTGGGGTGACAAACTAAGTGGCGGTGACAGCAATGCTCTACATATTTATCATATTTAAGGACAATGCACATTAATTAACATGAGCACTTGAGTCCATCATGTAAATGTGCCAGATTTAGCTATACAGGCTAGTTTTCATCTGCAGTTCCTGGCAGGTTGATGACATTAAAAGAAAACGAATAAACACAGACATAAGCACAGATTATAGGAGACCGTAATATTTCTATACACCAGTAGAATATCTGCACATGATCATGTGTTCTCAGTTTAAGAAATCATATGTAGTTAAAATTTTACATAGGAGGCCCAAAACTTGTAATGTATGTATAGTGGAAAGGAGAGTATGTGCCAGATCAGGACCACGGTAACGTCACTGCATGCCTTTGCATAAGCGACTCGCTCATAGATGAAAATGTCTACAGTGGCAGCATGAATCAATGTTGAGGTGAAATATTAATCCACTTCCATTTAAAATTCCCCTTCACATTTTCTATTTGTGGATGCTAGCCAGGGCGGCTCTTTGAAGCTGCATGGCGTCAAGTAACCCTTTCACTAAAGATGAGTTTGAGGCCAGGAAACATTTTTTTTTTTTAGTGGACAATTATTAATCAGAATTGATGACATTGATCTTTTTTAATTGACACTAATGTCCCCTTCTTAGAAGCAATACTAGCATTGCCACGTCATTAAAACATAACTGCTGTTGTATGCTCCCTCTGATATCCAACCAATAATGACTGATGATAGGGGGTAACCATTCTTGGCTATTTTATTTGTATTATTTTACACATCAAAGTCTGTTTACAGGTGTTGGGGAGTACTACTACTGTACATATGTGAAATGTTGTACAAAGCCTTTTGTGGCTGCAGAGGGCACTACAAAATCTAATAAATGACCCCATGTAATGTCACTTGAGTCAGCGTCGGTCAGGACTGAAGACTACAAGTTTGAAAAGGACACAAATCTGGGGAAGTGGAGTTAGAAAGAAGTGAGTTTACCAGACCTATGTAGCATGCTCCTCATCTCTGCTTGGGGATAGTGGCTTGAGGTAACATTAGCCTCTACTAGCATAACACACCTGAATCTTGGACCGAAACCATCGGTGGTCGCATTGCATTGTGGGTATTGTAGGCACCAGGTTTTGACAAGGAAAAAGAATGCATGGAATTTAAAAAGATTATATCTCTGGTTTTGTGGCATCGATTTTGATTCCTTTTCTAACTGAAACTTTACATCATGAGTCTGACCAGGATATAGGAGTGCATTTTATAGACCTGAATTGTCAATAAAAATCTGTTTGCACAGTTGATTGCTCTTTTGTAAATAGGATGTTCCACTTTTTTTTTCTACATGCCTGTGGTGGCACTCAGGGGGCAGTGGGAGGGACTATGGCTACTTCTGTGGTTTGATGACATCACATGCATTTCCTCAACTGGCAGATCAGGAGCTGTGCCTAGGCAACACCTCCTTTTGGCCATCCACCAATTGGAAAATCTTAATAATATTCATAATAAACTGATGTGGGTTGTGTGAACACATAAATGGCTTGTGTTGAAGCAGTGACATTTACTGACATATAATGATTAATAAGAAATGGGCAGAGAACAAGTCACTATGTGCATGATTGAGCTCTTACAACAAGGATGTTGACAATCAGCTAGTAATGTATGCATACAGTACAATGTATAGCATGCTCGCATTTAATGCATCCATCATCTCTGTCACAAATGGGAGCATCTTCTCTTCAATGTTAAGACTAGCAGCTTAATGTCAGATGCTGCATGGCACGACTGCTACAGGTATCACTGCAGGATGTATTCACTTTAGTATGTCCCCCCTCATTTTACTCTCACTTACTTCTCACAGCACGCTATTGATCCACTGTAAATGAAGGGAGCACACGCACGGCTGCAAAAAATAACCCATGTGTTGCTGCAGTTAGTCTCTGACTTCATTGCGTTGCTGCTTCAGTCATGCGAGGACAGCGTTGGCCTGGGTTTGATGGGTGGACCGCAGCAGCAGTAAAACTGAAGAAGCATCATATGGAGCCCAAAAACATCCCACACTGAATCAGAGATAATGGTGGTAGCTTTAACATATGTAGTACTAAATGTCTACAAGATTTATTTTGTTAGTTTACAGGATGTGGTTTGCTCTGCAAAAAACAGAATTTTAAGGCATCATATTCATATTTGCATGACATCACAATTATGAAACAGAATACATCTGCAGGGTGTTTGGAAATGAGCAAGCATGTATCACGTTATTTTATTTCCTCTGTGGTGCAATGTAGCACTTTATATGTTTGGCTGTTTGTTGCGTGTAGAAAGGACATTAGATATGCAGTCTATATATACATGGCATAAATCTGTATTTTTTTAGGGTAATGTTGTATTGACTATCCAATACAACAGTCAGCCTCTGCGGTGGCTGAGTATATCCACACACTTTTGATTCTCCTCTTCAAAGCGAGAGACTACACTCACATTCCACACACTACAGTTCTCATAAAAAGAGCCAGTCCTATCTTATTACTTTAGATCTCACCCTTCCACACTTCAGGAATGTTGTCGCTGACTTAAGTCATTAAACGCCCTTCTCTTGTATAATACAGGTCCCTCACTCATACTCAATGGCCCACTATTCTTATTTTCTCACAACTCTGGCACCAATATAATGAAATACTACATTGGGAGCATCTCTGGCACTCCAATAATCACTCCAATAATGTCAGCAGTGCCTCCTCCCAGCGACACTTCCTGTGCTTTACTGTCAAAATGTATACTTCACTCTCTATAGAGAAAATGACCCTGCCCACTCAGGTTGACACATAAAGGAGGCAAACAAATAGCGTCACTGCATCAACATCTCCACATGATATCTGCTCTGCAGTATACCAATTTGAGCCCCAATATTGCTGCTCAGTGTGCGTTTTTATTTCTAGTACAAGTACTCTGCATAGTACACCCCTTGACTATATTAGAGCAGACATGGTGAAGTTGGCATTTGGCTATTGCACAGGAGCATAAGTGGCTGAGGACCCTCAACGGTCCCATAACAATTTTAATGAACACAAATTAAGCAAAGAAGAGAAAACATACATGCGTAATAGCTTAGAGACAACGGATAGTCGGATACCCACGCAGTGCAATGCGTACTGCACTGTATAAGGAGAACCACTGGACTAGCAAAGGCAGAAAGTAATAAAAACATTGTATACTGGAATGTATTGGTGCAGTACTTCTAGAGAAAGTGTAGATCTGAATGAACAGGCTTTTCAGAAATTGATACCACAGCTATTTATTCAGGGGAACCTACTCCACTGTCCTCCGATTTATTTATTTCCATTCATTGAAAACATCACTGTCACCCTTTTTATTTCACCAGTATTAGCGCATTTGTACATCTGCAGTCACATTTTCAAAGCACTCCTCACAGCTCCCCACATTGTTCTATCGTGCCAGCTCACACAGAATCAAGAACACATGCAACTCAGAGTTTGAGCAGCTCTCCCCAGAGATCTAATTGTGTGCAAATTGCGAGGCTATGTGGTAATCTGCTGCGCTTTCCTGTAGCTGCTGCTGCAGCAGCTGCCATGGGGCCACCTGGAGTCCACCGAATGTCTGGACCTCTTCTGGGACTGAACAAATCATTACGTACGGCTCAAAAGTGTGACTCAGTGTGCATCCCTCATCTTAAAGGGCCTTAAGGATGTGACCTGCATTAATGGCATCAACCTATGGTCGAAATGCTTCCATGGTGTGTGTTTTTTTTTCCCCTGTGTAAATCTGAGTGTGTGGCTCAGCTGGCTTACTGGGCTGCCAAAGGTATACAGACCTGAATTTATATATCTAAATACCTGGTTAATAATAACAAATGTCAAGAGGATTGAGACTTGATTATTTTAAGTATTAAGTCCTGGAACTAAATGTCAGTGTCTGCTCTCTAATGTTCTTCTGAGGCAGGGATCATGGAAGAGTTCAGAGAGATCAGTGTCAGTGTCTCACAGGCTGTTACAGTAAAACCTTGTCTATTCACAGCATGCTGATGGAGGCAGGAGTTATTCCTTATGAACTGGAGCCTTTACAGAATGCAAAACATTGATTATGGCACATTTCCTAAAAGCAAATTCATTTTAATGTCTACAAAGGTCATCGTGTATTTTGCATAACAAAATAATAACAATTTTGCAAGTGGTGTTTGATGCCCATTTACATGAAACATCTCAATGCTTTCATCTCATTACACATTTGAGGCGGCGTGAGAAGGGTATTTGATTTCCGTAAAAGTCATTTTTCTTGAATTCATATTTAGAAGTCTTGTATCATCAGCCACTGTTGAGCAAGGATAACATACCATAGATTGCTTTGTTTTATGCCATCTTTAACCCCGGCCGCTTCTCACAAGAGATGAAAACCTCCATAGATGATGTCAGAGAACATTACTGACCTTTGACATTATAGTTTCAGCATGGTTTTTCACATTAAAAGTTGGGAGGCTCAACATAAGTCACTAAAAATGACCCTTATATGTTTTAATGTTGCCCAGTGTTGTGGCATCAGCACCCCCACAGAGTTGCAGCATCAGCACTTAGATGTGTGCCTGTGGCGCCAGTAAAGACTTAGTGCTGTATAAACTCCCTGGAATATTAGAACTAAATGACTCCTATTGCTGTAAGAATTCAGGAGGATGAGGAGGTCAATCTTAATTTATACCCATGCTGCATCTATAAAGTTTACCAAGTAGCCTACCATTTACAAAAACAATTAGTCAATTATAGTCTCACTTTCAAGAAATTCTTTTGTTGGATATCTTAAGATTAGTTTTGGAAACATGTTGCAACACAGTGCGGATGTGCAATGCAACTACCCTATAGGCTATCTGTAAAGAGATTTCTCTTTATCCAAATGGTGTAAACATCCATGTTTGTTTAGCATTAGATATAATGGTGGGTTAATTGACGCCAGCGCGGTTGTTCATCAATGCATTGTTCTTTATTCCGTAAACTATTACGTAACTAACTTAAACGGTTAGGGTTAGTGTTATAAATAGACTTCGATGCATCAATAACGGAGAAAAAATATTTGAAGTCATCGCATTTTGTGTTTTTTTCCCCCACACAATTGTGCTTGGAGTTCATTCCGAAATCTGATCGGCTATTTAGAAAACATCACAACTTACCTTGACACCAAATTCCGCCTCTAAACGTAGGATCCAGCGGCTGTCAAAGTCGAGCTCGTCCTCCTATTATACTAAACGTTCCTGTGAAGTTTAAAGAAATAAAAGTACTTCTACATCAAATTCGTGCGCTCCTGCAGCCTGTAGTACTGTACCATCTGTTGTGCCTGCGCGCGTCGAGCTCTGCGTGGTGAGGAGGAGAGGCGAGGGAGGGAAGGAGGGAGGGAGTTTAGTGTCCAGAGCGCACAGCGGATAGGACAGCGCACACAGGACGAGACAATATGAGTGCGTTCAAATCCCAGCCTACTGAACATGCACTGTATTTTACAGTTTACGGATTCCGCTTTCGATGTGCAGCTGGGGGCAATAGGGGAAAAAACACTTAGTGGAGGATGCACCTGCACGCACTTTCACTTAACCCACCATTTTAACCTGTGCAGTAAAATACAGTTTAAAGATGAATTTCAGACAGAAGAATGTAAAAGAAACAACTGTATTACACAAATGTTTGCACACACTGGACATAATAGTTTCATATGTATCCTGCCTGCAAATATAGGCTATACACTTACTTCACCAGCCTGACGCCTGAGGTTAACCAAGAGCAGCACAACAAGTTCTTACAGTGCCCTATTTTTCTCTCACACTATGCATTTATATCTAAGTTTGACACAAGCAATTGTAAAGAGACACTAATTCATATAAAAAATGAAGATAGTGCAATGACAGGTTCCATATAACAAGCATATGAGGTAGCCTGGCATGTATTTAAAGTGGAGAGGTAAAGTACAGGAGAATTAGTTGATATTATTCAGACCAGCTCCAGACTACTGCCAAAAAGCAGCTGGCCAATCAGATGCTGCTGCTCTGTAGGCTGGACTTGAAGAATTAATTTACCTATTTGGCAAATTTAATAATCTTTGTAGGCTTGCTGTTTATGAGCTTTATTAGCTAACATCTGTTTTTCAGAAAATGTGTCTGAATGTTACCCTGAATAATACTGTACATAGAACAAGCTGACAACTGTTTTGTCTGTCCTGGCGTAGTGGAAGAAATCTCAGTGATGGATATCTCAAAAATCAGCATGGCTTAATTCCAAGCAGTATAGGAGGTGTGAGAATATAACTTTTTCAGTAATTTGGGTAAATCAACCCTTTAAACTGCCAAATCAAGCATTTGCAGCTGGCCTGGGATTGTTCTTGGAGATGAATTCATGCTTTAACATTCTGCGATTTAACCAAACCCTCAAGGAAACACATGTCCACACACATTGTAAATGAAGCAGAAGGGAAAACATACATACAAATAAGAACTGAAAACAGTGGATGCTCATGGCTTAAGACACTACAAGCTACTCAGAGAGCAGATGGTTTTCCCTCAATGTGACAAATACTGTACAATGCCCCACATATGTTCTGAACGATGAAATCAAAGGTCAAAAGAATCCAGTTGCTACTAGAGAAACTGGACTCGCACAATAAGGTTTTCAAGTAATAGGATAGAATGCATTATAGGTTTTTTATTGTGTCCCTACCAAGCATAAATTAAAAGCAAAAAGTAAAAGCCTCTGTTCCATCAGCTCCTGTGAACACAAGAGGATCCCTCCTCCAAACACTGCTGCCTCCTCACCCACATGTGCTGAAATCTGCTGAGGCAGGTGAAGATGGAGCCTCCCACCTTGGACGAGTATTTTTGGTGGGGCACAGACAGAATGTTGACCCCTGTGTCGCTGGGTGCCATCTGCAACCACTGAGAGAAGCCAAGCTGCCATACTGGCCACTTACAGCTCCTGCCAACTCAGATCATGCTTCTTCAGATTTGTTCGCAATGTGCTTGCCAAGGCTTGGTCACTTTCATGATGGTCTATATCCACAACGTTCCACTTCCGGGATTGTTCAGGTACCGCGGATGTCTTTCTTTTCGGCCGGGGGTCCGTTACCTTCCTCTTTCTTTGTGTTGGCATTTTAAACTCCGGCCGATTTATGAGGACTCTGGTTAACTGCTCCTCAGATGTCTGCAGGGTAAATCCAGACAGCTAGCTAGACTATCTGACCAAAGAGTGTTCTGTTGCACAACTAAAACAGCCTTTGAACGTATACATGTCCCACCAAAACAAGTTCCTTCCCGAGGCTATTTTGCAGAGGCACCATTGATCTGTATGGCGCTTAAGATGATTGCAATTGGTTTAAAGAAATGCCATTAAACCAGAGCACATTTTTCTCCCATCCCGGAATGCTGTGTGGATTCGCCAGACCCTCCTCCGCAGCGCTGTGGAGGAAGGTCTGGCAATGCGAGACTACTCTCATGATTAAGTGGTGGAGCATCATACACATGACAGCAGAGTTGCAACGGTTCCTTCTCTTCCTGCTACTTGAAAACAACGAACATGGCTGCTGCTGCTGGCGAACATCGGTCTTTCAAATCGGCTTTGGCCGCGACTCTGGAAGATTGGAGTTAAGCTTTTCTTTGAGAGAAGAACAAAGAACGGCACTGAAGTCATTCTTAAAAAAGGAAGATGTGTTCGGAGTTTAAAGTTGAATCTATCAACTAGCTCAGCCACCTACTTCGTTGCTCTGCCTGGTTGTAGCGCTATCCTATTGCATGCAGAGGGAATTTGAAAGACAACCGTTTATCCCGCCCCTTGGATTGCGCCCTTTCAATGGAGAGTTCCCAGACCCAACATCTTGATGTGGGTCTGGCTTGTCAGGCTACCAACTCACCCTTTTCAGAGACAACTTTTTTTCACCTGAGGAGCTTGTTGAATAAGCTTTTGTTGAACTATTTCTTTAAATACTGATGATTAAGTCTTTACTTGGGAACAGTTTTTGTCAAAAGTTGCTACGGTCTTTTTAAGAGATTGTAACTTTGCTTTGTTTGCATACATCAGAACAAGCTACTCATTCAGGAAGCAAAAGAAGTATATTTTTGATGACGAGACAATAGGTGTGCTTTTGTATTTTGTACTTATTTCGATGTGCATTTTCAAGTATCGCATTAGATAACCTGAATGTAAACGGGAAGAATTTGATGAAAATTCCCTAATTGCACAAACAAGTTTTCACGCTCGCTTAAGGTGGTTTTGCCTTTGTTGAGAAAGCGCTACTTGAGATATTTAAACGCCTTCACCGAATAGGTTCTGACAGAGCGAACATTTATGACTATGAAAGAAATGTGTTTACATGAAAGAACAATTACAACTTGCACAATTGAACCAAATTCCTGAGGATCTCTCTCCATTTTTTTCTGCACTTTTTGATGTCTTATGTCTTTTTTTTACTTAAGATTTTTTTTTTTTCTGTTTTATATAAATTGAATTAGCGTTGTTGGAGGGAGCTTGACCCCCAAGATTCAGTGACGACGACTGCTTCTGTAATTGTTGTGCAACAATAAGGAGCTTGAAACTTGAAACTCAGTAGATGAGTTAGATAGCCAAATACCACTTGTGTTCACTGGGGGATTAAAGCCATGGATAGCCTATAATGCTGACTTTTGACGAAACTAGCTGTAGCCTAGTTTATTTGCTCAAAGCCAGTTGATGGAAATGCGCCTAATTTGCATTTCTTTTTGCGACATTTCAAAGGTTTGCTTAAAATTAGCTTGACAATGAATGGAAACACAGTGCATGTCTTTATGATAATACTCTGCCACTAAAGCAAAAAATGCGGACAGGCAGTCGAGATGACTGCCTGTCCACAAGACAAGCTTAATTATACAGCATACTGGCAGCTGTGACCCAGGAGTTAGAGCGGTCATCCACCACAAGGTCGGGGGTTCAATCCCTGGCCCCTGCAGTCTACATGTCAAAGAGCCCTTGGGCAATATACTGAACCCCAAATTGCTTGTGAGTGTGCATGTGAATGTTTGGGCACCTTGCGTGGAAGCATCTGTCAGGTGTGTATGAATGGGAGTGAATGTTGTCTTGTGTTGTAAAGAGCTTTGAGTGATCCCTTCGACTAGAAAACTCTATATAAATGCAGTCCATTTTGCTGGCAGAATTGTAACAAGAATTGTTAAACAAGACAAGATTAGCCATGCCTGGTACTTTGAGTTGAACAGTGTTCCCATAGTGATGTACTTACAGTCAGTCACTTTGTTTCCTGTCACGACCATATCATTGATGTAATGAAGCAAGCAGTAGTTATTGCACAACGTCGACTCAGCTGTCATCTCTCAACATTTGGACAGAAGAGACAGCTGGTGGACAGGATCTGTCACCAGGATGTCATGTTTTTCAGGGCTGATCCACAGTTCCTCATCGTGTCTCAAATTGTTTCACTCATCACTTCTTCCTCCGTGGTTGATTGTGGATGGAGTGCACTCTCTGTGGCACATGGTCCGAGACATGGTCATACCGTAGTGGATAGAGTTACTTATCAACTCTGATTGATGGCAAGTTCCAGAATTATGTTCTTCCTGTCAGGGTTGGCTGCAATTTGTGTTTTACCTCCTCTCAGCCTAAACACAGCTACTTTTTGTCTTTATTCACAAGATATTCTGGTTTGATTAATGCACACATTATGCCATCATCACATCACATGGTTTATATATGCTGTTTATTTTTTACCTGAAAAGTTTCTTTGTTGTGTTTCTGTCTCCAACCACCTTCCCAATGCTTTTCTTTTATAGCGTTCCCAGTACTTTAGGTGACAGACAGACTGTGCTGTTTCACTGCAAACGCCTGATATCACAACGACATCCATGGACTTGTAGCGTCACAGCACTCAAGCTGAAGTTGCTATAGCAACGGGTGATCAGATGGGTTATTTTACTGTGTTAGTGAACATATTGAGGAGATGATGGGGACAAGATGATTTTATAATCAGTCACCAGCTAGATTGCATTTGGTACTCACAAGCAGTGGTGGAATGTAACTTTAAGTACAATTACACACGTACTGTACAATTCTGGGGCACTGAGGTACGATATATTATTTTGACATTACAACTACAAATGTACAACTACATTTGGAAAAAATATTGTACGTTTTGCTTCAGCTTTAGTTTCAAGTTACTTTGCAGATTTAGATTATCTATACAAAATATATATCAATTTATTATGCTATATTATTATAGCTTAAGCTACCCAGCAGTGATGAATGGTAATTAAAAATTAATAATGGTAATTAAAATTAGTCCCTCCTTCACCAGCTACAACATTAACGTGATTTATTTATTTATTTATTTGACAGGGACAATGCACAGCTCCTTAGCAGTACCAGAGTTAGCTATATGGTAATTTTAGTCCCTGGGCAGGAGACAGAGGATAACATCTCTGTCAGATGAACATATTAATGCATTACTAATCATAGTCCAGTAATATAATGTATATATGAATCTGAAATGGTCCATTGTGCATAATGAGCACTTACTTTCTGTACTTTAAGTATATTTTGTGCTTACTTGAGTATGATTTTGAAAGCAGGACCTTTACTTATTTATACTTAGTATTTGTACACTGCAGTATTGCTACTTTTACTTAAGTAACAATCTGACTACTTCTCCTACCACTGCTCATAAATGAAACGTCAGCCTGTTATTTTTCCTTGTTACTAAAAGGTGCCAGAAAGTCTGATGTAATCATTATAATGTAATCATTATAATTTGCCCCTCCTCTTTTGGTGACCATCCATGAACGGATGGTCCCTCTGTGTGTGTCTGTCTCTCTTTTTCTCACACACGCATTATCTCTGCCTCTGACCTTTCAGTTTTCACATGTTTTAAGGCTTCAGACTCACCAATAGCTGTTTTGTCTTCCATCTCTCTCTCTCTCTCTCTCTCTTTCTCTGTCAGCATACAGAATCCTATATCATTATTCCTAGAGGAAAGACCGTATGAATGTATATGATTCCATTCCATGACATGGACATTGTTATTGGCAGTCACATCTATCCAGAGAAGGATAAATGTTTCCCCATTACCGCACTCAGAGGCCTCTTTAAAGCCTGTAGATCCATCCATTTCCCTCTTAGCAGGTTTTTTTTAGCATTCTGCCTCATAGCCAATGCTGGAATTAAAATTAAAATTAGAAAAACTGAGAGGCTGCCAATAGTAGGATATGTTTTTACTCTGTTATAAAATACATCAGAGAGTGCTTTTGAACTATTTCGGTGGCAAAAAATGTCAGTAGCAAAGGAATAATACAAGAGTGATTACTGCAGGTATAACTGGCTGACCTCATGACATATATTTTATTTTACCTGCTATTTAATTTACATTAAAAACAATAAGACAGAGATTAGTTATCTATATTGGAACTGTTAAAATGTAGAAATAGAAATGTAGAGCTTGTGTTGATCCATCTATCGTCATCTGCTTATCCGGGGTCGGGTTGAGGGGCAGGTCACAGGGGCAGGTCGCGGGGGCAGCAGCACCCTCCATAGGGAGGCGCCCAGGGGGCATCCTTACCTGATGCCCAACCTCAACTGGCTCCTTTCGACGCAAAGGAGCAGCGTCTCTATTCCGAGCTCCTGATGGTGGGTGGTGATGGTGCAGTGGATATGCCATGTGCCTTTGGTGTGGGAGATCTGGGTTCAATTCCCACTGTGATGCATCAACCAATGTGTCCCTGAACAAAACACTTTACCCATAGTTGCTCCAGAGGCGTGCAACCTCTGATATCAATTGTAAGTCGCTTTGGATAAAAGCATCAGCTAAATGACATGTAATGTAATGGTGTGTGTCCATTGTCAGTGTCATTTCAATGCTTCCAAATAATTTCTATGGGAGCAGCTGTGCAATGATTTCTGGTACCGTCGCAGGGAGTTGAATTCAGCCAACTTTATGCAAATGAGGAGCGTTCGGCTCGACGCCTCTCAAAAGCTGACAAAAAAAACTGGTAGATCGACAGTCTAAAAAAATCTTTTAGACTGACCTTTGTCGATCTGAAAAAAAGACAGATTCAGCAACTGCATAGCCTGTTTCTCGCTTAAAATGTTTTCAAAAACATGTTTGGGTGAACTATTTTTGTAAAATAAGAGGTCATATTCCAAACGAGCCACCATTATGTTCGATTTTGAAATCCGGGAGCAGCCAGCCCCATGTGACACGTTCGTCCAATCAGCTGCAGCCATCGCGGTTCTAGGAGGGTGGAGACTTGTCAGTGGTTGTCAGTGGTAATTGAAGAGAAACTGGTGGCAAGCCCACTAGTGTGCAATGCTAGGAAGCGGGGCGATTCCATCCGTGAAAATAACGCTTATTTGGACACTTACCTTCACGGATGACTGAGCTTCTCTCCCTATCTGTAAAGGTGAAGACATACTAACCAGATGGGCCAACCGTTGGCAGAAAAGGCAGTCGGACTGATCAGTTGGCTCCCCGAGGTCCAAAAAATGCCTCGGAACACACCGAAGCGACACTAAAACCGGCAGCTGATTGGACGAACACGTCACGTGGGTCTGCCTGCTGCTTCCGGATTTTGGATTTTTCATTCAGAATACGATCTCATCTTTCGGTCATGACCCAGCCTTTATGACCATAGGTGAGGGTAGGAATGAAAATTGACTGGTAGATCGAGAGCTTTGCCTTCTTGCTCAGCTCTCTTTTCGTCACAACGGTGTGATAGAGTAAATGCAATACCGGCCCCTCTGCGACGATTCTCCGGCCGATCTCCCGCTCCATTGTCCCCTCACTCGCGAACAAGACCCCAAGGTACTTGAACTCCTTCACTTAGGGTAAGGACTCATTCCCTACCTTGAATAGGCATATGTCATATTTTTAATTCTTCAAATGAATTAGATATGCCAACTCATAAATGTTTCTGAACACTGAAAAAAATCCCAGAGTCTCCCAGTATATCTAATATTTCCTTGGCAGCAAATAGATTCTTACTTAGGATGAATGATGAATGTGTAGAAATTTAATATAATATTGTGACAAAAGATAGTTTGTTCTGCAAAAAATTTAAACATGGTCAAATAGACTAGTACTAACCATTCCTCTCTTATAAAGCTGATTACCTTCCAGCAGGTGAATGTGTTTTGTATTGAACATTGGAGCTCAGAGGATTTTCAATGCGGGCATTTGGCCAAGTAAAGGAGCTCTTCTACGTTCAAATGTTTTCATGTCTGTTTATTTATGACAGGTACTGTACTTGAATGAATACCCATGGTCAATGTGATAATAAAGCTCCACAGATGTACTTCTATACCTTCTGAAACAGAGAGAAAGGCTATGAGGGAGGTGAAGATTATTCGGCCATGCTATTAATATCACAAATCAACTGCATTACTTAAGGCAATACTTTGACATTTTGGGAAATACTTGCAGAGAGTTAAATGAAATAAATTGAAGCCGCCCTCATGTCTGTAGGGTTAATATGAAGCTACAGCCAGGAGACAGTTATCTTAGTTTAACATAAAGACAGTAAACAGAGGGAAACAGCTAGCCTTCCTCTGTCCAGGTAACAAAATCTCACTAATTATCATCGTCTTGTCGTCTTGTTGAGTTTGGCAGGCAACCAGCAGAGAGACTCCAGGAAGTGACTTTGCACAGCCAAGACATAGTTTGGCACATAACACCCCTTAAAAACCAAAATATGTATTTTTACACTTGAATTTTTGTACAGACTAAACAAGATATAACATGTTAATTAGTGAGCTTTAGAAGTGCCGGTAGGCAGATTTTGTTAGGCTAGCTGTTTCCCACTGTTTCCAGTCTTTATGCTAAGGTAAGCAGACTTTATATGTTATATAGCTTCATATTTATCAAACAGACAAAAGAGCTGTATATTTTTATTTGGCTCTCAGCAAGTAAGCAAATATAACTATTCCTTTAATTTGCTCTATATCAAAACAATGATGAACACAATCACAGGTTATGCTTTTAAATAATATGTAGAGAGTATGACTTTTATGTTGCAAAGCATTAAACTAAGGCTGGAACTAAGAAAACAGCATGGTTTCTTTTGTATTTGTAGTATGTTTAAGTTTGTTTTTGTCTTCGAACCATAGACTATATATGAAGATGGATGGCACGTCTCCACTTCCTCGCACTCTACAAAAACGAAGCCCAAATAGTCAGTAGAGATACTGAGGTTCAGTTATGCAAGCTGTGGCAGACTGGCTGGTTGGACAACAGTCTCATAGTTTGGCGATCACCTGTGAACAGAACTCAGGCTCCCTGCGGAGGCTGTTCAGACTCCATCAGTGATGTGGTTAGAAATGACATGAAACAAGCGTATAGTAAAAAACAGCCACCACATATAAGACTTACTTACTTACTCACTTACTGTGTGTATGTGTGTGTGTGTGTGTGTGTGTGTGTGTGTGTGTGTGTGTGTGTGTGTGTGTGTGTGTGTGTGTGTGTGTGTGTGTGAGAAAGAG
Organism: Gymnocephalus cernua; assembly: GCA_023631565.1. Taxonomy (NCBI): domain Eukaryota; kingdom Metazoa; phylum Chordata; class Actinopteri; order Perciformes; family Percidae; genus Gymnocephalus; species Gymnocephalus cernua. The sequence goes on along the minus strand of CM042428.1, from coordinate 35,337,583 downwards.
AGAGAGAGAGAGAGGGAGGGAGAGAGGGAGAGAGAGAGAGAAAGAGAAGAGAGAGGGCATCTGAGGGTCGCTTCAGCTTGCATTAAACATAACAGGGATTACATTTCAGAGCAGTTTTCCTTTATTGTACCTGCCAGTGGCTCAAGAGGGAATTCATTAATGAAATGATTTTTCGTGGGGAATATTAGTATTATAGTATTATGCTATCTAACAAAAAGACTGTTCAGATGCATTTATTAGTTTTTATAGTAAAACATGGATATGTAAATTGAAAAGTGAATACCAATGCAACACGCAGGAGTTATCCCTTTTCATCACAATGTAGTTCATAGCCTCTCAGTCACCAGGACCCCCACATGTCCTGATGTTTGCTACTCATGGTAACTGCTCTGTGTCAATCATTACGCTAGCTACTGCCTCATTGTATTTTTGAGAGGACAAGAAGGCCAGATGAGTCACGTCTAGATTTTGAACTCTCCCCTGCAATTCTGCTGCTACTGTGAAAGTCATCTGCAGTGATCTCCAGACTGATATCACATACCACACAATCGGAAGGATGCCAACATTGTTGTTGTCCTGTTGTCTACAAGGAAGTAAGGCTTAATAAAGGCTTAGACACAATCAACTCCACTATCCTCTGTTGAGGCAATGCAGAATGGCCATACTGAAATTGTTGCTTTACATTTCTTACCTTAGTAAGATAATTGGAAAACAAGACCAATATTGATTACAGTAATGAGTACTAAAAGTCGTTTTACACTTCCAAAATCAGAGCTGATCATCGTATATTTTCAGAGTGAACACGCTGGATACAAATATAAGCCCTTGCTTCTCATCTGCTGTTTTGATCATGTAACCCCCAACCACCAATTTCTCATTCCTGTGTGGTCAATTCAATGTTTTGAGCCTATTCCAGTCTCCTTATCCCCTTTCTCCAGCACAAATCTGCAGATTTGTAATAGCGCCCTGTGATCTGGAACCATAAATGTGTTCCAACTTCTTTGCTCGACGACCAAGAGTTTTTATTTGCTGGACCTCTCTACGTTTGCAACCCTGCTGTGCCGCCAAACATACCTTATCTAAATGAATAAGGGGCCTGCGTTTTTTTCACGCAGGAATAAAGTTGGTCTCAACGTGGCGTCAGTGACTCTCTTTTGTATTGTCTCAGGGCCATGATAGGGTCTGTAGCAGATATAAATAGATACTGTATACACATGAAGCTTCTTGCTGGGATGTGACTTCACACCCTCTCCAAGCCAAAAGGGGAGTTAGCAGTAAGAAAGACCACTGTGCAGAGGAATTGGACATTTAAAACTGGGAGAAATCCAAAGTTTAAGAGATGACACATTTGATTTGATTAAGTGAAGCCTGCAAGCTAGTTTAGGCAGCCAACGTGAGCCCACCACTATACTTATATGGCATACTTTATGGCGTTATTTTTTAGTCAAAAGTTATGAGCGTGTAACACACTCTCACGAGCACATTATGTTATTTCACACGCGCAAAAATGAACCTTCAGCTGGCATGATAAAAGTACTCGCGCACAAATTCAACAACCGAGAGGTGTAGGTAGCTGCGAGCGAGCGCCTGGCTACTCTTACTCTGCTTGTACAGTGGAATCCTGCTCGCGCGCAGCGGCCTTCTGCTCGCGGTGTGGATTTCTGCTCGCTCAGCTGATTTCTGCTCGCTCGAGTACATGACTTTTGACAATTTGGGGGCGGAAACCAAGGAGGGCACTGACCCTCTTATGATTGGTCACTTTCACACAGGGACATCCTTGATTGACAGCTCTCATTACAGGAAGCACGGAGTCACAGTATCTGACGGAGTTCAGTCATTCAGTTAACACTGCACAGTGGACGGAATGGCGGCGACACCTGAAGATGTAGGCGTAAGTGATATTGATGATATGATGGGGGCTGTGTGTTTGACAGTGTTATAGCAATTTAATCTGAAATTTGTTGAGAATAAACTCATTAAATATTGAGAATAAAGTCGTTGTATTTCAAGTTTTTTTCTCAATATTTAATGAGTTTTTTTCGAAACACAACGACTTTATTCTCAATATTTAATGAGTTTATTCTCAACAAATTTCAGATTAAATTGCTATAACACTGTCAAACACACAGCCCCCATCATATCATCAATATCACTTACGCCTACATCTTCAGGTGTCGCCGCCATTCCGTCCACTGTGCAGTGTTAACTGAATGACTGAACTCCGTCAGATACTTTGACTCCGTGCTTCCTGTAATGAGAGCTGTCAATCAAGGATGTCCCTGTGTGAAAGTGACCAATCGTAAGAGGGTCAGTGCCCTTCTTGGTTTCCGCCCCAAATTGTCAAAAGTCATGTACTCGAGCAAGCAGAAATCAGCTGAGCGAGCAGAAATCCATTCCGCGAGCAGAAGGCCGCTGCGCGCGAGCAGGATTCCACTGTACAAGCAGAGTAAGAGTAGCCAGGCGCTCGCTCGCAGCTACCTACACCTCTCGGTTGTTGAATTTGTACGCGAGTACTTTTATCATGCCAGCTGAAGGTTCATTTTTGCGCGTGTGAAATAACATAATGTGCTCGTGAGCGTGTGTTACACGCTCATAACTTTTGACTAAAAAATAACGCCATAATACTTCTCTTACTGCAACATCAATCATCCAACTGATCATGGCAGTGTCCTTGATTTGTCACTGCTCACCTGAAAGCTCTGACGACACTTGCTGCTACTGCCGTTGGTCATGTAGTATTTCATAAGCCCCACCGTCACCGACCGCAGCATCCACCTGTATGGATCTATGAATGAATGAATCTAGGGAGGGAAATTATCTCCCTGCTGTGCTGATCTTGATAATTCCTTGGGGGAGTGGCGAAATCAGAGCCTGGACAAAAAATATCAACACATATTTTACAAAGACAAAAAAAGTCCAGGGTGCTCAGGAAGTTCAGTTAGATGTTTGAAGGTGCTCTTTGGGGTCGGGAATTCAATTAAGTGTAGAAAAAAAGAAACTCCAAGGAACTCTTCTTCAAAATTATTTAAAAAGCCTTTATTTTACTGGCTATTTCATAATAGAAAATTTAAAAGACATAGGGAGAAGCAACCCACACGCAGACAGCCAAAGAGTGTCTTGGATTTTCCCTTTTTTTACTACATATTTTACATTCACATAATAATATATTCTACATATATAGTTAAATAGTTCACCGATCTCAGGACAAAGGTAGGCTATCATTTGTTCCAATTATGATAAATTCAGGTAGTAAGAGTGGGGTTGTGTCACTATGTCCAACCACCAAACATGTTTATTATAGAAAAAATATAAAACTCTGAAAATCAGACTTAGGCTATGTTCATACTTGGCGTCTTTTTTGACAAGAAAAAGTTGACTAGGGTGCTTTTGAAGTGAAAAAAAAAGCTTGCAGTGTTTTTATACCAAAGAGCAGCCGAGAGCATCTTTTATTGCTATAAAGACAGCTAGGCCTACTGCATGCTACGGTATCCTAGCTAGTGCGCTATGTGGAGCGGTGCTAACGTTAGATAAAACTAAGCGGTGGAGCGAGCTAGAGAAAGAACAGAGAGAGAGAGTGGTGCTGCTAACGTTACATAAATCAAAGCGAGTTCCCTGTACACGGAGCACCAGGTCATACCGTATAAGCGTATAACTCGCTGTGCTCCGACTCCATTTTTTCTTGTTATAAAAATGATAGGTCTGGCTACTCCGCTTGTCATTCGTCGGAAAACTTTTTTCAACTTCAAAAAGACGCTCCAAGCTGCAAAAAAGAAGTCAGCGGTGGTGTTTAAAAAGCGCTCAGGACTTTGAAAACACCGTTTATTCCATAGGATTATAATGTAAAACAGATGCGGGCAGCTTAAAAAAGACGCCAAGTGTGAACATAGCCTAAGAGAGCATGGAACTGTTGCTGTAAATCATGCTCAGTGGGCTGTGTAATGGCAGCTTTATAATAGCCTAAATCTCATTTTCACACTGATGTGACTGGTCAGATTTAGATTTAACTTGGAGGGAACTTACAACTTATTACTGACTGTAACAGGGTAGGTTGGGCATTAAATGTCATTTTAAAATCCTCAGTGTACAACACACAACAAATCTGTTATCAAACCCTGGTACATGCAGCTACTGTATGCAGAGGTGGGTAGTAACGAGTTACATTTACTCCGTTACATTTACTTGAGTACGTTTTTGAAAAGATTATACTTCTAGGAGTAGTTTTTAATCACTATACGTTTTACTTTTACTTGAGTAGATTTGTGAAGAAGAAACTGTACTCTTACTCCGCTACATTAGGCTACAATGAGCTTGTTACTTTTTTTTTTTTACCTCTTTGGTATTCTACGCATCATTGTCTTTATTCCCCCCCGCGTACGCCTCATTTTAATGTTTTGTTGTGACAGAGAGAGAGACTTCTGCTGAAGGCTCTACCACACGACTGTGTTTCACCAGTCAAACGTAGTTGTGCAGTCTCGTCACATGACCATACTCAATCTCAGCGGCGGGACGGGTTAGCTTTACAGTTGTAGCAAAACAAAAATGTCAGAATCAACCGTCGGCGATGCAGACACAGACGAGGAGGAACCCCCCCCTGGCCTCATACTGAAAGCATGTTTACCTTATATTAGTAAAAGTGGCAAACAGCAGCTACATTATGCGGTGTGTTCTGTGTCTACCAAAACAAACGGATTCCAAAACTCAACATCTAACTTGAGGAAACATGTAGCGGTAACTTTCCTTAATGTTTTTTTTTTTTTGTGGATAGGCGAATGTTTGTCTTTTAGGTTGCATATGTTTTAAACCTTTCCTATATATATATATATATATATATATATATATATATATATATATATATATATATATATGCTGCCATCCAAATTTGATGTGACGTTACTCAACAGTTACTCAGTACTTGAGTATTTTTTTCACCAAGCACTTTTTTACTCTTACTCAAGTAATTATTTGGATGACTACTTTTTACTTTTACTTGAGTCATATTATTCTGAAGTAACAGTACTTTTACTTGAGTACAATGTTTGGCTACTCTACCCACCTCTGACTGTATGCAGAAAGTCTGTTATATGACAGTTTGGCTCATATCTGAGGTCGAGCCTGTGAATTTATAGTTAGGTGATCTGAGTTGCCCTACTGTGAACGACTTTTGAATCACAGCCGCCACACCAACAGAGGTGTTTAGACAGATAGTTTCCTTGACAACATTATTTGATAAGCCCTCTCAAAGTGAACAAAAGTGAGGAATACAAAGCCACCTACTCAATAAGTCGGACTGGTGAGAGCAACTCTATCACTGCTTTGTGCAATTTGGACGTCAGTTTTGCACAATGACAGGTTTTTTCAGGTGGAGGGCAATTTTGTACGTCTTTGTGATTCAAAATCCAATTGCATCCGGTGTACACAGCATTCATATCAAGGTGCTGCCACTGATGTGCTGGCAAAATAGATGAGGAGAAAAGATCACAGAGAAATGTGATAAATGATAGTCAGTTTAGCTTAATAGATGGAGAGAATAAAAGTAATTCCCAAAAGTTTTACAACTTTTTTTAGTTTTTCTTTTACGAAAACGACGTAACACACAAGTCTTGTGACATAGCTCATATGCCAAAACAAATTACATGTTTATATACCAGCATTAGAGATGATTCATAAGTGTCAACAATTACAGTAAATGCAATGATCATTGAGTGGATGACAGAACTTTACTGATGCAACCATGGCAACGTAGAGAATAGGATCCAGCATCTTGATAGGCCGTCAGTGCTGCGACAAGGCAGCCTGGTTGCATAACGCTCTCAACCGCCACTTTGATGTGTTCCTCTTTATGTCGTTGTACCTGCAGTGAATGTTCATGTACTGTGTTTGGACAAATACAAAATGATTGCATTTAATGTTGAGAGTGGTAAAAATTATACAGGACAGCCTAAAGGAAAAAGGGTCAAAGATCTGCTGTTTCCACTTCCTAGAAGCATTAGTCTGCATATAAAATCAGCATTCTCTTCGTATGTTAATAATGTTATCCATTGCTCATACAGTACACACAACACAGCAAGAAAACAGTGAAAACAAGTAGCACACAAATTGACGGCCTGTTTCATGTGTGTGTGTGTGTGTGTGTGTGTGTGTGTGTGTGTGTGTGTGTGTGTGTGTGTGTGTGTGTCTGTGTGTGTGTGTGTGTGTGTGTGCAGGGTGGCTTAGCTGAAAAAACTTTGCAAACTATACTTTCAGCAGACTTAGGCAGGAAAGAGAGTTTAGCTTCTATCAAAGCCATCTGGTGCTCCAACGTGTTTGAAGTGTGTCAATTTTTTTTAATATATTTTCTCTGTTTACGCAATGCCGCGTGGCATATAGAAGAGAGAATACAGCGGCATGAAGAGTGTGTGTGTGTGTGTGTGTGTGTGTGTGTGTGTGTGTGTGTGTGTGTGTGTGTGTGTGTGTGTGTGTGTGTGTGTGTGTGTGTGTGTGTGTGTGTGTGTGTGTGTGTGTGTTATAGCTGTTGGCAGTGGGCGGGTGTTGGGGGATGTGGGTGCAAAGAATGAGAGTATAAATGTCACTTTAAAATGCAGTGCCTTCCCTCTAACACATGACCGTCACTTCACCCGTTTACAATCTGGTTATAATTTGTCCCTTGATAGAGACACTGCATGGATTTCATAATAAAGCATGTTATGAATCATAAAAGAGGACAGCCACATTTATATATTTTAAAGGAGCCTATTAAAAAGTTAGAGACTAATCGTGACAAATTATACATTTTCTAAGATCTAAAGGTTACAGTGATGATCTTTTCTTTTCTTTTTCTAGCAACATGAGAAAATGGTTCTTCCATTGATTTATAGAGTCCATACACAGCAAGCCATGGGAGATGCAGTTATTAAGAAGTGAGTCTCATTGCCACTGGTAAGAGGAAAACAGAGAGCAGAGGACCTGACCTCAGAAGAGGAAATCTCTGCTCTTAATTACCAGCAATTCCAGGGAGAAAAGATGTTCATCTGCACTGCTAGCACTGTCTTCTTTTTTTCTTTCTCCACAACCCCCCTCCACTCTTGCTCTCACACAGTATCACTGGAAAAACACCCTCAGCCCTTTGTCACATCCTCATTTAATGATGCTCCTGTGGACGAGGATTTTCCAAGTTCCAGGATTACTCATGAATATTTCAGTGGTATATGAGGTATGTGCCATGGTCCATAGCTGGTGGAGAAGACTGACTGGATCAACACTTTATCCCCATCATCTTCCAATGATGTTACAGCAGCTGGAGAACCAATCCCCCTCTCCACCAACATGACTGACTGTACCTGTCAACCATCTCAGTGATGGGAGAACATTGGATGCATGCTGAAGAGAGTGATTGGAGATTTATCTCACAGTGAGAGGGGGTCAACAATGATCCCTACATTTTGACTTGCATTACCAACACTTGCTGTATTGCTACTTCTTATCTGTAGCATCCCACGGTGCCTAATGAGTCTCATTAGAAAGCATTTACAGACAGTAAAACATAAATATGTGTGCACAGATTGTTTTGGATGCATTTCAGTTTACACTAGATATGCTGAGAAGCACTGACCTTGTCACGCAACAAACATTTTATACCTCAACAAACTCAATATGGCTCTAAGTGGAATCAGTGTGCGCTGAAGATAATGTATCAAGTAACAGGCTAAATCCAATTTCACAAACATATCCCCTTGAGGTAAGATTCAGATAGCTTGACTGCTGATCCCTACTCTCTCTCTCTCTCTCACACACACACACACACACACACACACACACACACACACACACACACACACACACACACACACACAAGAGCAGCAATCACTAATTGTATTCCTATAGATATCAGAGAAATTTAATTTTTAAGGGAGCGTGCATCTTTCATTTTGCCACAATCCATCTAACAATCTTACAACAACAACAAACATCTTACAATCTATAAATTCACATCTTCCAATAGCAGCCAGGCATGCTGGGGTGAAGTGCTGTTATTCCATCAGTAAACCTTTATTGGCTTGTTAATCCAAACACATTGAGCTTGGAGTGAGGCCTGAAGAAAGGAGATTACATCCCACAGGTCTCCTAGGTCAAATGGACACATGCAGATAACAATATACAATGATTTTCCCGCGTATTTATAATATACGTATTTATAATATACAATCTTCTAGTCTCACCAAAAGCACACAGTTCATGTGAATGACAGAGAATAATGCTAAATAATATAATGCAACAGATTAAAACAACTGATATTTTACATGACAATGGGAAAAAGGAAATATACGTGCTCACAGGTCATAATTATAACTTTCCTATACCTAGTCTGGTGGATACATTGTTGGCAAATAGAGCCTTTTCTCATTACACATTTGCTTGTAATTCACAAGAGTAAAAAGAAATCTGTTTTAACCGCTGCATTCTCAGCGGTTGTTCCCTCCAGCAGAAGTCCAGCATGTTTACCTGTCAGCAAACTGTACAGTACAACTCAAAACCCCCTCCAGCCAAACACCTCAGTGAGATAGTGTAGCTCTGTGTTTCTCCAGAATATAGAAACCCTTCAGGGCAGGATCTGGCAGCGGGCACAAATATGGAGTTAAAAACCCACAAAGAAAGACGAATGAAGTGTTCAGCAACAGTATCTATGAAACTGAACTGAAAAAAAACGATTCAACTCAGCAAAGTGATTGTAGTTATAATTTACACCTCTCTCAGCTACCATTGTAATGTTGTATCATAGTGGACCAAATATAGTATATATATATATATATATATATATATATATATATATATATATATATATATATATATGGTATAACCAAATGCTATTGTTTATTGCTGGTTGGACACACATATTGCAATCCTTCACATGAAATAGATTTTTTAATTGTTCTTTAAAAAAAAGACAGTGAATTCTTGACATTACATGTGTCGCTGTTCAAATTATTATTTATATTTTAGTATTTGATGTCATTTAAACTGTATGTATTTCTATTGAATTTTTTTTCTAGCCCTCCTTTCCATTTCCCTAAGTAGCTTTGCCACTTGTCAGGCCGCCATTGGAAATAAGAACCTGTTCTTAATGACTTGCCTGAAAAATATAAAGGTAAAATAAATAAACATAATTAGGTGTGATTGGCTTTAATTGTCTCTATTAGTATTTCCATTTTGTACCTGAGTGTATAATCACAAGGTCCTGCCTTATTGCTGAATATCATTTTTGATGTCTTGATCCCATTTAAACTGCCGGCTCACGCGCTGTTTCTTCATTTGCTATGTGACGTTTGTGCCGGCCTTGTATCTCCTCTCAGTAGGAAAGATAAATCACTGAGAGCAGACTGTAGGCCAAAGGAGCAGAGGACACAATGGCTTAGTTAGCAAAAGCCCTGAGGAGAGCACTGTCAGTCACTAACTCCCCACAGAGACCCACTGGACCTCAGAAAGCTCCCCACTGGGAACATTAGAGAAACAGGCCTTGTGGCTAGACATGCATGCACACACTCGCACACACACACTCGCACACACACACTCGCACACACACACTCACACACACACATACACACACACACACACACACACACACACACACACACACACACACACACACACACACACACACACACACACACACACACACACACACCTCTATTCATGGAAGAGGAAGAAAATGATTATTGCCAAGGTTTGGCAAAAATGGTTTGGTGGATATGTAACCATACATTCATGATCGTATTTATCAAAAGGCTAATAAAAGGCTGTCTCTCCTTGCTGCTTGCGCTTCTGAGATAACCTCAGGATCTTCTAATGAACAAGTTAGACTGAACAAAACTATTCATAATGTATGTTGTGCAAGAACAGCATTGTTATCACACTTTCTTCAGGGAAACATCATCTATTATCCAGTGTATCTCTTTCTATTGCTCTGCTCTTTTCTTCATGTATTTCTGCCACAAGTCACTCACACAACACCAACATACAACATCACCTCGCATGTCTTTCTAACTCCTGGGTCCCCTGTATAATCTATATTAAGCCTCATAGCAAATACAGATTTGTTACTGTTCTGCTGATATCATGACCCGGTTGACTTGTGTTTTGCTTTTACTTTTCATCCTCTGGCTGTTGATCCCTCAGGCTGTCCAGCTGCTCAATAGCTGGTGTTGGTGGTGGAGAGAAAAAGCTTTGCTACTCTCTTCAAACATATTTTTGCCTACAGCTCAAGTCACATTGCGTATGTTTATTCTGTTGAATCACCATTTGTCTAGCATTGCTCATGACAGCGCACTGGAAACATATTGGTGTAAACATTTAGCAACAAATGAACACAAGCATTGGCAATGTTTCACTGTGTGGACCATCAGGAATGCAAGACCATAATAATTCAAGCTGCAGAATTGCGGGAGCAGAGCCACACCTCAATGGCACCTCTTCTGGCATTCCTAAAAATACCCACCTACTATAACCCTCTCCTCTAAAATACTCTGCGTCTAAAATGGTCAAATGTATCTGGTTGATGGTGTAGTCCTTGCTAGTGAAAGCCAGCAAATGAAACCCCTCACAGATGCTGACCGTGGAATTTTAATGCCAGAGCTCACGTGCAATTTTCCGTTTTTGTTTTACCACAGAGGCAAAAAGGAAAGAGATAATAAAAAAAGATTAAGGTTATAGTGTGGGATGTTGTGTTTGTGTAATCATCACATTTTGATATGTGTTAATGGCTTGATATTAAACATTCCCTTCAAAGCATGTTTTACTAGGGCATAAACATAATCAATTGAGTTGGAGCTGTACAGTGCAGACACACCAAACCATAAAGGAGCATCTTAACTCCTTTATCCCTTATCCAACACTCTGAAATTATAAGCTTAAACTTAAAGCTGTTAAAATGTGAACCTCAAGCATTTATAATGAGGTAAACACAAGTGGCTCCAAATCTGAAGTAGGAAAAAAGCATCCAGCTTTTTTAATACCTAAGACTAATGGGCAAATTGTTTTCATGAGAAAGTGCCAGACTCGTGGGCAGAAGATAAGGATTTGAGCATTTGTTGCGCTGTTGTAGCAAAATTCCAGCAGAAAAAAAAAAGATTTGTTGGAAAAGAAATAGTAAAATATTTAACATAAAATGAATATTGATATGGCAGGTGGAGGCTGAGTTAAACCAGAGTAAAACAACAACAATGATTATATGTGAGTCATACAGCACCACACTAACCTGAATCACTGCGTACACCACCCACTCTGCTTTGAACTTTGAATATAATGTATAATTTCAGTACGGCATATTTTTATTTCTCTTGCATGGCTACTCTTCCGTAAGTAAATTACCCAACATTAAATTCCAAATTTGTGATATAAATGATCACATATAAATTAATATATATATATATATATATATATATATATATATATATATATATATATATATATATATATATATATATATATATATATATATATATACATATATATATATATATGGCTGTCAAAATAAAAAACGCAGATTAATCCATTCCATATTGACCTTTCACCTGCACGTGATGCTAGTTAACACTACACTCAACAGCAGGTAACATTAGCCTACCGCTAGCTAGCAGCTGGATTAAACACAGTTAAAATGCAGACAGCTAATACTAAACGGTGTAAACTTTGACTATATTTCACTCACTGTAGAGGATTCCGACACTTCTGCAGCTGCAGCCGTTGTCGCAAAAACACAGACGGAGATGGTGCGTTCAATGAAACTGGTAGCCTACTGGTGCATTTTCCCATCTGGTGGATTTTTTTTCGTTCAACAGCAATTTACTAGTGAAATAACGACAATTCCTGAAGCACGTTTTAATTTATTTCCTCAACATATTAGGTCATATTGTTGATTGTTATGGTCAATATTGTAATTGTAATATTATAGTATGTAATTAATTTGATTACATTTTTGAATCGATAGACAGTCATATATATATACATATATATATATATATATATATATATATATATATATATATATATATATATATATATATATATATATATATATATATATATATATATATGTATATAAAGTTGTTGACTTCAGTGCTGTCACTTTCAACCCTGCAGGGGAAATGCCAGTGACCTATTACAGAAAGATGAACAAACGCACAAATGGCAACCACAGGAGGTGCTGTTCTGTGTTGACCCTCTGAGGATGTTTGTGGTATGACCTGGGGACACAAATTCTGACAGACAAACTCCACCAGGAGCTTCTCTTTTCGACAAGTGGACCCCCTGCCACCCATGAGAGCTCTAATGTGCGTCAGTGGCTGAATGTTACCAGACCATATGAACATGGATGGTCATCTCTATATAAACCAGCATCTCTGCTGGTTTGCGTCTCTTTATAGACTTTTTGCTTCTCTTTTACTCATTTTGCGTATTTTATAGTCATTTTGCATCTCTTCTTAGTCATTTTGTGTCTTTTAATAGTAATTTTGTGTCTCTTTATAGTCGCTTTGCGTCTATTTGAAGTATCATGGGGGCCCAGGGGGTCAAGGGCACCCCAGGCCGGCATGTACCTGGTTAGCCCGTTTAGGACATACCTACTGTAAGTGTTCAGCATATCCACCACCACTGAAAAAAACTATTAAAGTCCCGCAACAGCTGAAAAGAAAGGCAAGAAAAATCAACATCGTAGGGAGACTAGATACATTGTAATAGTGAGTGAAAACCAAGCTGAGATGTGAATTAAGCCTCCCAAGCTAGCCTGCTGCTCAGTGCACCCCACACAGTGTCTGCATTACAAGCAGCTGGTAGGTGGTGAGATGTAGCTGACGTCTGCTTGTGGGCAGATTGTAAGTTTTTTCAAGGAGATAAGAGGCTCTCCATTGACTGGGAAGATGGACTGCTTTCATACAGCCAAAAGTCACAAGTGATGATCTGCTGTAAGAAAATGTTAGAACATGTTTTTTTCCTCTGCTTCCTTCCTTACAATAGACCCAGACTTACCGGGCTGGTTGCCATAGTTTTGGAAGGCAGTAGAAAAACACAGCTGAAAGATGAAATTATTTATAAAAGAACAAAACAAGTCTCCTGCGTTGAGCTCGACTGTGCACATGCACAGCAGAGTATGCTAATAACATCCTGCCTAAAAAAAGACAATAGACGGTGGATGCAAAAATTACATGGCTGCATGAATACATTACTTGAGTCATTGTTTTGTGGACGCTGTCCATTCATTTCATTAATAGATTAGTGTATTTTTGGCTACATGGATGGTGCAATTGCTGAACTCTAAATACCATGCCTCCACTGGCAACAATTTTAACTGTGTCCTTAATCCAAGATTCCAAATGGCATTATTCATCAATGCCTCTTTTTATTTCAGGTTTATGTTTAATACTGATAACCATGCATCATTGAGAACCAATTGTTATGTGTGTGTTAAATGAAATAACAATAGAGTAATCTGCAACCCAATCCTCTTGACACAGATACATTGTTTGATAAGGCAGATTCTCAAAGCTGGGGGTGGCCAACATGAATACACTTTCCCTATTATTCTTTTTCAATTTGGATGATGTGTTCAGTAAATTACTATTCTATGCAAAATCTGGGATTATTTATGCTTTTGAGACGAACAAAAAAACAAAAACAATGCTCTTATACTGTATGTTCCGCCTTGCTCCATCACTATTGGGGGGGAGTGGGGGCAATTTGTAAATACTTAACATGAGTTAGTTTCTAACTAGTTGCTGTTCAACTTGTTGTGGTAACCAGGCAAAATGAATGCAGGACCTGCAGGCTTTAATTTGAACGTTAACAGTAGTTTGATCACTAGTGGCTGAATCTGTTGGCTGATATTTCACCCAGCAAATGGTTTTGGTTTGGTCTCAACCTGATGATCATTTTGTTATTGTACAATTTCATTCAGAAACACTACTTTTTTATCTTTAACCTCCGCAGAAGTAGAATCATTCAGTCAATGCAGCTCTGGTCAAAGTTATCAAATTATGAAATGTTGCACAGAGCGACTGCTCCGCATACTGCATACAACAACTGTGATACACATGCATAGCAACAGTCGCAACACACCATATACACAATAATGAATCAGGTGCAAAAGCTGACTTTCCACAATAATGAGAATACTGCTTAATGCTTAGTACTGAACTTGTTGTATCTTGTGTGTTTAATTCGTACACAAACGGAAATATAAAAACAGCAATTGCTGGTTTTGGCTAGACATACAACAGGTTATCCATTCATCCAGCAATTTTGTGCAGCATCTCTGCTGGTTGCCTGGCTACCTCACTGTGACAACAAGTTATTGGGAAGTCACTGCACCCACCTAGCCTTGAAATAAGGTGCATCCCAGTTTCATTATTTGATAGCTCCTTGTTTCCTCTCTCCTCCCATGATTTCCTAACTTCTCTCCCATGTTTCCTCGGTGGGACGGACTAAGACGCGAGGAGGTGAGGCATGTGGAGCCGGGTAAACGAATGACATCATACTACTGACATTAAGTTCTACTGTAGCTTCTAATGGAATCGCCATTTTCTACCGCAGTTCAGATCAAATGAATAGGGATGAAATCGAGATGGAAACCAACAGAGCTTTATTTGTACTTATTTTTTGATGATTAAATATTTTACAGTGGCAGCACTTTTTTCTAGGTTTCTTTTTTTTTATTCAATTAACAGTTAAAGACTAAAACATTGGCAACACCCAATAACAGACAAAATAAGCATATTTCCCAAAATATGGAACTATGCTATTGAGACTTACTGAGTAGTATCAGCCTTGGAAAATTAATTAACGGCCACTGATTATGTCTTGTCATATGAAAGGGTGACCATTCAGATTCAAAACAAAGATTTATAAAAGATCCAAGTAAACTACATCCTTTTTGTTTGTTTTTTAAAGTCAGCAGAGTTTATTGCCCATTGTTCATCTATTGTTGTGATTACCAACAAACATATTGATATATTGCGGGTGTGATGGTGCAGTGGTTAGAACATGTACCTTTGGTGTGGGAGACTTGGGTTCGATTCCCACCATGATCCATCAACCAATGTGTCCCTGAGCAAGACACTTAACCCCTAGTTACTCCAGAGGCGTGTGACCTTGTGTGCAATTGTAAGTTGTTTTGGATAAAAGTGTCAGCTAAATGACATGTAATGTAATATACAGCAGCTAGTATCTCATAAACAATCACTGATGTGTTTTATTCAAATTTTATTTTGGACTCTTCTAGCTCCTCTTATACACACTGGACTAACTGGGGACTTCACAACCCTTCTCGGTGACCTCTGCTGTACCACTGAAGAGGCATCTGTAATAGCAGGCTCTAAAGCTTCTCCCCAGCATACATTTTCAGTGGTGATTTCCTCAGTTCACAAGAGGCTCTCAGATCAGCCCATATAACAAAGTGGCCACTCAAAAACAACAGGAGATGAGTGTCATCTTAAGCCCACATATAGAGAAGAGGATGTTGATGATGATGATGGTAATGATGATGAGCATGAGGATGAAGGTGATGAGGATCAATAGATTTCCCAACAATAGATTTGGGTTGCGTGAAATCTATTGTACGCTGCAATAGAAACAGTTGACATCAGCGGGGTCAGAAATGCAAGGAGGTGTGTGGGGTGGGTGGGTGGGCAGGTGGGTGGGTACTGGATCTGATGGTAGGCAGCCCTGTGGAGCGGAGGTGGTGATTGTGGTGCTAATGGTTTTTCAGGAGGGGGAAGGGTTAGTGTGAGGGCCCTTCATTGCACTTCTGTCGGTTTAATGACTCCACAGTATGATTACTCAGGTTAGTCCACACAGTTACATAAACCAACACTCAGGTTTTCATGCTAAATGCAATGGTCCTGCTGTGAAGTCCAGCTGGTGACATGATATTAGAATAGTTAGCTAATACTATAACAATACTGCATGACATGAATGACTAGAATACCTATACAGTATGTTAGTCATTTATCTGAAATGATCTTTTCTTGGGGATAATGTCAAAAGCAAATGCATTTTAATTGTTTGCGCAAAATGTGAATATTTTTTTACCAACAAGTGCATAATCCTCTGAGAATGAAAGACGCACTGGCGCGTCCAACAAAACTCTGATTCAAAAAGCGATATTACAAAATTTTATTTCAGACATTTATCTACTATTTTTCAACCTTTATTTGACAGGACAGCTTACACTTGAATGGGGAGAGAGAGAGAGAGAGAGAGAGGGAATGACATGCAGAAAAGGGTCACAGGTCAGAATTGAACCAGCATCTGCTGCGGTGAGGACCAAGCCTCTGTACATGGGGCACACGCTCTACCAGGTGAGCTACCAAGCACTAAAACAATTTGTATAACACATCATAAGTTAAGGTTTGTTTTCAAAAGAGATTTGAGGAATTTCAAAAAGCCAACATCGACGTTTTAGCTTTAGCGCCAAATTATCTCTTTACTCATTGCTCTGGGACAGATTTGGGTCTTACTACACGGAAAGCAAAATTTAACGAAACAGCAAAACAAAAAACATGTTCACATATTGATATGAAACACATGGGGATCAGTTTTATGCAAAAACCTTAAAACATATATTCATATCAATATATATTGAATCTAGATAGGGCTCGATTTAGTAACAATTATATGGTAATGTGATGTACGAAAGCCACATAAAACATTTATCATATTCATAACATTAAGGATATTCTGCATAAAATCTAATCTAAACCTAAGACCAGTATGATTGAACAGGGAGTTTCATGCTCCCTTTACTTTCTAATAATAATTTCCTGCTATGACATTCTATCATCCTTTTATATTTTATTCAACGCTTCCAACACAGCTTTCACTAATTAGCAAACTAGAAAATTATTGTGATGCGTTGTTGCGGTAATAGTTTTATATAAATGTGTGTTTCTGCAACTCTTACCCCTCTTTAGTTATATCATGATGAAACCGTTTCAGCTGTGCACAGTGTGGATGGTATATTGATTTGCCATTACCAGATGGGGTTTTTTTTCACAGCAAAAATTGCCATTTAATTTTTCTCGCTTAGAATGCTGTTTAATTTATGAGCTGTGATTAGTGCTGTTAATGGGTTTTTAAAAGATGTAACCTGGTTTAGCCTAAAGATATTCACTTGATGATGCATCTGCCTGTCAATCATTACTAAGGGAGAGACACTGAGATGTTTTTCAAGCTTTGTCTCCCACACTCAGATGCAGTTCTTGGAATTTAGATATGATTTCAAGATTCTCTGAGTAGCACTGAACATTTGTTTAAAATTATTTCTCATGAATCCGGTGCCAAATTGTATAATCCATTTACCTCATAAATGATGACACATAGTTCTTATATGATAGTATATTAGCCACTTTTAATATTAGAAAGTATATTGTGTCAATATTGGTGATTCTGTCTGTGGTATCAAATACTTACTTGGTATAAAATCAGAACCACATGTTGTGGTATCACACATCCCTGGGGCCTGGACTGCATTCCCAAACTATACTTTTTCAATTGGAAACTGCATGATGGCTTTAATTGGTACATATTCTGTTTTTTGTAAATACTGTAGTGCAGTAATTGTTGGTCTTTTTCAATCCATCACATTTATGAGGATTTAATGTACCTTTTCTGTGTTGTTGTGATCGCTTTAATGAATAAAACCGAAAAGTTATTTATATAATTTGTACAAGATATCCTATGAAGATAGATCTATTTCACCTTACTAAAGCAAGGCTCGAAAAGATAGACTGTAATTAAGAGATTCAAGGTAGGCAAATATTATGGTAAACACAACCTTAGGATTTGCCTTTCACCAACTGGGGGCACATGTCACATAATACTTGGTGTGAGTGGATTCAAACATCTGAGCTGACTACATGTCATTTTAAGAGGGCTGTGAGTAGGCCAAAGTGGGACCATTTTGCTTGTCACTCTCCAAAGGTCGAAAAGCTGAGCGCCAAGGAAGCTCCAGTACTCTGCACTCACTTTAATTTAAGACTTCTACTGGACAAGAGTTAGCAATTAGAGTGTCTCCTCAACTACTGTACTGTATGTCCCCAGGGAGGTGCCGAGAGGAACTCCCACTCACCCATTAATGTTTAAACTGGCCTGAATTATTCAGTGACTCACTCGTCCTCTGTGGGTAAGTACCTCCTTGTTGGTTTGGTCCTCAGCCTGAGTCTATGTGATTATGGGCAGCAGTAGCTGTGGTTTCGTCAGTGGTTGGTGTTGTCACTGAGGGACTGTAAACGTAGATAGATACTGTGAATTGGGAAACTGTTTAAGCATGAAAAGGGTTCTTTTGAAAATTGGTCAAAAGTATCAAGGTGCAGGAGTCTGGAATCTAAGCTGCTTTTTAGTCCACTAAGTCCATTCTTTGAACTGGGAGTTCCAGCTTGTAACACCATGTGAAATCAAATCTCGTCATTTTTACATTTCTGTTTTAGTATATATTAAACAAACTAGATATGTGTCAATAAGTGAGCTAACGAGAGGCTGGTAAGCATATTTTGGAGAGAGCCAGGCATTTCCACTGCATTACTGTCTAAATGCCTAGCTTCACTAATCACCTCCTGGCCATAGCTCTGCATTTAAGGGACAAACATGAGTAGTAGTGTGGCCTAATTAGCCATAGTATGGGTTCTGGGCTGTACTTGAATTAGGCCAGTTCCTTTAATCACTGATACAATTGTTGTTTATAGTTAGTGCTCATAACTTATGAACAGGCAACAGGGCAACAAATAAATTGTTGTCAAATTCTTGGATTGCTTTGTTATGTCATTTATCAATTTATTCTACATTTTTTGGGGAAGAACCGATTTCATGACCCAATGGAGCTTATGTAACATCAGCATTTCAAAAGAGGTTTTTGCCAGGGGTTCAGAGCATGTCCAAGCATGCGCAATATACAGTCTCATATTGATGATTCTAAGTCATTATTCACAACATTTCTTCCTCTCACAGAAGCAGTCAGAACTGCCTTTTTTGTCTGTTTTGAGAATAAATTCCTTCACAAGTCAATTGACTTGGCTGCATGTCCTTACTATAACTGGAGCCGTTTGTAGTTCATATCCATTTTTTTTACAAATGGGTTGCAATGTGAAAATAAACCCTGGGTTATCTATGTTAAACCAAATTCTGGCTTTGCTTCTGGCATCCTACACATTCCCATTGTGAAAACAGCAGTTGCCTTGGTAACAAGCACACCACAATAAGGGCATCTTAGGAGACAAACAAATCGTGCTGTGCCGTGGAGGCTGGAGCCGTGTGATAGATTAACATAATCAAGGACATTTACTGTACAGCCACTCTTGCTGTGATCTTGATCATCTCCATAGCAACACCCATGGAGGTTGTTCTGTTATATGGACACCTCTGTCTTCTAACACCTAGATCATAGAGGCAACTTTAACTCACTTGTGCCTTTCCACCATTTAGCAAAAAAAAAAAGAAGAAATACAAAGCATTGATTATATATACTGTATATAACACATGTACAAAGTTTCCTTAACAATGTAGCTGCACTCCAGTGTTTTCCCCATGCATTTGTGATATGCCTAGGGCAATCTTTATGGGGGTAATTGGATGAGTTTGTTCTCTTAAAGGGATACTTCACCGATTTAGCATTCAGCTTTGTATAGGTAGAAACCCGGTAGTATTTCAATCAGAAGAGACTTGTTTGCAGATATGCAAATATTTATTTGAAAATACGCATGCAAAGTAACAAAGGTTTGCATCAAATCTTTGGAGATTAGACTCCAACGGACTAAAGGTATATAGGCTATACAATTTCTAGAGTTTTAGAAAAGCCAGTATATCCCCCGATGGGGTCTAGACACTGGTGGTGGTGATTAAACCAAAAGGAGTCCGTCAGCCAGAAGAAGATCGAGAACCCCGTGGTTAAAGATGCCTGGAGGTAGAAGGGGTGGAGGCGGGCCGCACGCTCGTCTGCAAAGACAACTGACAGAAGCGGGAGAGAGAACAAATTTAAAACATGGTTGTTGTGCTGTGATAGGCTTGAACGAACATGCCCGATTCTGATTGGATACGTGACGTAAGCTACTTCTCACCACACAGCTGATGACTTGCCAGCTGATTAAGAGAGTGTGTAACATTAATGATGTCTCCCTGACTGAATTTACGCTGAGCTACATTTCTGAATGACCGTGCTTCCCTCCCACATGTCCCCCTGAGAGGGGAGATCTCTGCGTTGGGGGTCTGGAAATCATTCCTCCAATGACGCAAAATGACGATTTTTACGTCATTGGAGGAATGGAAGGCCAGAGGCAAAGAACTACAAACAGTAGCAGGAGCTACTTCCGCATGTTTTCAACACGCCTCATCGGCTAGGTGGGAAGCTAACGCTAGCCGGGGAAAAGGCACATCCACAGCGAGCTAACGCTAGCTGGCCACCTGTCCCATCAATCCTGATTGAAAGTGTCCGTTCATTAAACTACAAACTGGACTACATCCAACTTCAACGAAACTCCCAACGCGAGTTCAGAGACTTTTTCGTGGAAACTGCTAGCCCTCCGACGATCCGAGCTAGAGATGCTCTGTCACTGGGTAAAAGACCCGTGAAGGTGGGCTGTGTTAACACGGACTGGTGCAGAAATGTGGTGATTTGTATCCAACTAACTGCTAACCGCTGGAGTTTGTGACTGTTACATGGCGACCATTCGACATTCCACGCTAATTCACGGCTGTGTTTATACTCGGTGTTTACAGCCCACCAAGCCTAATGCTAGTATGCTTAGCTGAACTTTACGGAGCCTATAATGTGTGTGTGCACTAAAGGTAGCCTGTTTTGTATGTCGTTTTTATATAATGTTGTTTTTATATAATGTCGTTTTTATATAATGTCGTTATTATATATTTTAAATGTAATGTAACACCACTTGAGCCACGATGAAACGTTGTTTCGTGTATATGGTTGAAATAACAATAAAACACATTGAGTTGAGTTGAATGCCTCGCTGTCTTGTCTGTCTGTCAAGCGGTAGGCGTGGCTTGGGAGTGGACTCAAAGCAGCGAAGCGAAGTGCATTCTGGGATTTGGTGTCTTTCATCCATATGAGCCAAAAAACACATTTTCTGGCTTTTCTCGGCCTAGAAGGCACCAATTTCAATTTTTTCACATTTCTGCTACATAAGTGACCCAATTTAAAGATATATTAAGCTTTCCAGCAGTGAAATATCCCTTTAAGCCAACAGATGTTCCTCTGCAGTCATAGCTGTTAGCTTTATCTGGTAACTTTAGAGGAGATCTCAAAGCTGTTATCCCAATAGAAGAAATGTAAACGTCTTGCTTTGCGTCAATGGGCTGTGAAGAAAGAAGAGACTGAATTTGTGGTTCACATTTGTCAAAGCTTGTACTATGCTTTAGTTTTTAGTGAGATTAGTTTTTTCAAGTATCTGGAATTGTCTCCCTGGATCTGTCAGTGTCATCAAGCTAGGAATCTGTTCTGGCTTCTACTCAAACCGTCCAGCTCTAGAGTGGGCTTCATCAGAGGACTATCACATAGTGTGGGCTGTGTGTGTACATGTGTCCCAGTAAAAAGGGAGTGGCCTCACACCACAGAAACAGCCTTGGACAAATGTTGACGACCTACATTCTGTATGCCTAAAGGGACAGAACCCATCCACAATCTAATTACCACCAACCTTGTTCCTCTGTACAGCACACAGAATTTGGTCTGTGAACACTCCATCACTGAGGAAGTTCATCTTCAGCCCATCATCTTCTCGCCACAGGGGTATTTTTTTAAGCTTTTCTTTCTGAGTTAGTGGTAGTTATCATTTTTATGTTACTATCTTGGGTATACCAAGAGGCACATTAGTGTCAACACATGCTTTTGCTTGCTATACAAATTAAGTAGAAAATTAAACCATTTTGAAGAGGCCAACTGATTGTTACACATCAGGATCAGTTTACGCATCACAGTTAACTACTCAGCCGTGAAAACAGTTGTTTAAAGCAGTTCTCGAGTGAGCTATCCTAAGTCTGAAAAAGTAACCCTTAGGATGTCATCAAGTTATTTTTAAATTTGATCGGGCTTGGAGACTCTAAATTCTTATTAGAATGCTTGTGTTACAAGGCAGGAGTTCGTAAGACGTAGACAGGAAGAATCTAAAAAATGACGCAATTGAGCAGCATTGTGGGAGTATCCAGTTTATGGATCTTGACCCGTACTAAGGACTAAAAGTCAGGATATCTTGGCCTCTACTTATTAGTCTTTAATCATCCAGTGTTAACTATTTGCCAGCAATTTCAGTTGAATCTCTTCTTAGCTATTATGTAGTCAATATTTTGTCAATAGTCTAACTTTAAATATGTCAATTATATAGACACCTGCTGATGTTCTTGTCTCTGTATAACACCAATAAAAGTCCATTAATTAAGTAAATAAAGAAATTATACAATCAAATACATATCTATGGAAATCAAAAGAATGTGGTAGATTTGTTTCTGACACAAGCTGTCACACTTGAATGTATCTCACAATCCCCAGCTGTATTTCAGTAATCAGAAGCTTCCAGTCTGAGAAAGTGAATTGATTTACAGTCTAAGCCTCTGCCCCTAAAGACAAGACTAGTGACAGTGACAACATGTAGAATTACAAGCTGTCACCTAATACAACTGTGTTGGGGAGCTACATAAGTGTCCTGTGCCCTGACCATGCCACTATGTATAGTACACGTTTTTCCATCTTGTTCGCACAGTTGACGTGACCTGGCTGGAAGCACATTAGAAGCACGCTGGTAGGAAACATACAAACATATTTAATACAGTTATACTTTCAGAAAGATGTAAAGAGCGAGCCCCACATTCTTAGCATTCTACAAAAAGGTGATTACTGCAACCAATGCATACAGAATATGTGTGTTTTATCTGGAAGCAGAACAGTTAAGAGATAATACAACTGAAAGGAAAAAAAATAAACTAAAATGAAAGGTCAATTGTTGAAGATAAAGTCCTCTGTGTTGCTGCTGAGTCTATAAGAATAAACAACTCTGCGTTTTTTTTTCTGTCTGTGACTGTTTTATTATGTAGTGTTTTCAATTTATATTTGTTTTTCCAATGAGTGTCCTGATTATTCAAACTCAACACAGCATCTTTCAAGTCACATTTGAAGTTGTAATATATAATGTATCTAATTAAACTGCAAATATAATAGGAAGTCTATGGGAAGTTTGCTATGTGAGTAAACATGTCAGTAAACTCGGTCTGCTTTCGTCTTACCTACAGCGCTATATCCATGAGAAAAAAAACAGGAAGTTATTGTCTTCGTTCCCAGGACTTATTCCTTATTCCTGTTATTCCCTAAAGTCCGCACTGAACTGGGTAAAAGAGCATTTAAATATTCTGCTCCCTCTGCGTGGAACTATTTGCAAAATTGCCTGAACCTTCATAAGTTGGTCTCACTAGATATTTTTAAAGAAATTTTAAACGACATGGAGGCAGGCACATCTGGCTGTAAATGTTTTTGACCGATTGATCTATTTGATCCCTGAATTAGTTGACTTCTGGCAAACATTGTTGAATATCTTGATATTTTATGATCCTCTAATTTATTATGTGTTTTTATTGTAAATTGTTATATGTTTTATGTCCTAAACTCTGTTAATTGTGCTGCTGCCTGTCTTGACTGGGACACTCTTGCAAAAGAGATTCTTCATCTCAATGAGTATATTTCTGGTTAAATAAAGGGTAAAAAACAAAAACAAACAAAAAACATGGCAGCTGGTGGAAGGGTTGAGTTTACCGGCTGGGATAAAGGCAGCATTGGCTCATGTTGAGAACAACATTTTGTGAAAGCACAGTGAGCTGAGGTGCAATATACAAATGACTCAAAGCAGACCTCTGTTCTTTTGTTTTGTTTATTTACATCTCATACAGACTTTGGGGGAAAATTAGATGTGGAGCTGTCTGTGGTGCTGAAAATTAAACTAAAATCTTTTGGTCACATTATGGCATTTCCTGCGGATGTTAAGAAAAAAATCACTTAGAAAAAGGGATCACTCAACAAACAGCATGAATTTCATAAAACAATGTAACAATTAACAATTTGATTTATTCTTCTCTTCTTCTTCTGAGTGGGGAATTTATATTTTTTTTAATCAATATTGTGCCAGCTGCTCATTGTGGGTTTTTAAGTCATGTATAAGTCCCACTACAGGCTTTTTATGTGGGCTCCTTTCGTGCTGAAGGCGATGCACCAGCACTGAATCTCTAAAACAAATAATCACCTGAATGGCTACAAGTTACAGTAAAAGGGAGCATTTACACTGCACATTGGCACTATATGTAGGCTTCTTTTTGATACGTGGCTCACCGAAGCAGTGACTATCAAGGACCACAGAAAGGTTTTATTAAGAAAATATTAATTGTACACAATTAATGTAGAAAAAATCCTGCAAATCCTTCAGATGAAAAAAACTATTCAGACAGATTACAAACTGCACTGAAAGTAACAGATGGCGTCTGGAAATATAATTTTAAGCTTTGGCTTGCATGTCTTTCACATGTAGTGTGGGAGTTTTTCTATAAACCTAAAACTACATGATTGATACTATATGATAACTGTTGCACTGAATGTGGGAAACTTTTGAAATAAAACACAAGAAAAACCACCATATTGCAGTTATTTACAAAATGTTAAAAAATAAATAAATAATAAAATAGAATGAAAATATAGTGAACAGATCAAATTAAAAAGATAACATGGCTACTAACAAATGCTCATTAATGACAAGACTGCCCCCAAAAAGCCTTCCATGTCTGTGCATATCACTGTGCTGAAGTAAGAGTATAAGGCCATGCTAGGAGCTATGTGAGGCTGTACCTATGCACAGTGGTGCTTTGAACTAAATGTCAACATGCTAACATAATTACAATGAACATGGTAACACTCTGATGTTTAGCAGATACAATGTTTACCATGTTAATCAGCATGGTTTAGTGTGCATGCTAACATTAAGTGTTAGTACATATTAAGTGCCAATCCATCTCATAGTTGATGAGAAATTTAGGCTGGACTAAAGTGCTAGACGCACTGACATACTGAGATTTCCATCCACAGAGCCATGCCGCTAGTATGGCTACAAACGCTCAACATTCCCACTGTGTCATTTTTAATATTCCTCTGTGATCATCAAAGATCAGGAAACCATAAAGTCAGAAATCAATGCATAGGTTATATGTCGAGATGACATTTCAGAGTCTGTTTCCAGGGAGCAAAGCCCTCAAAATGGCCGTAGCTATTAAGGAGATTTCTTCCACAGATCAGTCCTATGGCGCCAGGAGACAAGCAGCTCATCGTCCCCCATGATCTCATCTGTGTGTCCATTCTGCAATTTTGCAATAACGAACACCAGGACTGATTCCCATCGGTTTTCTGCACAGAGCTTTTTGATTGAATGTATCAGCTTCTCGTAGAAATGTCATTTCATGGTGGAGCTCATTTGCCTTTTGTCTATGAGCATCAGGAAATGAAGTCTCATTTTCACTTGTGGTTAATGAACCAGATTTTGTTACATTAGTCTGCACTAAGCAGCATCCACATTTACAGTAATCATTACTGAATATATGACACACACACTTCAATATTGTGCAATGGCATGCTATATGAGCTGTAACCACATAATTTTATACAAAACAAAACTGTGATCCAGAATGACACATCAGCATTGACACTGAACATATTGACATTTAAGCTTATTCTTATAGAAAGTCTGTTTATAGATTGCCACACCACAATATACATTACAGCGTGTCATTTGAAACCTTTTAATTAACATGCAAAGCTATTTATCATGCATTATGCATCACTAATAGTTTCCAAACGTAGTCCCTTTTTGTCATAATTTACCGTAATACTGTCCACAAATATGTAATGCTGCTTTCTCTAGTTTAGCTCATTTTTTAAATGTATTACTGAAATAGTGATTATGCAAGTCAGACTTAGTTTTTCAGTTAGAATATCTCAGAGATAAGCACTGTGTCAAGATTAAACATGCATGGTGTAAGTTAAAATAATAATTTACCTCATAAATTATATGTGCAGAATTCTTAAGCATTTCTGATGTTATACCCCAGAGCTGATACACCTTTGTGAAAGTGAAGCTTTATTACATGCCTCTCCTTCCCACCAAGCAATATGAAGTGTAGTGAGACTAAGACACATCTGTGACACCTCCAATGCCAACAGAATTAAGGTGTGGGGACAGACAACCTTGTAAAGTTCTGGTTTTCACCAGTAGTTCATTTTTTCTTTTGGCTAGACCGTTACAAGCTGGAGGCAGAGAACTGTATTGCATTATTGTTACACTTTTTGTTTTATTTATTTTTTGGCCTATGCAAGAGAGAAGCAGGCAGGCAGGCAGGCAGATGAACATAAACTCCCAGTGCTCTGTAAGTAACATATCAGCAGCCAGATTTACAAATTGCTCGAGGCACCATTGAATTAACATGAGGAACAAGCTAGACTGCCAATTGTAGATGTCTGTTGCCTTGTCTAGACTCAGTAAAATCATTGTTTACCGTATTATATCTTTGTTTAAGATAGAGTTGTGAGCATCAGTTGTGGATGTGTTAGGTGTGAAAGTGGTATGACTCCTTTCAAACAGTTGAGTAAAACTGGCAAATGCAGAGATGGTAATAGCAACTGACTTCAAGATAGATTTAACATTATAACCGTAATGAAGGGGGGGTTTATTGCTTGGCTATTGTATTAGACCATGGGACTTTACTTTTAGCTAGGTGTACCTAACAACTGAATGTTCATCTCTGCATTATTCATTCATTTGTAATATTTGCTCTGGTTAGTAAGAAACAGCAATGTGTAGTTAATGAACAAAGGAGCTGCTGCATCACCGGGCTTTTGTTTTACATATTGTAGCTTTTCAGAAAGCATGACTTTGTTGATATTGTTGAAGGCCTAGTGTCTGAATCCCAATATCTAATTTAATTAATTTTTTTAACTTTTCAAGTTGAAGAATTATTTTGAGAAACAAAGTCTAATCTGTAAAGAGTTGGGCCAGCAGTGCAGGCAACACACAATAGTGGCCTTAAAAGCATATTTATCTAGGAAGCAAAAATTGATAAAAATCTTTGCTTTACTGTAAGCAGCGTTTTAGACTGCTGATTGCATCGGCGTTTCCCTGATTTCGAATCATAGTGTTAAAGGAACAGCGATAGAAT
Organism: Gymnocephalus cernua; assembly: GCA_023631565.1. NCBI lineage: Eukaryota > Metazoa > Chordata > Actinopteri > Perciformes > Percidae > Gymnocephalus > Gymnocephalus cernua. Next base: position 35,310,379 of record CM042428.1, on the reverse strand, counting down.
ATTGAGTAGAAACCCGCTATAGCCAATGACAGCGAGCTGACTGAGAAGCGTCACCAACCGGATGTTGCATACTTGTGTAAAGATTTTCAGAATTGCACTTTTTAAAAAGCCAGAGCTATACGTTCTACTAAAAACAAAACCAGATGAGCTGCGGATGAAACAGGCATTTAGACAAATCCTCAACAATTACCATTAGAATAACCATGAGTAAACCTACTGAATAACTAACAACTGTTGTGTTCTTTCCTTAAATTTGGCACACAAGAGAAAATGTCTGAAACCTAGATTAGGAGGGCTAATGGGAGATTTTTATTTGGCTGCAGTTGCTGAGTGCCCACCTAGTCATCCTTTTGTGATGATTGACGGGAGGGTTTTCAGTGGGAGATTAGAGGTGAGACTATATGAAGCAAGGTGTCAGTAGAGCTGGAACATTAATTCCAACATAGACGACAGAGGCAACGCTGCCAACACAGCACCCACAGGAAAGTGCAGCAGGAGTGTCTGTCTGTCCTGCTGTGCAGTTAAATAGGTGATGATCATCATCAATTCATGTGAAACCATCTGGTGTCATCTGTAGCTTAAAGTCATTGCCAGTTGGCTACATACTGTAAGCAAGGTTAGGATCACGTGGTCAGTGACGGGAAACCAAGTTTTGAACTGCATTATGTTTATAGAACTGTACAAGCCATGTATTATTTTTGTATGCCTTCTTTCGATTATTTGTGATTATGTGTGAATATGTGTTCTACTTTCCCGCATCCTGCCTCCTCTCATTTGGGTTCTGTTCATGATTTTTACCCACAATGCCTTTTAACAACCACCACAGAACAGACATGAGTTTGTTGTATAGATTATTTGAAAGTGGAAAGAATGTATGGTGACAGTGAATTGAGCTTTTTTTGGTTGTTACTAAAAAAAAAAAAGAATTCAGGTCCTCTGAGTCTCTGGTGGGTGAATTGTAACCTCTGTACTCTCTACTGCTGACAACATCTGGCATTTACTGTTGCTGTTTGAGGTAGCTTTTTTTCTGTTGTCAGATTTTATTGTCCCTCAGCTAGGAATATGTGGACCTGACAACATGTCATCTACATTTGGCCAGCTATATGGCATAGTAAAAAAGACAGCACCAGGCAATTTACTTGATAATCAGACTTTTTTTGTCATTCTTTCAGCCTGACATTTTGTTTGTGTTATCTTTTTTTGTTTTGTCCTAAATTGCAAAGAAAAACTCCTGCACACTGTCTAACATAAAAAACTCATATAAAGGCAACGTTTTGGTACTAGACCATCCTCAGGCAAATGGTGTTACATCCTGAGAAGCCATCTTTTTGTGCACCAATCAACAACTTCCACATGAAATCAGACAAAAGTGCATAACATTCATTCACATATACATTACTATAGATAGAACTTCAATACAAACCCTCTATGGTAACCATAATAATATATATACAATATATCATACCAGAGCAATCTGTACACGCATGTCGATTTCGATATAATGAATCCACACAACAAAATATGTAGAACATTCATATTTAGGCATATTTCCAAAACCTGCTGGTACCTTATCCATTAAGAGGAAAAAATATCAAAATAAACACAAGAGTCCTCACAAAAAATCATCGAAGGGCAATAACTTCATACTTTACATTACTTTTTCTATTTCATCACATAAAATGTATAGGAAAATAGAAAAATAGAAAAAGTCTACATTATAAACATTGCTTACGGGACTCCACACCATCATACAAGCACACAGAAAACCTCAGGGCCTCAGAAGATTCAAGCTGCTTGTTAAATCCTAAACGGTCCTAAACGGTAGCAAGTGATGTATCCATCCTGTCAACATGATATTCAGTTGACACGTAAGCTGCTGTAGCGGCTGCTAGAAGCAGTAGATCAAAATGTCTTTGAAGTTTTGATGAGAGAAATATGCCATTATGAGTTGTCATGTCTGTAAATTGTCTTACAATTATTTGTACAGCTGCGTTGACGTCATTCACGTTTGTTGTTGTCAGCTTAAAAAGAAAATTTCTGTCACTATTTTTCATTTTAATTTTTCAAGCTGTGGTAATGGAAAAACATCCATAATAACCTTTCATTATATTGTTATCCAAGTGGTCTGAGAGGAAACAAGACTTCTGCACTTCTGCTTGGTTCTGTTTTCAGGTTTTAGAAAATCTAATCTGATGGGAGACTTTAGCCAATCACAGGTCACTTCAGAGAGATACAGCCATCTATTGGCTATTCTACAAATGCAGACAGATGGGAGGAACAGCTGCAGCAAGAGGTCTCACTCTACTCGAAATCTGGCGGGGGTTTTTGCTTTCTACTGCAGCTAGTTAGGCAGAAGATTACCCCATTATTAACCCATTCTTAATTTAATTGCTGGAAACAGCCTTAAAGGTTAATTTGTGTCTTTTATAAAAAAAAACTTGTTGTCATATTTGCTCAAACTGTCGCTATAGTCTGACAGTAACATGAGACAGTTAATCTGTGAAAAAATTACGTTCCTCTGCCTCCTCCTGGTGCAGATCCACGCAAATAGAGCTGAGAAGTCTCTAACACCATGTCAATGAACTGAGGTCAAACTGTAAAACGCTGATCAAATATGAATCAAGGTTCTGTTACTGTATTAGTATTTTAGTGTACTGTTTAGATGTAAAATGATAAAGTTTGCTCCGGTTGGTCAGCCGGTGGGCGGTGCTTAGTTTTGCCTCGACTGTTTTAATTTAGCAGCTGGGTCACAAACATTATTAATTTTACAGCTTTGGGTGCTGTGGAAACTTCCAAAAGCCTTTAGGAGCATCAGGAAGAGCCAGAGGAACATGATTTGTTGCACACATCTGTCTCATGTACTACAGTCAGGATATAGAGACAGTATCAACAAATATGCCAAAACTTATTTTTATAAAAGTTACCAACTGCAGCTTTAATAGGCACCCTGATGATGTCACCAGGTTAATTTTCTTAGCAGGGTTATCTCAGCTTGGACTTGGATGCTAGCAGAAAGCCTGTTACAAACTGGAAGCATGGAGTTTAAAAACATGGGTAACATATATGGAGGGTCTAATAATGATTCATTTTCATCCTGGGAATCGTAGGCTCCAACATGTTTGGAGCCATGCTAGGGACTAGAAGTCAGGATACCTCTGCCTTTGGTAAATTAATTTTGACCATTCTTTTAAAATGTCTCCCATGAATCCTTCAATTTCAAGGGACAGATTTAGTAAATGCAATACTAAATCTCTGGAGTAAACTCCATAGTGACATCCCTTCAGACACTCCTGGGCAGGGGCACCAGAAAAAGTTAGGACAATTCCAAGGGCCCATGACTGACAGGGGCCCCAAAAAAATAGGTAGAAACTAATATAAAATTATTAAACCATCATCATTTAATATATTTCAAATTAGGGATGCACCGATCACATTTTTTCACTTCCGATCCGATCCCGATACCTGAATTTGGATATCGGCCGATACGGATACTATTCCAATACCAGAGCTGTGTTTGCTTTAATATTATTATTATCATTATTGTTGATTTTATATGATGCTGAAATAAAGTCCTCTCAACGGGCAAGTATGATATGGACGTACGTATACTTGTATGTCCCAAAAGGCAACTTGAGGTAAGTATAAGGTCAGAAAAGGAAGTCAGAAAAACAGGGAAAATCTCATTCTGAAAACAGATATCCAACTGTAAGGGTTTCAAATTGATTGTCATGTCAATATTTATTACATTCCCAAAATGTCAAATACTTGAGTCTTGAAATATAAGAAAAGTGCAAGTGTAAAAATCTCTCTCTCTCTCTCACACACACACACACACACACACACACACACACACACACACACACACACACACACACACACACACTATCAATAAAACAGTGTGTGAACAGCGCAAATCAAGCACACTGGCTCTTGTAGCATCAACAAATCAACGTTTTAAAATGTCAAATATCTGAAATATAAGAAAAGTGCAATAACTGTAAACATCTTACACACACACATACACACACACTTACACACGCACACCTCTGTTTTCACGGCTGCGCAGCGGCTGCTCTGAAACAGCGGCCGCCAGGACACGATCCGGGTCTCTGGGGGACGCAACAACGGGGAAATGAAACGCCACAAGCCAGCGACAACACTGGGACAGACGGTTGTGAAAGTTTTTTGCATTTTGCTGTCTTGCTCTGCGGTGTTTCCACTGTGAAGTATTTCCAAACAGCGGACACACAGGATAGCATTGAGCTAGCCACAATGCTGCTCATGCTACTATCCTGCTAGCTGGCTGCAAACTGCGGAATGGACTTCCTGAGCGGGGACGTGTCTCATAACTCTGTGTCTCATTGAGCCGCGCCTCCGTTCAGGAAATCTATTCCACAGTTTGCAGCCAACCAGCAGACCAGCCGGCAGGAATCACTTTTGGAGCCATTTCAGCAGACAATGTTAAAGTGCAGATGTCACTGCACGATCTGAGTCTCAACGCGATCTGTGTCGCGTCGAGTTGCGCATGCTCAGATTTAAACAATTTACGGCATAACGACAATAACGGAAGATGGGAACAGCAATAATCGAAGATATAGAAGGTGGAAATCATTTCAAAAACGTTTTAGTTATCAAATGCTATCTATGATTGTTTGATTGCTAACGTTAACTCAAAACGCCATTCAAATAACAGCCGTTGTTGTGTTTGATTGCCAACTTGTAGCCAGCAGTGAACCAACTGACTTTTTTATTTTTTATTAACTGACGTGGGGGATCATGCCGTGAACATGTGATGCGTTACGCTAAATAATATATTACTGCCATTTCCATCTTCCATATCTTCGATTATTGCTGTTCCCATCTTCCGTTATTGTCGTTATGCCGTAAATTGTTTAAATCTGAGCATGCGCAACTCGACGCGACTCAGATCGCGTTGAGACTCACATCGTGCAGTGACAGCAGACATGGCTCGTGGTATCGGAAATCTCCGCAGGTTGGATTGGGAAAATCCGATACCTGAATTTCGCTGGTATCGGTCCCGATACCGATACTGGATCGGATCGGCCCCATCCCTATTTCAAATATAATAATACAATTAATGATCTATTTGTTTTTATTTGTTTTTAGCAGTAAAAGTTAAATATCCCCATTGACCAAAAAGTAAACATCCATATTGACCGACCACCCCCCTGTATCTGCATGAAATGGTTTGGTCCTGCCTTAGTGCACTCAGTGACAGTGTTTAGTTGCAGTCAGTAGATGCGCCAGAACTACAGTCACCGCAATGTTGCCAAGTAACGTTAAATCAAAATCTGGTTTTTAAAAAAGGAAAGAGAGGAAAGAGAGAGGAAAGACAATGGAAAGGGTGTCAAACTGTAACCCAGTTTTTCACCAAGAAAGGTGGGTAGTCTGTGAGTGGTATTAACCTGTTTGCTTAATGTCCATAGTGAAATAAGCTAGCTAGTTACAGACTAGTGTTAGCCTACATTTAATCACCATTTAATCAGTGCAGGGAAACGTTTAGCAAGATGTCCATATTAAATCATTGTCCCTGCCACATTTAACAACAGATGAGTCAGCAGCACCCCAGTCTCCCCCTAACTGTGCCCCTCCCTGTCCCAGTGAAGGTGAGCAACATTGTGTTCAATGACATGCCAGTTAGCATCATTGCAGGAAGTCTGTGGGGATTTCTCTGTCTCTCTTGCTCTTATTACCATTACAAAAAAGAAAATGAAATATGTATTAATGACAGAAATTCAAACACATTAATAACAATTATTTTCTCACATAATGATCATTATGAAATAAAAAATAATAAAAAAAACAACCTACTGTCTGTACTGATGCTGGACAGTTGGAAACAGTGAGTAGCTTACCTGAGCCTGCAAGTAAGATACAGACAATATTGAAATAATTCAGTTTGATACGTTCATTTAGATTGAATTATGGAATGACATCTACATACAGGCTTTATTATTCCCATCATGAATGGCAGTTAAAGGTATAGTGGAGGATTTTCTTTTTCCGGGTGGATCATCAAGACTATTAGTCCTCCTAGGTGTCAATCATTCTGGGATATGTTTACATAAGCTCGTCGTATGTGCCGTGACAGGTCAGCGAGCAGACGGCCACGGCCTCTGACCATAGACAGTATATAAAAGCCTCCGACCGCGGCGCTGCCTCCCCGCTCTCGGCGATAGCTTGTTTGTTGGCCTATAGCATGCTAAAGTTAGCTATAGAGATGCTTGTCGTAAATATTTTTCCACTTACCGGTGGCGAGTCTGACATAGTGGAAAAAGTGCAAATCTGATTTTTTGTCATGGGGCCCAAAATTCCTGGTGGCGCCCCTGGCAGCTGTAGTATCAAGTAGTGGGACAGAATACGGAGGCCCGACTCTACTAGGAAGAAGACAGCTATTTTTACTGTACGCTAAATTATACTTCACACAGATTCAGATGGCAGGGGTTTGTTTCCCTGTCCTCCCCCACTGCCTTTACTATGGGTTAATTATTATGCAAATTGCCATTGCAGGGATAGAAGAGCTTCAGGTTTTCATTATCATTTTGGAGATGAGTACTAATTTTTTATGGGGTGGAAGCTTTGTATGTCTAATATTGTGTATAGATGGATCTCCAATGCCTCTTTTACACAGACATGGACAGGCACTGTTGTTTTCAAGAAGCAGAAAGAACATCTACAATATTGTTTTTGATAATGCAGCTGGCTATTTTTGTAAGATCAAAGGTCAAAGCAGCTTCATTGTGAATAAACATATTGAATCTGTAAGATTATATCAGTGTTTGGCCATTGGTTGTACATATTTGTTGCTGTAGTCCAGGTTGAAATAACTGCCAGAGACGTAGAGGAAACACAAACACACCCAGGTCCTTTGACAGGCAATTGTCTATATTTTCCTGTTCACGCTGCCGGTCTCCATCCATCAGCTGTTTTCATGACTCCCACTGCCATCCGTTAATCCTGCTACATTGACTGGCACCTATGCTTGAAAGACATTATTTTTGATTACACTCTGTTTGTGGCCATCTGCTCTACAAGTGGACTTGTTGGACAACTGTCAGAGTAAATCTGCTCCAGGCTAAATCATTTAGAACAAGCCTCTGTGTCAAACAAGTATCTGTTGATTTATATGCTATTGGTTATGTGCATTTCATTCACAGCTTTGTTTTACTATAACCATCTCCTTAATGTATGAGCAACATGCATAATAAGTAATGTGTAAAATTATGTTTTTTCTTTGCAGGCATGATATGAAATTAGCATTCACTGCTAGTTCATCAACTACATAACTATAGGCTACTATGAAAATTCATCGGAGGATGATAAAAATGATTACAAAGATTAGTAAGAATTTAAAATGATTAATCATTTTAACTTGTGAATATTTTGCATTTGGCTTGGATAAAATAACATTATAATCAGCTAATAATAAATAAGCAGTAGGGATACAATTTGACTTTAGAATGGCTTCAGTCTGACTGGTGCAGCTGTCACACAACATCCTGAACTGTGTGTAGTGGATACTGGACCTTTTATCAAGAAGAGAACCCTCCAGAGCCATCACTGTGGTGTTCCCGGAAACCACATTTTCACTTTGCATGGGAGCATTATTATCTGAAAGATGGCACCATCATAAGGGAACAGTGTTTGCACCCTAGGGTGCTTCTGGTTGTGTAAAATTGTCTCATAGTCCTTGGCTGATATACTGTACAACTATGCAGTGTAATCAGGGGGTATAGAGCTCAACAGTCCCGTCCACACTCCAAGAGATCTTGGGTTCCAGAAGTACATTTCCCATTCATTTTTCCCATTGAAGTCTGGAAGAATCTGTATAGTAAGAGTTTTAGACCATGCCTTAGGCTAACCAGCTATGACATGAGTCATAAGCATACAACGTGTCATTTCGAGTGAAATCCCCAAAAAGTCAAAGGTACAAGACTGTGTACATATTTTCAATATTGAGGAAAGGAACTACGATCTCACGAACCACCACGCACCACTGAATAAAGGAAGCTAGCGTTAGTTTAGCTAACAGCTAATTCGGCTAACTAGCTTAGACAACATGTAATAACTTTAAAAGACCCTCAAAATAAAACCTAAAAAGAACCGTTAAAATATATAACAGCTGTTACATCAGCCGTAGCCTGCTTTCCCAGTATTTAGTTTGAGTTAACGTTATTTTAGACTGAATCAAGCTGTTAGCTAGCAGTTAGCCTAATGAGCTGTTAGCTAAACTAACGTTAGCTTTCTGGCCGAAGTAGCCAAAGTGTGGAATAGGTCGTGAATCGGGCAGTGTCGTAGACATAGACATTATATAAAATGGACCGACAGATCCCGTTGCTCTGGTCGGAGACGAGTGAAGTCTATTAGAAGCACTTTTTGGTTGAGCGTTACTGCGCAGCTGCAAACTGAGCTTGCCGCCGTAGATGTGACATGAGCAACGTGTCTGAATGTTGTAAGTCTTCCGGTAGCTGTGACAAGAGAAATCTCAATCATTCTCAATCTTGCTAATTATTGCTAACTAAAATGCTAGTTAATAGTAGCAATTAAACTTAAACAGCTAATCGAGTCGAAACTGCCTGCAAGCTTTTCCTGTACTATACGGTAATTCCTCTACTATGCGACAGTAAGTCGCGTGGTTATGACACAATCGTTAGCCTATTTTTATAAAAACGTCTGCTACAGAGCCATAACGTGAGGTACAAGGTAATGGAGCCTTTTATACGTTGTCATGTTTCTTTAGAAATAAACAATGGTCAAATGAAGTCTTTAAACGCTTCAGATGTAAAGTTATTCACTGTCAAAGTGACGCCAAAATGAATGCCAGGTAATGGAATGCTAACAGGGGGTGATGGCTTATTAGCATCAAAATGGCGCCATAGGAGGCTTCACTCTGAGGAGGCAGGCTTGCCCCCTTGGTCGTAGATCCTCGGAAAATCATGTTGCGCATGTGCATAACAGATCGTGCAGGCAGCTCCCCCTCCTCCCCCTCCTCACCAGCATGAGTTCCACCAATAAGAGGCATCACTGTGGGATTGTTCAGGATTGTGGGTAATTACTTATCCAAGACATCGCGAATAAAAGTCTTTTATCTCAAAACAAGGTCAGTGCCCCATGAACGTTTGGCGTCTATATGAGCATACAATCTCTTGTGATGCCGTAGCTAGTTTTAAGTCGAACATCGACGGTTACGATTTTATGGCTTATACTGAAATTGTCAATGGAGAAATTGCATTGGATTTTTACTTCCGGAATCCGCTGTGGGCTGGACTGTTGAGCTCTATTGGGGGTAAAGGTTAGGACAATTCCAAGGGCCCATGACTGATAGGGGCCCCAAAAAATAGGTAAAACCTAATATAAAATTATTAAACCATCATCATTCAATATATATATATATATATATATACAACAAGTAACATATACTTGTTGTATACTTGTTGTATATATATACTTGTATACTTGTTGTATATATATACAACAAGTAACGTTAAAATAATTCAACGTAAAACTTTAACCGACTGTATGGAAAAAACTGCAACAGCAGCAACAGCAACAATTTCAGCCGCAGGAACTATCACTGAATAACAAAACGCAGTTACAGTCATTTTTGATTTTTGAGACAGAAATTCACAGTTGAAGGACTTGTTAGCATAACGTGGGAAAGAAAGGATCTGTTGTGAATGTCTTATGTAATAGTCACCTAGCACTGCCACTTCACAGATGGTCCAGAAAAGGTAGGCAGTTATACCAGCACATCTATTTCCACATAGCAGCAGTAAGAGCTCTTATCCTCTCTGCAAACCCAAACGTTGACAGGAGGCTGATGCTCTTGAAGAGCAGCAGCAAGGCCAGATACCATGATTAAAAATGGATGCTGATGCGAGAGAGAATGTCAGCATGATGCTGCTATAACACACTCATGTAAAAGCAGTCAGATTATGTCACTGGATGTGGCGTTCATTGGTGGGTTATTAATTATGGTGAGTGAGCAGTGCTAAGAGACAGCCTGGTCCCCAGAGAGGATTTGCATGATTGATGCTTTCTTTACGAGACTCGTATCCTGTGCTTGTCAACTAGTCAACTCAGCGGAAAAAAATGACATACTGTACCTGATGATAAATGGGAACTTGTTGAGACGCAATCTCTAAAATATTGAATACCAGTAGACCTACATAAAGTATATGACAACATGAATAGGAAATAGTTCCTCCTTATCAAATTTTCCATGTCCAAGAAATACAGCTGGCGCTGGCTTTTTGTGTATGCAGATCTCACACTCTCACACAAATATCTTCTGATAAGAAGGAAACATCAGAAACTGGTGCAATGCTGTCTCAGACGAACATTGTACAGATGATTGAGAGAGATTTTATATTTGCAGCATTGGCCTCAAAAACACAAAATAACAAGACTGTGCCACAAACAAAGTCACATACACTTTCATTGCTGAATAATTATTCAGATGTTTGCTTTAAGTAAAAGTAGCAATAGACCGTATTAAGTAGTGGTCAATTACAAAAAGCCCTACATTTAAAGGTGCTGTAGGTAGGATTGTGAAGATCCAGGATTTAGCCAAAGAATTTGAACATCCACAACTTCTTAGTCCCCCCCCCCCCCCCCCCCCCCCTTGTGCTAGAGGCCAAACAGTCTCCTAAGCCCCTCCCCCCACAAGGTAAAATGAACGTGTGTGCATAAGCAGTGATTGATATGCAGTTAGACACCCCCCTATATAATATTGACAGAAAGTTAGTTTTATAAGTCTTACCTACTGCATCTTTAAACCTTAATTATCAAACATTATTGTAAGAACAATTTACTTAAATCATCTATAATATAATCAATATTCTTATAATAACAATGGCTTAAATCAGTGGTTCCCAACCTTTTTTCCTTGGCGCCCCCCTACTTATGTCTAAGAAAAGCTGAGCCCACCACCGAAACCGAAGTTGAGGTAACTCTCGACATAGAGCCTTTCTTTTTTAATAATACTGAGGAGTTCATCACTGCATCACAACTTTCACATGATCACACTGGTTTATTCAGTGTATTTTGATATGCATTCATGATCAACATCGCATCACACCAGTTTAAAAAAGCCATTTCTGAGAAGCTGAATCCTATCCAATAAACCTAAACCATAATGGCTTTATACATGCACCCTGCTGCCACTGATTTACTGCTATGATAATATGATTACTGGAGAAAATTGGGCTCTCTATCACATCATCAGTTCCCTATAAGTTAAAGGATGCAGACTGAAAAGAAAATTCTATCAAAGTATACATAGAGGCACAATAGCTGAGAACTTCCATTACCAAGTGTGACAATTATACAGATGAGCCAAATATGTGCTTTCTCGCCTCCCATTGTGTCCCAGTGTTATCACCCTGGGCACACCTAGGCACAAATTAGTGATACGGATGTCCAAAAAGATGGGTTTATCATTCATTTTGCCATGTAAGAACAAGAAATACAATACAAGACTTAAGGAAAAGGACTCGCACAAGCCTGCTATAATTGCGCTCTGCCTTTGGCTGCTGGAACCAGACTATTGTCCCACTGGATGCAATTCTTGGTGACTCATTCCAATCAATGGTCAAACAAAGCACATATTCACCGTTTAAGTTAGAAAAAAACAAAAACTGGTGAAATGGTGAATGGCAAAATGTTTGAAGCTGGGAATAGTTCTGGATGCTCTAGCTGCCACTAGCTTTGTAGGACACAGGAGGAATATTAAGAGGAATATTGATGGCAGTGAATTTTAAATAACTTTAATTTCAACTTTATTGTCTCCAAGGGGAAACTCTTTTCCACAGCACTGTACACATCAACAACAACAGCACATAACAGTATACAATGACATACAACAGTACACACTCAGGCCTGTTCAGCAAGGCCTCTTATTTAAAAATGATTATTTTATTTATTTAGGCCTAGCACTTTTCAAGGTTAAGCCCAAAGTGCTTTCCAGATTAAAATGTATACAGAATAAAATTAAAGAATCAGAAACCCATTTAAGCCACGCCCTGTATCCTGTAGGGCATACACAAATAAGGAACATGCGAGCACATGTATCAAGCACTGAGCCTATACATAAAACAGATAAAGGTGCAAGTGCAAAATAAAAGAAATAAGTTCATATATAAATGAGTCAAATGTGGATATAAAAATGTGCTCATATAAAGCAGGTACCATTTAGCCTAAGTAAAGGAAATAACAACATATATAAACAAATAGGATGCAATTATAAGAGATGATCATATTAAGCACATAGAATGCCAATAAAAGAACATTTGAGGTGGGCTATGGTCGTGGGGATTACAGTTTTTTACGATTGCTATGACAATTTTTTCAATATTTTTAACAACTTTCCTAAACTCTTAACACAGCTGGCACAACATCCGTCTGTGTAGGCTATACAATTAACACATTTCTTGTTGCTTTGACACAAAATGCATACAGTTAACACAAATTTAAAATGCTTGAACTCCTTTTACACACAAGCTCAACCAAGACCAAAACAATGGATTTTTACTGCTTTCATACTGTATGTCTGAACAGATAACTTCATGTTCTAAACCTAACGTATAGGCTAAAGTCAAAGTGAACAGCTGTTCATATTGTAAATTGAAACACAAGTATATCCCCTGCATTTTATTCCATTGCTACTGAGAAACAGCTGATTGAAACTATGCAAATAGATCAATCACAGCTGATTCCCATCTAGGAAATACACTCAGCTGTTGAAGTTCTTTCAATCGCATGACCATATGTTACTGTAGTAGGCTACATACAGTAAAAGAGGACCTATTTGGGCTGATTTTGTGTGGAAAAGGAACAATACTGTAAAGATGAACACAGAGAAAGTAAGAACACAAAGGAGAGGAAGATGAGTACCAGGACAATTCTGTCTGTTTCTTTTTTTCATTACATTACATGTCATTTAGCTGACACTTTTATCCAAAGCGACTTATAATTGCTACATATGTCAGAGGTCACACGCCTCTGGAGCAACTAGGGGTTACAGTAAGTGTCTTGCTCAGGGACACATTGGTTGATGTATCGCAGTAGGAATTGAACCCAGATCTCCCACACTCAAGGCATGTGTCATATCTACTGCACCATCACCACCCCCATTTCATAAACCGTACATTCGAGGTTTCTTCCGTCCGAGGTTTCTTCCTAAAAGGGAGTTTTTCCTTGCCACTGTTGCACTAGTGCTTGCTCTTGGGGGGATTTGTTGGGTTTTTTGTAAATTATAGAGTGTGGTCTAGACCTACTCTATCTGTAAAGTGTCTTGAGATAACTCCTGTTATGATTTGATACTATAAATACATTACATTACATTACATGTCAGTTAGCTGACGCTTTTATCCAAAGCGATTTGCAATTGCTATATATATCAGAGGTCGCACGCCTCTGGAGCAACTAGGGGTTAAGTGTCTTGCTCAGGGACACATTGGTTGATGGATCACGGTGGGAATCGAACCCAGCTTCAAATGAAACTGCAGTGCAAAACACAATCTATGATCAATACAATATACTACGGTTTTGTCTATTGTATAAGGAGCAGAACTGACATATAAAAGAATGCAGTTTCTATAATTCCATCTGATGTCAGTGTTTTGTATGATATTGTGCTATGATTGACTAAGTGTTCCTGTTGGAAGAGAACATGTGTTAGTGTTTTGGAAGAATTATTTGATTTTGAGACATGTTTGCAATGTTTTGGTAAACATAGTGTATTGTATTAGTGTTTTATTGTATTTTGGAAATTAGTGTTGGAGTTTAGTTTACAATGTGTGATTTTGAGCATGAAATTAACTGTTTTGTTAATTGTGTGTTGAGGTGTGTTGGTGTGTTAAGAGTTTAGGAAAAATGTTTAAAGTATTGAAAAAATGTCATATCATAGCAATATCAATGTCATAGCAATCGTAAAAAACTGTAAGCTCTTCCCAGAGAGAGCCTTCTGTGCCTCAGAAGACATTGTATCACATTATATGACGTTGGAATCAAAGGGCAACGATTCAATTGGCCTAACTACTAATGAAAAGAATAAGCTTTAGCATGAGGGAAAATGTTGAACTTTCCTTGACCCCGAAGATGGATGTAATTAGGTAAACACTGGCAGGCAGAGACTGTGGAGAATTAGAAGGTTACATATTCTATAAATTAACCAATTCATAATCCTGTGGCCTTCGTTTTTTTACTGAGCACTTTGCTTACAATGAAAAGTTGTCTACCACTGATAACCTGAGCTTTATTTGACATTCTGTTTCTTAATAATAATAATAATAACAATAATACTAATAAGCAGGATTTTTTTTCACCGCGCTGCCTCCAGGATAAGATAACCAAATAAGATGAAAAGATGAGCGTGCTGTAAGCCAAAATTGAGGTGGTCCAAGTATTGTTAAAAACAGAGCTCTCTATAAATCCTCTGCTTTGGGCAACATATCATTAACTCTAGGGTGACCAAACGTTCTCTTTTGCCCGGACATGTCCACTTTTTACGTACTGTCTGGGGGGGGGGGGGGGGGTATAAATTCATGAAAATGTCCGGTTTTTACTGTTTTTCATAGGACCAATAGCGTGTACTTAAATTGACTGGCGCGTTGCACACAATACTACGGTACCTTGTTGCGTGCCGTAATTCCCGAGAGGCTGCCTTGTGGGCGGCTCTGCGACGCTCACATACACCGCAGCATTGCACACAAAATGCCGAAGCGTGCAGCTTCACAGTTGAACTGCAAAAAAAGTTTCCCACGTACCGTCCCGGTCGGGACAATTTGGAGGCGGAGTGCACCGTGTGCAAAGCTGGCACATACAGCAAAATATGGATGGGCAGACAAGGAGGATGAAGAAGAAAAGCAGGATGAAGACAACTAAAGATTAAAAGTATTATAGAGTATTATAGTACTATATATCCTTTTTGTTTGTTAAGTTAGTATCTTTGTGAGACTGTTTTATTATTTATCTTATTAAATTGAAAAGGCATTAAGACATATTTATTTGAAGCTGGATTTTCTGACACAGAAGAGGTCATATTTAGAACATTATTTGATATGATTTATTTATTTGAAAAGAGAGCAATTATTTTGTTACAGTTTATAACAGATTTTATTTTATGTTATTACAGAAGTTATTTTTGTACCATTGAGGCATAATAAAGTATGTTCATTAACCTCTGAGAAGCCTGTCTGAATTTGTGTCTCGAGGCCGGGCCGGGTGTCCTCTTTTTTTGGAAATCAAAATATGGTCACCCTAATTAACTCAATATCTTGTGAAGGCTGTGATGTAGTATGTGTACACGTTTCTCAATATTTATTACTATTTACTTTTTTCAGCATCACCTTGCATTCCACTCCATCAGCCTCCACATATGCACAAGATGGCATTGATTAGGTTAGCCTTGGTCTGGTAGGATTACCCACTCAGCCAACACATTTTCACTCCCATCGCTCTTGGCCATGTGCCTTTGTCATTGCTATTGACGCTAAAAGTTTTCTTTAGTGTCATATCTAAAAGCTCTTTATCTAATGGGCTTGACCAGGACTATCCTTTGGATGCTCTGGGTCGTGACGTACGCTTAAATGACATGAGGCACAAGAACGGGACAGTTAGCTTTAAGAAAAGATCATTGGTGGGCTTATAAAAGGTACGTTTCCGTGACACGCGTGACAAGAACATAGTTGTATTCAGTTGTATTTTTTGTATTCAGGAAAAGAAGAATGGGACAGTTTGGTTTAGGAAAAGATTGTGGAGGGGTTTTAATGTGAATGTTTCAGTGACACACGGGACAAAAACGGGACACGAACCAGGGTCTCAGGGGTGAAAGTCCTTTGTTGTTTGATCCATCCACCACCCCAAACTTAGGACAAGGACATATGCTAATATTTATCCAGCAAAAAATTCACCTTTGACTATAGTTAGGCTTACATGGTCATACTAAGTAGAAGCTACTTATGCTTTCTGAATTATTTAAAACCTGGATTCAAGGAGGTTCTAGAATCCTACCACAGGGATTTTCAGTCTTTTCAACGTGATGATCTCACTCCCTCCGAACGGGAGATCTGGACACAATAAGTCTGTATATCTGTACACAGACATACTGTATAAATCACAACCTTTCGCTTTTCAATATTCCTCAAGGTGGTTATTCTTTGAAGGACAGGTGTAATGCCTCTTTGAATATTACATGAAGCCTCTAATGGAGAGGAAGAGACTCCAATCAAGATCAGATTCAATAAATGTTTTTGCTAGGGGCAATGAATTATTCAAATAATACACAATTTCACTCAACCTAATGTGGACTTTGTCATGCTTGCAGTACAGTTTTATAGACAGAGTTTTGTGTGGTGAGAAGACTCAGGTTTTTCACCTTCTTGTACTATAAACATTTTAAATAAAGATGGTCAGCACTTCAACCTCATAGTCACTGTTTCATTTCAAGTCATTGTTTCCTTAGGTAAGTGTACTTTAGTATGCTTTCATGTCAGACTGATGACATGATAGAGTACACACAATAATACTTGAAAGTAATTATTTTCTATTGTTGGATCAACCGGAAAGGTCAGAGTAATCCTATAGCCAGTATGCATTCATGCAGTCATTTAAAGTGAAATAGTCTGCACCCCGGCATAGAGGTGTGAATGGACCTGAAGGACTCTCTTCTTTGCTATCCTGTTTACAAGTTACTACTATCTAGGGACTGAAAAACCTGCCACAGCTTGATAGAGATTAATGGGGGCAGGAAACCATTAATCCCATCCATCCATCCATCCATCGTCGTCCGCTTATCCGGTGTCAGGTCACGGGGGGAGCAGCTCCAGCAGGGGACCCCAAACTTCCTCTAATCCCCTTCTCCATTTTTGATCAGGACATAGCTGTGAGTCCCACACCAAATCCCTGAGTGTTGAGAATTAGAGGGTGATCCAATCTTATTTTCAATCATTTTCTAATGAAAAAGAAGAAATGAGTTGAAAACTGCTGAAGGAGCTTGGCAAATGTTTCCCAAAGTATACTTACAGCCACTTGTAAAATAAATTTACTTGATTTAATAAATTCATTTGACCACAAGGAAGAGATAATTTACTTGAACTTTGGAGCAGACTGATTTTACTTGCATTTACATTTTTCTCATACACCACTTTTTTGCCAGTGGTGGACAAGGTTAATTTGGAATTATTTGGAGATTGAAACGTCTTTCACACTTTTTACACTAGTTTCTCCTTTCACCTTCTTCAAATCTAGTCCCCATGGATAAAAAAAAAAAAAACACATCAGTAGTATGTCTTGACCTCATTCAGTACTCTACCTCCTGGTTGAAATAAGTCAGGCTTGAAGCTGTAAAATCAATAACTCTTAACATCACTATATTTCTAGCTCAGGTATTGGACCAATATCAGTTTTACAGAGCTGCTGTCAACATAGGCTGGGGAGAAAAAAGTTAGATTTTACTAAAAAGAAAGTAAAGAATATGTGTAAATTATTAATGGCTTGTGTTACAAATGCAGGCCAGAACTCTCAAGGGAGTGATGTTTTATCCTCCCGCTGACATCGGTCCAACAACAGTTTGCATTTGTCTCATCTGTTGCAGCAGAGCTATGACTGCTTAGACGCTGAGGCTGCTGATGGTTGGCTTATATCTACACTGTCAGGTTATAGACAACATAACTACTGTAAGTCGCTTGCACAGTGCTGTTGCTGCACAAATTCATAACAAACAGGTCAATACTAAAGGTCAAGAGGCTAAGAGGTTTCAGGAACAGACCAAATAATATAATGTTCTACTTACCAATTTCAATCAGGTCAACACTTACAGGCAAGCGTTCTCTTAAACCACTTCTTTCTTTTCAAACCATGTGTTATGTAAACATAAAGCTATTTAACAGGGCATGTTTCAAATAACCATTCCATATGGTGTTCTACAGTAATTGGTCCAGTCATTTTTCATTATACATGCTTCCGCTTGACAATATAATGTACTGTATATTTGTAATGTATACAGCTATGCAGACAACACACAACTGTACATATTGCTAGCGCCCAATAACCGCAGCAGACTAACTTACAGCAAAAAGTTTGGATGTGCATAACTATTTGAAATTAAAAGAGGACAAAACTGAAATTATGGTTGTTGGTGCTGATTCTAAATGAGACAAAGACTTAAAACTCTGGAAAAACCAGAACTCAATCTAAAACAAAAAGTCATCAAGTGACATACTACGATTTGAACCTTAGTAAACATATTGACTATATTAAGACTACATTTTTCAATGTGACAAATATTGTAAAAGTTAGACCATACCTTACTCTTCCTGATGCAAATTAATTAGGAGCAATGTTATTTTAACTGGATACAAAATTCAGCTGCCAGAGTTTTGACAACACATATCACAACCATTTTCGAATCTTTGCATTGGCTTCCTGTCTCTTTTGGAATTGATTTCAGAATTGTATTACAAGTTTAAAAGGCTCTAAATCGTTTAATTAACTAACTAAGCCGACTGTCTTTCCCTCTACATACTCAAAGCTGCTGCCAGTTGTAAGACAGCATTTTGAGCTGCACCATATTGAAGATGCTTTAAAAATAAAATGTATAATTATTATAAAGAGTCAATATGCAACAATTAAATTAGCAAATAGTGCTCTATAAATATGCTGCAACTGAGAGGAACAGCCATGCCCCCGACATTCATTAACCTCATTTAATGTAATTTATGGTGTGTAGTGTATGGTTTGTCACAGGAAAACCTCTAAGCACACAGGAATATTGAAATATAGCAATAGAAATTGAAATAAAGCAATGCTATGTGCATGGGGAGCTAGATGCACCAATTAGTTGAACATTTTACAAAAATATTTTTCCTCTTCATGTCTGCCTCTAACAGCCACTACAAAAACATTAAGCCCCAAAGGCTGTGCAGTTTAATTATTTTTGAATGATTTCTGTGCAGGTCTCATGAATTCACTTTTTCACCGCTGTTGTTTGGGTCTGAAAGTGCAAGGTTGCAAAAATGTAACAGATTGTAACTTCTTGAGATTTATTTTGCAGTGTGTTTACATACGAGAGCAGTGTTGATCTTCAACTGAAATGTTCTTCCAGTAGCCAAAAATAGCATCATCTTACCAACTTACCTGTAATGTCACAGTTTTCCTTTCCTGCACAGGATGGATGGATGGATGGATTCAGTTTCAATTGTAAAAGAAAAGTGATTTTGACAGTATTCAGGCCTGAGTTCTTGGGTTCATTAGGGGAATAGCACTAGCACAAAATAAGCTTATCTGAATGCAAATGCAGACTGTCAAAAATACCTCTATTTCTTGTCATTTAAGCTGTTGTCTGCTGCACTATGTAACATATGATGAGTATTGTTTTTCTGGTTGGATATATATTTTTTTTTTACATGACTTATTTTATGCCAGATCCTACTGGAATAGAATCAAAGAGCTCCCAGTTTGGCTCCAGCACTTATTTGTGAGGGCCTGCCATCATCACATAGCAATGGAAATAATTAGCCTACCACTTTCAAAACATTCTTGTTCAGATGGCCAATCTCACAGATTGCTTTCCCTCTCCCCTAACTTGACACAGCATTTGAGCACTGGTTATTCATGTTCCCTAATGATGCTGCCATAACACATGCAGTATACAGACATAAATCACAGACATTCTCTGCAACATGATCAACCAGTACCAATTGTCTTGTCCCTGTATTTGGTTTGGTCCACATAAACAATCTCAACAGAAGATTGGTAGGGAAAAAATGAATGTTAATGTGTATGAGATACAAGAGGCCTACGTAATGGGACCTAATGGTGAACCCAGCTCAGGAGAAAAGCTATAAAGCTTGAGATGGTCACACAGCTGACAGCAGCGGTCTTCACAGGTTCTGCCCTTTTTATAGCACAGATAATACAACAGGAAACAAGAGGAGAGAAAGGGAGTGAGGGGCAATCATAGCTGTCTTGATTATTCTCTACTGTGGATCCTTTGGGCCCTGCCCTGTAAAGTGTGGCCTTACACACACACACACACACACACACACACACACACACACACACATTCTGACAACGTAAACTGGGGGGCTCACTCTCTTTATATCAAAGGCCCCACCTCGCGGGATTGACTTTTGTTCTTGGCAGTATGAAAAAAGAGAAAACTTTATGATGTTTGTTTCCCTCTGGTTTTATTTGACGGTTTTGTTGTGGGGAAGTGTGCTTGTTGTGTGTGATGTCTGTTTACAGCACTGGGAGTTGCTACTAGCGAGATGTTTGGTTTATTTGTGAGATTGACAGGTTGTTTCTCTATGTTGGCTGTTTCTTAAACTCATTTCATTGAAAATGCAGTCATTTGCTCCTGCCCAACAGCTGAAGAGAGAAAGAAAAGAAGAAAACATGCCTGCTTGGTATGTTGTGCTGTTCTGGTCTGCTTTTAATGTCTTATGTAGCATCTATAGGGCTTATTAGTTGGTCAGAGATAGGGAGAAATACCTGGGTCATTCATGTTGCTATGCTACGGCAAAAATGATGCACCCAGAAAAAATGCTGCATCCATGTTGCTGGGAAAATCTCCAGGAGCAGATCAGTGGTGGCAACGCAGAGTACTTTTAACAGATTGCTGACCTCTAGTGGAGAATAAAACAAAAGAATCAGCCATAAGGAATTATACATTTAACTGTGTGGAAATGAACTGCATATGGCAGAGTTAGCATACATTCTCCTATTTACTTGAAGTCCACAGCACAAAAACAAATCAATAAACAAATAAATATTTCAATTTATTACACTATCTCAAAGACATTGTGTCAGAAATACAACAGTGGGATGTCAGATTGCTTTCAGAACATTGTGGTCAGCATTGTGCGTTACAGAAGTATGATCCAAAATATACAGAACAATCACTACACTGCAAAAGAATTAAAAACAAATGTGGGAATGTCATACCTAAACATACACATCTGCTGCTTTAACAGTACACTATTTTAGGTAGTAAAAGAAAACCTAATGTGCCACTAAATTACATGGATACTGATTTGAACAGTCTTTGTATTTCTAATGGCTACATTACATAATACCAGCAAGAAAAAAATTAGATACGTGAAATAGACTCCTGCAGTGTGGAAAGAGGTCAGTAGTAATATTTGGTCATCTATTTCTTTAGGCTGGACCGCAGGGGCGAGCCCATGGACATTGTCACTGAGTGATAAAGTTCCACCATTGGTCGGAGTGAGTGCGATGACATAGTGTGATGATGTGAGTGTTTGTTTCCTTGTTGGCCATTGCCTTTTTAAAATGTACTGGCACAACATAGGCTTTTATCTCCACTCTCGCCCATCAATCAGCTGATTAACTCCCTCAATACATGATTGTTTTTGTTGTAGCCTATGCAGTGTGTGTGTGTGTGTGTGTGTGTGTGTGTGTGTGTGTGTGTGTGTGTGTGTGTGTGTGTGTGTGTGTGTGTGTGTGCAGTGACACAAGGTTATTTCTAAATAAATATAGTGGATGGGCACGTTTTGATATTTCAACATGTAAGAGTCAGGGGAATTCATACTCCAGGAGAGCAGGAAGAGGGGCAGGTAAAAAAATCGAAAGCCTTCCCAGAGTTTTGTGGCGCAGTGTGTGCCGTGTGAACAGTACGCTTAACTAGGGTGCCGATAGGAAGCAAGGTGTGCGGTAAAAGATAAACGTCTCAAATAATATAAAGGAGTAGGCCTACACATTATGAAGAAACAAAAAATCTTTCATATCTTTAAAATATCTTTAAAATAGAACCATTTGAAATGAGCACAAGAAAATGCCAGTGGGACTTGAGTTCCACTCTCACTTTCCAGCAGAGATATTAACATTGGTGCACCAGAGAGTGAAGTTGTGAGGTGGTAGTAAATGCACAGTGTAGGTTTCAGTTTATCCATGAGTAAATGCTTCATCTCATCAAGTCCAACATTTTGGGCTGTTTCATAATTGCCATGGGGTGCAAACTAGGTCTGGTCTGTTTAACAAAGTAACATTAATTACACAGTAACACAATAGCTTGTTAAAAATAGCATGATTACATTGAAAAGCATTCCTCAATTATTTGACTCAAACATATCTTTACCATGTCATGTGATATGCTACTTCAGTACAGAACATAAATAATAATGGGACCACTACAGATGAACCTTTATATCCATATTAACATTATAGACACCATCACTGACTATCCCTATAAGTCTTGTTTTACCACTGTTAGCTAGCTAGTTAACCTGCAGGCTAATTTAGCGTACCATTGTAATG
Organism: Gymnocephalus cernua; assembly: GCA_023631565.1. Lineage (NCBI taxonomy): Eukaryota > Metazoa > Chordata > Actinopteri > Perciformes > Percidae > Gymnocephalus > Gymnocephalus cernua. Next base: position 35,288,080 of record CM042428.1, on the reverse strand, counting down.
CCAATTAGCTTCTAATGGTCAGGCTAACAAGTGTTAGCAACAAGACTTGTTTTATTTTCTCTTGCTAACAAGCTGATTAGATGTATCATCAGTTACATCTATTCGCAGAGAAAAATAACACAGAAACTAATTGTCTATTAAACACTTTTAAGAGGACAGAGTTTGGAAGCTCAGACATCACTCAGCTATTGTTGCAAAAGTGACGGACCTCCAATATGGCTGCCCGAGGGGGTGCTATGGCAGCCAAAAGCATCTTACTAGCACTTTCATGCACAAAAACAGTAGGCAGTCTCTGTTTCAGATGCTTTCTAGTAAGAGACACTGTTGCAACCCAGCCAAGGTTTTTTTGTGCTCTTGCTGTTAGCACCAATACGGAAGAGGAGTGGATCAGGAAGAGACTGAGCCCGAGTCTTCAACATCTGTGGAGTTGTATTCATCAGCAGACTCTGTGAGGGCAGGGTAGGGCCGTGGCTGGTCCAGGTTGACGTAGGTGACATTCAGACTTATGTAGTGCTCTCCCTCCAGGCCAGACAGAATGGTGAAGACAGCCGACACCAACGTAGCAAAGCTGGGCCTCAACTCTGGATCAGGGTCCCAGCACTGGAGCATTATGCTATACCTGAACAAAACATGGACAGAGTCTGAGTCTGAGCAAGGAGGGAATGGCCAACTCAGTCCACTATATTTTCAACTATAGGCCTAATTAATCTCACATTTATTTATCATTTTAGACATTCCTGAAATTCCAGAAGGCCAGACAACAAGGCAACCAGGAAGTTGATCCCAGCCAAGAAATAGTCTGGCACGGAACTCCGTAAACTAACAAATTGTTTTTTTTCACATATAACATGTTAACTAGTGAGCTATATAGGATCTGGTAGGTGGATTTTGTTACCTTTGGTTATAGCCAGGCTAGCTGTCTCCCCTGTTTACAGACTTTATGCTAAGTTAAGCTAACTGTCTGTTGGCTGTAGCTTCATATTTACTCTATAGACATGAAAGTGGTATTACTCATCTCATCTAACTTTCATCAAGAAAGCAAATAAAGATATTTCCCAAAATGTATCCCTTTAATGACTATGTTGGGGTTGTATATGGGTTCCTGGGTAACACTTTTCCATGAGCCCTCAGGACAAGGGGTATGAATAGTTGATTTATTCTCCATCAATCTTTAAGTTGGTAGGCAAAAGCTTAAAGTTCAAGGGATTTATCATTAAAACAGCAAAAACATGTTGGCTTTTCCTTGTGCAGTCAGACCACTGTGTGTATGTGGTTTTGTAAAAGAACAAGTGTTCTTTGAGTTGTTTTGTAGACATACATATTAACTCCTAAACTGCATTGCTTAACTGTTGGAATAGCAGGTAGTGGACAATTTACGGGTTTTGCACTACTGAGTGACCATTCTAAAATCTTGTTATCACTACTTGGACTTTGTTCTTCCGTCTTGTAGTTGTAAATCAGTGTTAGTATACTATTATTGTAGTAGTAGTATTCATACAAAAGCGGCACTTAATTCTGTGAAGTTTTACAATTAATGTATGCAAACTAAGCATCAACTAAGCAGCATTAAACATCAACTAACATACAATTATTCTTTAGACTTATTCAACAGTGAGCAACATAATTATATTACTCCTACTACAGTACTTACAATGGGTCAGGGCAGTACTGAGGCTGGGGAAGCCTCCTGCCCTTCAGTAAGTAATGTGTTATGTCATAAGGGTCCACCTCTGGGTAGGGGCTTGCTCCTCTGGTCAGCATCTCCCACATCAGCACACCAAAGGACCACTGCATCAAGAGAGGAGAAAGTTACATGAAGTACCAGTACACTTGAACTCCCAATCAGTATTGTGTTTTGCACACTTGTTAAGAAAAGGTTGAAAACCTCTTTAAAGGTATTTAATGGAGCGATTTGTGTCCAACCCACCGTGCTTAGTATCACTCTGTGACATAAGAAAAACTGCACAGCCTTGAACACGGACAATATAAGTCCTTAGGAGGTTGGCCAATGTTGAGTTGAAAACTATGACGGTGGAATACATTTCTGGACACTAATGTTTCCCATTATTGTACTGTATACAATTGTATAGTATTGTGCTATAAAGCAATCCAGAAAAACAATACAAGTGGCAATCAATGCAAAATGCTATGTAAAGCAGTGTATTCCAAACGTTTTGGCTTGTGATCCCCTTGCCATGTCTACATGCAACCCTTTATCACTTCTGTTGTCTACTGTTTGTGACCATTTCAACTTACTTTTTTTGCCCTTGTTTTATTTAAATAATTTTAAAGGCGTAAGAGGTCAAATTATCGAGTTGTTGACAAGAAAATAAAATCAAAGATTACAAACAATTCAAGACAAAATAAACATAAATGTATGCAACATTAAATGCAAGTTTTTCTGCTTTCCTATCCTGTTAATCATTCCATGACCCCTCAAACGTACATTGCAACCCCTTGAGGGTGGGTTCCCAGATTGCGAACCACTGATGTAGAGGACAGCCGTTGATATTATATTGACTATTTCCATATTTTAACATGGTGATAATTGACATTAAAAGGGAACAAACATTGTTGAAACGTTGTGAACCACACACATACTGTAAATACTGTACTCCTCTGTCAAATATTTCACAATCTACCTACAAGACAAACACATCATGCATTAAACATTGATTTACACTGCTAGAAACATTGACAAGTGTCCCTCAAAACGTTAACAACTACCACAGAGATCTTGATTATACTAAAGTAGCTCTTCATTTGCTCACCACATCGGACTTGGAGGTGAATTTCTGTGTCTGCAGACTCTCGATGGCCATCCACTTGACAGGCAGCTTAGCCTTCCTGTGATCCTGAACACTGTAATACTCCTTATCAAATACATCTCTGGCCATGCCAAAGTCTGCCACTTTAACTGTATACGACTCGTCCAGCCTAAAGACAGAAAAAGTAAGATTACATTTTTGTTGCAAAACATTATAACTGAGTACTGTGATGTAATAAGTTCAACCGAATGTCTACCATGAAACACTGATGTACACTAAATCAAAGAGAAATTCAAGCCTCATGGCAGTGAATAAATTGCTGACTCACATGCAGTTGCGTCCTGCGAGATCTCTGTGCACAAACTTTTTCTGAGCCAAATACTCCATCCCCCTGGCAACCTGCAGCCCGAAGCCAATCAAATCCTTTACGGTGGGGTTCTAAACACATCCCACAAACCCATGACAAAAACACTGATTTTAAACAGTTGGAAATGTACATAGTTCGCTACTCAGTAAACAGATGGTTGCACAAAAATCAGATGATTATGGTTGATGATGGTTTTAATGTAGCTGTCACACCCTCTTCTCGCAGCGTATGAAGTGCCGCAGGTCCCCATGTTTCATGTACGGTAGCACCACTAGAGGAAGCCCTTCCTCTGGCAGGAGGATGCCCAGCAAAGACAGCACATTACTGTGGTGGAAACCCTTCATTATAATACCTTCCTTTAGAAACTGCTCCACCTCCTCGACATCTGTTATTCCTGATGACACACACACACACACACACACACACACACACACACACACACACAAACACACATTACGGACTCAAATGTAATGGATGAAAGACACTTAAATCACAATTTTGAGAAGCTGCTTTTAAAGATATATAGATATATATAGATGTTACTCACTATTTAAAGACTTGACAGCACAGTGGATTTCTCTGTTGTTGTGGTCTGTGAAGTAACCATGATAAACAGTGCCAAAATGACCTACAGGGGGGGGGGAAGGGGGGGTAGAGAGAGAGAGAGACTCACACAGGACTATTGCTGTTTCTTCCAAACAGGAGATAGCTTACACCAGGCTCCATAACATGTTTTTTGTTTCAGATAGAGGCAGTGGGGTTCCTTACCCTTCCCTATGATCCGGTGGTGTTGCACAATAAGCATCTCAGCAGGAATAAGAACATCCTTCACCTCCTCAAGCAGCTCTGGCCTAAAACTGGAGATGGAGATCTTCTCTGAAGGCATGAGGGGAGTGAGGGTAGGATCTATGCTACCTGCAGCGAAGCTCAGGCTGGGGAACACCATCGACCCCACCAGCGGGGTAGAAGGACTTAGGGATACTACTGGTAAAGGTCCAGAGAGAGAGGTTTATTAAGTAGTTATGAAGGTATATGTGTCAGAAGCAATCTAGCTATACAGTATTACAGTGCAGTATAATACGTGCTTAGCTAGAGGGTCACCTCTCCTGTAGTCCCCAACGGGCGACAGCTCCACATTATTTGTACCAGAGCGGTCAGCACTGTGGGCCAAACGGGTCTCTACCATGGAGGCTGAAAAACATTTCACAACACTTTTTAATCATCAACCCCAGAAGAAGAACACATGTACATCCTATGCAACACCAGGGATGTTCTAGTTAAAAGACTTGTGTAATTCATCCCATATCCCACCCACAGCCGGTAGCAGTTATACAAACATTTCCACATAACAAGGTCCACATAACAGAGAGGACCCCACCTTTCTTCGTCTTCCTTAAGTGTTTCATAACAACGAAGGCCAGCACCGCCCCAGCCACCAGAGCCGCCAGGATCCCCAGAACAACGCCCACCATGTAGTGGTTGCTGACCCTCACCACCGTACCAACGTTGTGGACCTGCCCGTTGATGGAGATCTAAAGAGCAGAGTTCATCATACACAGTGAATACCATCATCGTACTATAAAGGCAGGAATCTGTTGTAAGTCTGTCCAGTTATCCAGTTTTCTGACCCGCATGCGCGAAAGACGTAACACGCAGCACACTGTTGTATGGATGTAAACAGACTAATTTATCTATCTTCAAACTTAATAAAATAGCTTACATGATGCTAATGACATTTCTTGCCGACTCACAAACACACAAACGAAAGCCAGATACTATATCATATTACATTTCTGTGAGCTGTAAATTCACCACTTCTAAGCAGAAGGCAGAAGATAACGTTATTTCAGAGCCTGACCGGGCAAAGCCTCTCTTCATCCGGGCAGCTGCCTCCGTCTCACTCAGACTCACTGTGGGTCTGGTTCAGCAGCTGCCTGTACCATGGATGTATAATAAGAAGGGTCTGTACCCGTCGCTGACATTTTCACCTGGCAGACTGGACGACTTGACGTAGTGTTATGATTTTACCCTGGTGTGCAAAAGGAGTGCTTGCAAAAGGAGTACTTGACCCAGGCAAACAGCGCCTTCCTTTACTTTTCACCCTTTCTCTAACTGGGAATGTTGATATTGCCAGTGGTAGAAAAGGTAGGCCTACTCAAAACGTTTTTTTCTGAAGTAAAACTATTAATATCGCACAGTAGTCATGCATTCAAATGTTTACTTAAAGTGAAGAGTAAAAAAATGTTGTGAGTAAAATCTGAATATGCAATGTAACCAGTAACCTTTTTCTGTCAGATAAATGTAGTAGTGCAATGTTTTCCTCTGAAGTAGAAGTACACAGTATGTCAGTACCATACAGTTTAGTTGCATCTTTTTTAAATGCTTTGGGAGCCTTCTAAAAGTTATTTCAGGGGACAATGTGTAAGCATAGTAACATATCCAATATTTTTAATATCTAAACATCAAAATACATCTATAGCTGTTTGGGGCCTTTTTACCTCATAAATTTACTGTATCGCCATATGGGTAATCTGTGAATTTTCCCCCTCTAAAACCAGTATTGTATCAGTCTCAAAAATCCCATATCAGTCAGGCTCTAGTTGTACCTTTAGGTTTTACTATTTTGAATGCTATAATAAACTACCTAGCTACGTGTCAGCATGCAGACATGCTCAAGTCAAGTCAGAATTTCTTGGGTTTGTGCATAAAAGATGAAAAATGTGCACTTAATTTTCCACAGTATTTTAATTATCTTAACTATAAATATTTGGAGCTTTTTTTTCTTTTGGCATAATTTACATATCCTATCTGACAGCTGCTTGACAGTGTACATGCACAATGTACAAAACATGGTTGATGATGATTTACCTTCACTGGCAACCCCTCACTGGTGATGGTCATGTTTTTGGGGATCCTGCAGGTAATCTCATTATCCAGGACTTTGGCATCACAATCAACGCCTGCCACTGTCATAATGATGGTCATACAGGAGCTCACCAGATTCAGCTTTTGATGCTGTGTACAGAGAGGTTAAATCAAGATATGAGACAAAATTACTTATTTATAATAAAAATATTACAAATCCACATATATTTGTCATTAATTCACAACCAAATATCCTTAGAGCTATCTCTTACATGTAGTGACACTTCGTCAAACCCAGGGTACAAATTCAGCACATGGCCATCGGTTTCAAAAGGTATGGGCTCGCCATAGGGGTGGTAAGAGAACTCTTTGTTCCAAAGTCCCAACGCTCCGTCCATGTCAAAAGAAAGCTCTCCTTCCTCAGTCTCATCCCTGGGAAACACAGGAGAGATGCACTCCATCCTCGTGGGCAAGGACTTGCCTATGCACTCCTGAAACAAAACAGTGTAATCCTACTTTAATGGTAGGCCCACACAGTAAAATGTAAAAATGCTTTTGAATGTACATGTGTCTACTGTACATAATGATGAACACTGTACCCTTGTCACAGGTTTCAAATGGCTCTCATTGGGTTTAAAGCGGATGATGGTGCGGTAAACAGAATCCAGGTTCTCCCCCCCAATGACAATCTTTGACCCCCTGCAATTCAGACAAATGTGAGAAATAAGATTGTTTCCTGTTACAACTGAATTGGTCCAATGAGAAAGATGAGAAAAATAGCAGAAACGTTGAAGGTCTCATTGGTTTACCTGTCAAAGCTGCAGTCAGGCAGGACAGCTGTAATCATTGGGTTTTCTTTGTAGTAAAACACCTTTGTGGTGAGGACTGGAGACTTGTCGATGAAAACACTCAGAGGAACGTCCCTCACCTCTGAGATGGGCTGGGACAGACAGATGATGGAGGACACATTGGCTTTGGGCTCAGTGACTCTGTAGGGAGACAGAGATATGTAAATGACGTGCTGTAACAGGTCAACTGTTGTAGACCAAAACACTTTTAAAGCTTTTATACATTATTCATGTTTAAAAAGATAACATATCCAGTAGAAAATAGTTCAGTTCTGAGTCAGTAAAGCCAAGACCTGTCTAGGAGTTAGCCTGTAGTTTCGCAAATTATAATTATTCTTCACGCAGTTTGAGGTTGGTGTGGTGAAAATAGATAGGGAGAGATGTATTTCCAGACCTCTTTATAGGACAGGGCATGTCATTGAGAGTGACTTTCCTGGTCTTCCCAGCATCCAAGTGAGGGCCAGTCACTGTGATGAGTGTGCCCCCAACACGTGGCCCATAGTTGGGCTGGATTTCTGTGATGTTGGGAATCTGAGGGGACAGTTTATTAAAGTATTTTGGTAAAAAAAAAAACATGTTTGTGGTTCCCCAGATTAAATAGTTTAGTAAAATTGTTTATAGCTTGTATGTTGTAATGAGGGTATCCGTAGATGATAACAGCAAAGATTACCACAAATGTGAATCCTTGCATTTCTGCCTTTCCGTCAATAGAGTAGCGTCCCTCCACCTTGCCCTCATGCACCTCCACTGTAATGTTAACTGGTTTGGATAGCTCAGTGGCCCCAGAGCGAATCTTGCACACGAAGCTGAAGAGCAGCACCACAACACACACTCAGTACGTCAGCATAGACAAAAGTTTGTGTTGTTTTAACACGTTAGCTTTGCTGCTAAAATACAGCTTTCAAGTTAAATCAATGCACTGACTCTTATGAATGTCTTTATAGAATGTGTTTGTTGGTGAAACTATTAAAGAAGAATGACATTTCCATCAGCCTCAGCCTGTACTTTGTGTTTACTGCTAATTAGCAAATGTTAGTATGCTAACACAAGATGGTGAACATGGTAAAAATGACCTGATAAACATCAGCATGTTAGCATTGTTATTGTAAGAATGTTAGCATGCTGGCGTTAGCGTATCAGTACAGCCTCACAGAGCCCATAGTGTGGCTGTAGACAGGTTACACATGTTTGTTATGTGGTCTTGTGTATCATTTTCATATTCAACACATCAGTAACAAAGTATAATAGCGCACATGTCAACATTTGGTGTCAGTCCCTCAAAGTTTAGACTCATTATGTTGTAATGATGTTCAACAGTCAAACATTGTAAAGTTCGATACCAATGAATAGCCATTATAGACCAGCAAAGTCATGCTCTGTTTTCTCACTTTCTCGAAAGGTTTCTGGGAAAGAAATGACAAGCTTTTTATTTTATTTTTACAAGAAATTCCTAAGGATGCATTTTCCACAACATTACTATAACAGATTGTACTTGGAGCCAGATCATGGCCTGTATGAATCACTCACTGTGTGTTGTTGCTTTTGACTGGAAGAACAGTGCAAGCAGTCTGCCCCAGTCGGACCTGGTGGGTTCTGGAGGTGATGGCAGGTCTTAAGGGGGACTGGAACTCCCACCCACACACCGTTAGCTCTGTTTGACCATCAGGAGGAGCAGTCCGTGGAAAGAACTGCGTCAATAAAGCAAAATATATAGTGCCACCTTGAAATGAAATGTTTTTATTAGTTGCTCATAGAAATGTTTGTATCCTGGAATACAGAACAAACCTCACCCCAGTGATCCCTGGTGGGCAGGACTCATTCCTCCAGCGTCTGTTACACTCGCTCTCCCAGGAGCACACTCCGGAGCACCAGCCACAGCCCATGAACTTAGGGGCTGTGAGACACATGGCACAAGTCAGGAAGTGTTGACAGCCTGGCCCTCTCTGGGGCACCTGGATCATCTGAAACAGAGAGAAAACCATTTTATATCATTTGTACGTTTGTTTATAGTTGATTTCAGCAGGATCACGGAAAAACTACAGGCCCGATTATCATGAAACTTGGTGGAAGGGTGTAGCAGGGCACAAGGAATAATGTGGGGTGGAGCAGATATACACAAATTATTTTTCACTTTCGTTCACATTGCATTCATGTGGTGTCGGAATAATCTGAAAAATTAGTTACCGACTGGGAAAATTCACACTGCATTAACATTGTTAATGGACTTGGCAGAGGTCATTGCTCTCTGAGTGTGCAACTGTTGTTCTTTGTTTACTTGATGATATATAAGGCAAGGCACTCTGAATGTCTAGAGAGAACCCCATGTTCAGGTATTCTCTCCATGCTGCCTGAGGTAAAGATTTATCAAATCATTGACTGTAATTTACAGTACAGTACTATAAGAATTTCTCTGACAGGCCTTATTGAGCACAAGACAGGTCAAATGGTCACATAGACAGCTCCTGGTGCAGAAATGTCAAAAAAATCCAATAAATCAATCTAAATAACACAAAGTAATAGTCCTAACGTCCCCCATACCACAAGCCCCATGGATTATGGATCCAGTGCCAGCTTCTTATATCCACCCTGTTCCTAACGGCATATCAAGCTTATCGATTTGCTTTAGCTCCTTATTCATTCTCAGGGTCACAGGGGTCGCATTTATTCTAGCATGCACTGGACAGAAGGTAGAAAACACCCTGGATAGTTCTCCAGAGTATCATAAGGTCACTGACAGACAATCAGTCCCAACTCATTTGTAATTGAAATGTAACCGGAGCTGCATTGTATTTGGTCTGTGGGAGGAAAGTTGACCCCGAGACTGACTACACTCTTTGACTTTACTCTTACCTTGTCTCCAACCACAAAGAGAAGATACTCTGAAGAGTAAACAGCGGCAATGGATGAGACCCTCTGATTCTCTACCAAAGAGTAATTGGCAAAGATAATAGGGCTGGATCTTGTCAATACAAGCTGCCAACACAGACACAAAACAGGATTATTAGTAATGGATCATACACACTGGTGATAATGAAGATAAATACCAAAAATAGCTGATTCAAATCATGCTGTATACCTGCAGCAGGCGTCCGGTAGAGGTGCCAATATGGGCTACGGTCTTGTTCTCTATAGTTGTGACCAGCAAAGCTGTGAGCAGAACATCTGTCATCTGCCTGTTGAAGAGGTCCACTCTGTAGTAGGGCTTTGACACCATAGTAGGATGGTCTCTGCATGTGGCGTTGTTCTCCATGCTCTAGTACAAAGACCACAGGCAGCAGAGGACATCAAAATGAGACAATAGGGTGGCCGGGTGGGCTCAGTGGGTAGAGCAGGCGCACATATACTGAGAGTTTTATGCCTCGACAGGTTTGAATCTGACCTGTGACGATTTCCTGCATGTCTTCCCCCTCTCTCTCCCCTTTCTCAGCTAGCTGTCCTATCAAATAAAGGCAGAAAAGCCAAAAAAATAATCTTTAAAAAATAAATGAGACAATAGGGATGATAACATCCTGAACATTAACTACAATAGTATTGTTTAGAGCTGCAAAGTATATTCGATTAGTCAATTAGTTAACTATTAAATTAATCGCAGACTATTTTGATTCACCGGTTTGAGTAATTTTTCATCGGTTTGAGTAATTTTTTTTTCTGATTCCAGCTTCTTAAATGTGAATATTTTCTGGTTTCTTTATTCCAGTATGACAGTAAACTGAATATCTTTGAGCTGTGGACAATAAATGAAACACTGATCGACATTTTTTACCATTTTCTGACATTTTATAGATTAAACAATTGAGAAATTAATCAAGAAAATAATTAACAGATTAATCGACAATGAAAATAATCGTTAGCTGCAGCCCTAGTATTATTAGACATGTTTGACCTAGGTTGAGAGCAGTGTCTACAACAGGCAGCCAGGCCTTTATATATAGAAAAGCAAAAAGAAGATTGAGGAGTCTGACTTCTTGTAGTGGCTTTAGTGGATTTAAGATTTAGCCATGTTTAAGGTCAAAAAACATAATTTATATGAAGCATGAAAGTTTATTTTTGACCTTGAATATAGTACAAACTATCCAAACTCAAGGTCAAGTCATAGACAATCATCCCAAAGCAATGCCCCTTTTTCTAAAGCTTTCAATCGCATCAACCATGCTCAGTTGTCATGGAGATGGATCTGTAGGAACAAGCCAGGAGTCTAATTGGACCTTGAGTTGTAATTGTTTCGTCCAAATTAGCTTGACAGCTCAGAGTGTGTATTCATGTGCTCTAAAAAGCTCCACATTCTGAGACACTAAAATTGTATCCTTTAAAAATGTACATATGTAGTAAAACAGGCCCAGCTCTTTTCTTGTAAGGACGTGCTGAGCTGCTCTGGTCACCAGGGTAATCATGAGAAACAAAGTCCCTGGCACATCAGAAGCACAAGGTTAATCTGTCATGATAATATGATCATTTTTATAATGTAAGATAAATTATTATTTGCTGCAATACTGACAGAAGGATTGCCTTGATGCTGTAAACACAGAGCAGGGCGGATCACTGTTTAATTAAACAGAGTCTTCATGTAAACACTGGCTAATATCTTGAGGTCAAGATATAAAAACAAAGAAATTGCACTTTTAATTGTTTTCAAGGCATATAAAAGGGGAAACAGGAAACTGGGAAATAAGCATTTTTTTCAAATTAAATGGATGAAAACAAAATTGGAAGACATGCATCGTCTATCTTGTGTCTCATGAAGTGACTAGAGAAAAACACAAACAGCACTGCTATTGACTGAAGTCATTCGCCAGACCCTAGATAAGCATAAAAAACTTTTTTATAAGTCAATTTCCTGATATATATTGGCATATACTATGCCCAACCAAAACACGTTTTTCATATTTCAATGAGAGCCCAATGGTCAAAAGTGGGCTGTGATCATCAAAATTGCATACTCATATTGAAAAACATTATTCAATCTAACGATCCTTCAATATCTAAATAAGTTGATGATGTACTAAAAAGCAGAAAAGCACAGCATTTGTAAGGCACAGATGACTCTGTTGGCACAAAAGATGTTTTGATTTGCTGAGAAATGGAAGAACCAGGATTTCAGATAGTTGGACAATCCCGCTGGCAGGTTACTCAACATTCAGACAAGCAGCCAAAATCAGCAAAACAGAAAAAGTCTCCAGAGAAAAGTTCACTGGTCAAGTAGAAAGTGTTCCTCTGAAGACAAATAGAAGAAAGACTATCCGAAAGAGAACATTATAACTAACTCCATAAAACTGTTTATTTAAACCTCTTCCACTGTGAATCTAACAAATCAAAACCAACAAGTTCAACAGCTTAACATCCAAATTATGAAATCATAGCTGCAACTGTAATAACAGCAGCTCTGTTATAGAAATGTTACTTCATTCTCAAACCAAACTGACAATAATTTACAGCCACCACAGAATAAATAAAAAAAAAAAACATAAAACATAACTGGAAATAAAAAGCAGCTTTCCCAAGATAATTAACATAAGAAACGAATGCTGTTATAATATAATATAGATATAATATACGATTAAAAATATCTATCCAAATGCACACTTTGGCATACGTTTAGTTTTAAAATACCCTCTGCCTGTCTGACCTGAGAAACTCCCTCAACTGATACAGAAAACAAGTCATACCGCCAACAACCCTGACTCCCACCTGGCCCCCATCCATTTTTCATTCCATCGCATGCAGGCTGACTGCAAAAACGTTTGCAGTTCCTAGAACTTAACGTTCCTAGAACACTTTTTTTCGTTGTGTTCCGACAGGACAAATTTGGAGATTTTTAAGTTCCTCTGGCCGCAGTACCGTACTCTTTGAGCTCCTACTTCAGAGCAGGGTCTTTTCCATTTTCCCTTTTCCTAGGTCTACTTGATTGGTCGAACTTATAAGTTGTAGACAGAGCAACAACAGGACATTTTTAACAATTTTCACCATCTTATTCATCATTAAATACACAACGTTTTAGGCGAGAAATGAACTGTTTAGATTTCAAATATAGGCAGTCTTCCAAAATTCGTTGCCGAATTGACAATTTGCTTCAAAGTTTTCGGAGTTGAGAAGCTCCATAAAGTGACGGGACAGCCAGCTGGTGGCGGCCGGGATCGCTTGCTCGCCGGCCGCCCAGTCATGCTGGGACGCCCCGCTGTAAGCTGGAGGTCTCTCAGACCGGTCTCGTAAATAAGAGTCTTTTATTTTGCCGTTGACGGATCGTTTGTTTAAATGAGAGATGTTTGCTGTATGTGACAAAAGATATTGTAGCCTAAAAAATGCGTGACATCACTTAGAGCACCTTTAAATTGTCCAGTAGACTCCACATTAGGGCTGCATACTATATCATTTTTTTATCGTCATCGCAATATCAGCTGCCGCAATATACACATCGCAAAAGGCTGCGACATATTAAATAATGTTGTCGCATATTTTTCTTATATCATGCAGCCCTACTCTACATACTGAATCAGACACACAAAACTGAATTTACCTTTGTTCTTCACCTGTCTGTCTCTTTAAAACAGTATCTTGAAGAAAATAAAACAGGAACTCAGAGATCATATTAATCACCTGGAATTGTTGTGTTAGTGGACTGATGGGCTCACCTCATGAGGACAGCTCTCACAGGGCTGGAAATGGCAAAGCCCTCTGGAGAGCTGCTCTGGTCCAGATTTGCAGCAGTCATCCACTCCATCTACGATTGCTTTGTTCACATTGTCCATTGGGAAAGCACACAGGGCCGAGTCGCGCTCTGTGACCCCGTTGTCATCAGTAACAGCAAAAACCCCATACAGGATGTCATCCTCCTCCTCCGCCCCTAACTCCTCTGCCAGCTCCCTGCCTGCCTTGCCAAAATGGGCTGCCTGAACCACATTGTACACCACATCCTTATAGGGCTCACTGGCTATGTTCCTCCTCCGGCGTTTTGGTTCAAAGCGACACTCCAGTATCACCTCACGATACCTCTTCATCTCCCATTCATTCCGTGGGAGACGGCCCAAGCGAGTCTGAAACGGAGATGAGTCCTGATCGGGGCTCTCTCTCTGAACTGAGAGGAAGTAGACAAATTCCTGAGTGAAAAAGCTGTAGACATATTCAATATGGTATGTCCTCCGCAAGCCTGGAAGGACAGTCAGGCCACGCACATCACTGTAGAAACCATCTTCTGTGGCCAGTGGTCGACGCACTGATATGGACTTCCTTCCGTAACGCTGGGTCACACTGTCATTGACTGTGGAGGCAACAAAGAAGTAGACAGTCTGACCCTCTTCGACCATGGTGACTTTGGTACCAAGAGAGCTAGCCACACAGTCAGGACAGTAGGCAGCAGAGTTTGAAGCCTTTCTGAACAAGCACTTAGAAAGGGAGGGCGACTCTCCATTTGAGTTAAGTTGGTGGAAATAGCATACACCATACTGAGAACTTCCACAAGAGTATAAATACATAAAAAGGGTATCCAACAGCAAGATCTGATTGTTTGTGTCCTCCAGGAAGTCAGGATCCTTATCAATGTCACACAAATCACATATCTGACACTCTGGGCTTCCCACCGGCCCAGTGCGGAGCTCCCACACCTTCTCCAAGCTTCTGTTGACAGCTTCGATCACATTCTGAGAGGCAACATACACTTCCTGGTAAAGCGAGTTGTTGACTATGTTCTGAATGGGGCCCCGGGCCTGGAAGAAGGGCATTGTGTAAACAACAGAGAAGTTGACAGGGCTGGGGGCAAGTGAGGGACAGTTGGCCAAGGCAAAGGCCAGCAAAGTCTGGACACAGACACATGTCCCGCACTTTGTGGTCCAGTGGACCATCTCCACTCCGGGGTGCACGAGGGGCTACAGCACAGACAACGTGGGGTTACCTCCAACTCAGATGTCGGCACAAAAGCATCCTTGACACCACCCACTGATACCTGAATGAAGAGAGTAGAGAAAGTCATTAAATCATTAAGAAATGATTCCCTACAGCACAAATATGGCTGAAACCACAGCGTACAAAATGTATTCTTGACCCTGAAAATTGTTTGAATAAAAAAATCCCAAAGGAAACCATTATTTTCTTTTTTGCTGATAGTTAGATGAGAATATTGATCCCACTCTCAGAGGCCACTCCAGTAGCCTTTTTTCATGGTAAATGGAAATGTAACAATTTGCCTCTCATACACCTATTCGCACACACTCTTTAACCCTTACTCTGTCTGCAACACTATAAAATGATCAACAGTTGCCCATCACAGCAAAAATATTGTTCTGTGGCAATGGTGCTATGTGGGCGTGTGCAATATTTGTACTGATGAAAGTGAAAATCAATATCTGTCTGCTCTATTATGTTCCTAACAGATCTGAAGTGACAAATATCATCTTGGTTGAGCCAGATGATGATAAAAGTGGTCATAAATATAAAAGCTTCCTCTGACTCACCACAAACACTGAGAGGAAATGTTTACATAATCAAACAGAGAGCTGTGTTGCTAGTGCTCAGCATAGTCAGACAGTGGATACAACTATTTTCATTGTGACTTCCGGCACAAGCAATTTATATCTGTCTGGTCGTGTGTACTCTGGTTAATCTAAGATCCCATCTGTTCTCCCATTATGAGTCATGATCTTTTACTCAGCAGAAGTGGTTGTAACAAGTTAATGCACCAAATGTATCAACTAAAATTGAGTATTTTTTCCGTGGCTCATCTTCATCAGTCTCCAAACAACAACCAACCAAATGTTTCAAACTCTGAGCCTTGTCTTCATTCTGAACAGACGTTGTTAGGTGGATCATTAACTAGACACATCGCTGTAAGGCTGTATTCAAGAACCCCGGTCTCTCTACTTTGCATTCCTGTCACAACCACTACGTGCCTTTCAGAGGGAAAGATGTGCACGGACTGATGGTCATAAGACCAAGTGCCTTTTTAAGCCCCAGGTGAAGAAGAAACGGCTCGTCTGCTCGTGCTTGAGAATTTCATCAACTCAGATTATTTTATTTAGCAGCGGAGAAACTTAATTTTGACCTAAATTATTTCAAGAAAAAAACACTTATTTTTGCTATAAGCAGTGGTACAGAAAGGTCCCAAGTCAAGTACGGTGTCTTTACATCAATAATTCATAGAATCCCAGTACAGTTGTGCTACATTTTAACATTTGCAGTGAAACTGAGGTTAAGGTTAGAGGACATGGGTATACATAGTAATGACACTGATTGTCTTTCTACATGTTCATGGTTAATAAAGCAAATGGTTGAAATTGAGTTTCCATTCATTGTACTATAGTGCTATTTACAGGCCGGCCAGCATGCAGGTTTTTGCTGAAGGCTGACACCAGCTCCCTTGGTTCTGTTATTCAGACAATATCAAACCAGATTTCAAGCAACATTATATAAAATGTCAATGTATTAAATGTTACCTATCTTCTACTGTCTGGCTTGTTCCTTTTTTTTATCTTAGCGTCATAATGAAATTACCTATTTAAATTTTCAAATATACAATGCAAAGTTTCTTTACTATCATTTACTTACAACAATGAGCTGTGCGACTACAGTGAGAGGGCATGCAGATATTGGATTCAACAGCTTTAGTTTATCAGTGCCTTGCTCATAGGCACTTTGGTGGCAGTTAATTAGAGTAAGAAAAAGCATCTCTCTTTTCTTTACAGTTTTTGCTGATTGCTTACACACTGAAATCAAAAGTATTACACAATTATCAAAATCTTACACTCAAGGAGCAAAACATTGGCCCAGATGTGCACTACTATAAGCACAATGTCAGCCTCACACTTTTTGCAAAACAGTACACACAGTGATTTGCAAAACAATAAACACACTTGTATTAGACACAGAAGTATATCATGGTCTCACTTCCTGCAATTCCAAAGCACTGACTGTCAAATGACCTCACCTATGAGCCAGTCTGTGGAACACAGCCATCAGGTGCGCAAACACATGATTGCTTAATTGTAGACACGTCAATCAGATCTAAGCACTATATAAATGCAGCAGGTAAGTCTAGTATTTTCCTACTTCCGTTTTTTTAATTACCCACAGGGATTTGAAGAGGCAATCTGCTGTGCAAACAGTCAATGGTCAAAACATAGAGTATTGTACCCTACACATGTATTGATTCAGTGGCAGGAAATGCATCCTGAACCACCACAGATCCAGCAATGTGGAGAGACAACAGGTTTCTTTCTTTTAAAATTTTCTTTATTTTGAAACTTTCATAAAAGGATGATTTCTTTGAGTTTATTCATCAAAAACAACGTAAGATTATTCCAAGTGGTCAAGGCAATATGTTACCCAAATCAATTCTGAAAATTGCACAGAGGCAGCATCATTTTAGCTTGTGCGTTTATACATGTTCTTATCCCTGTTTCATGTGTTTGGTAGTATGCATTTTTTTAAATCGTATCTCCATGTCCATACTCCTGTCCTGTTTCTTATCATCACAGTCTGCCTTAAATTCAGTGAAATCGTGCCAAGGCATTCTGGCTCCATGTAAAATGATATTTAGTGCTGGACAAAACAGGTTCAACACCTTGCTCTGTGAGCTCTAAGGGTTAAAGTCTGGCACTATGGTCTTTAACACATACTGTACTTATAATGAATCCAGTTTCCCAAGTGCAAATTGTAATATGTCATAATATCACTCTCAAATTATACTAGTAGTAAATGAAACAGGCGTCGTATCGAGCTGTTTCCGTCGAGATCTGTTCCCACCAACCCGAAGCCTTCAGCACACCTTTTCCACTCATCACACAAACAGTTCCAACACCCCAGCCTATTTTATAATTCTTATTAAAACAATTCAGTTATATTAGTGGTAATGACTTTAACACGCTTCATGAAATAATGTCATAATTTCAGTCTGTTGCTCCCAGACTGTGGAACACCCTGCCCCTGTCCGTGCGTCTGGCTGACTCTGTTGTCTCTTTTAAAAGGATCTGAAAACTTGCTTATTTAGGAAAGCTTTTGGTTGATGGGTTCTCACTAGTGTCCCTTTCCTTTGATATATGTATATGCATTTTATACTGTTTGTTCTACCTATTCTGTTGTACAGCACTTTGTGATTTTATCTGTGAAAAGCGCTTTTTAAATACATTTTACTTACTTACTTACTAATGTACCTGTAGTGGCTGCATGTTTGCTATGATTTTCTGAACAAGCGCCTAAAAGGACATTTATAGCAGTTGCTAGTTTGTTTCTATTTTGTTTAAAAATATATAGCTGTGAATGTTAAGAAAAACTTACCTGTGCAGGTTAGTTTCTGTCCTCTTAGGGAAGCAACCACAGCCAGGTTTGCTCCTTGACTGACTTCAGAATAGCGCAGGTACGCTTGATCTTTTCTCGGGTAGATTCAAGATTACACCATTAGATTTTTTTTGTGTGTGTGGAAACCGGCTCACAAAGCGCTGGGACATGTAAAGTATGTTTGTTTTCGGATTTAATTTCGGTCCTCTTTGCCTCAGTAGTCCAGCTCGCCCCTCCCCTCCATTAGCTTCAGACTGACACTATCTGTCTGGCAACCAATTCTGGATTAGCTACTGCCCTGCACGTTTATGACATAACGCGAAGTGTCATTCGGTTTTTGTCATGACAAGTTATGGTTAGAGTTAGAGTTCATGTGTCATGACTGTTGACAGTGTCATGTGTTCATGACAGTGTCATGACACTCTTATGTAGATACCTTCAATGAAAGTGTTACCGGTTTATCTCATCTTATATGATAGATCAGTAAATACATAATAACAGTAAATAATATCAATTGTTTTATTATACTTGTATTTAATTTAACTAGTATTATAATTATAGTATAACTATCATTATCAGTAGTGGAAATAAGTACATTTACTTAAGTACTGTACTCATGTACTATTGTACAACTGTGAGGTACACTTGAGAAATTCATTTTTCTGCTTCTTACTTCTACTTCATTACATATCAGAGGGAATCTTTGTACTTATGACTTCACTACATGTGTCTGACAGCTGGAGTTACTAGTTACTTTTATCTTACTTTTTAAGATTTTACAAACAAAACATACAGTTAGATTAAATTGTATTGCAGACTTTCACCTTTTTTTGAGGGTATTTACATCAAAATTGGAGGAAGGGTTTAGGAATTGCAAATGTTTTCATACATAGTTCCCTAATTTCAAGTGACCTAAAGTAATTGGACAATTGAGTCAAAAGCTGTTTCATGAGCAGGTATGGGCTTGCCCTCATTATGTCATCATCCATTAGGCAGATAAAAGGTCTGGAGTTGATGTCAAGTGTGGAATTTTCATTTAGAAGCTTTTTCTGTGAATCCACAACATACCGTCAAAGGAGCTCTCAATGCAAGTAAAGCAGGCCATCCTTAGGCTGCGGAAAAAGGAAAAATCCATCAGAGAGATGGCAGAAACATTAGGAGTGGCCAAATCAAAAGGAACACACCGGTGAGCTCAGCAATACAAAAAGGCCCGGACGTCCACGGGAGACAACAGCGGTTGATGATCGCAAGACCTTTCCATGGTAAAGAAGAACCCCTTCATAACATTAAGTGAAGTGAAGAAGACTCCAGGAAGTAGGCGTATCATTATCCAAGTCTACCATAAACAAAAAGACTTCACGAGAGCAAATACAGAGGGTTCACCACAAGGTGCAAACCATTCATAAGCCTCAGGAATAGAAAAGGCAGATTAGAGTTTGCCAGAAGACATCTAATAAAGCCAGCCCAGTTCTGGTACAGAACTTCGGACTGATGAAACTAAGATAAACCTGTACCAGAATGATGGGAAGAGAAAAGTATGGAGAAGACTTGGGACGGCTCTTGATTCAAAGCACACAACATCATCTGTAAAACATGGTGGAGGCAATGTAATGGCATGGGCATGCATGGCTTCCAGTGGCACTGGGTCACTAATGTTTATTGATGATATGACAGAAGATGGAAGCAGCCACATGAATTTTGAAGTGTATAGGAACATTCTGTCTGTACAAATGGACAATGACTCAAAACATACTGCAAAAGCAACCCAGGCATTATTCAAGGCAAAGAAGTTCTACAATGGCCGAGTCAATTACCTGATCTCAATCCGATCGAGCATGCATTCCACTTGCTTAAGACAAAACTTAAGGCACAAAGACCTGCAAACAAACACCAGCTGAAGACAGCTGCTGCAGTCACGGCCTGGCAAACCATCAACAAAGGAGGAAACCCAACGTTTGGTGATGTGTATGGGTTCCAGACTACAGGCAGTCATCGCCTGGAAAGGATTCTCAACAAAATATTAAGAATGGACATTTTATTTATGATAATATTAATTCGTCCAATTACTTTAGGTCCCTTGAAATTAGGGGACGATGTATGAAAATGTGTGTAATTCCTGAACCCTTCCTTCCTAAACCCCTTCTCGATGGGAATTTTGATGTAAATACCCTCATCTGCTACAGATTAAACTATTCAACAGTTTATAATGTAGTCAGAATGTGCTCCATCTCCACCAGCTGTAACATTAAAATGCTGCTGCTATATGTTAAAGCATCAGTAATAACATTCCAATACAATAATATATAAAATAATATCACTCTGAAAGAGACCACTCCACCCAACAAATGCTTTTACTTTAATACATTTTGCTGTTAATACTTCATACTTAAGTGAAATCTTGAATGAATTTGACTTGTAACACTATTTTTTACAGAGCGATATTGCTACTTTTATGATTTAAGAGATGAGTATATCTTTCCACCATTATGCCATTACTGATAAGTAAACACCAAGGTTACAGTCAAGCAAGACACATAATCTGTTTTATCACCATCCATATATTTATTTATATCTAATAATTCTGGAATTGTGCAGCAGCCTTAAATTTGCACTGTTACATCCTTAATTGGCAATAACCATTAATTAAGGCATGATTTAGTGGAGGCAGATGTGACGTTGGATTCCTTAAAGCAGGATCCCATGAAGTACAGTGAACCTTTATGATTAGACACAAGCAGATACAATTCAATACTTTTCTTAATTAATATACATATTATGTTAAATTAGGGAAAATTCTAATGGTAACTGGAAGATTGAGTGACTGAAATGTAGATTCCTTTACAACGATAATACATGTTAACATAGAACAATGACAGCAGTGAACAGGTTACATACGCATGAACACATTTCTCTAAGGAGTGCCTTTTGCATTAAGAAAGTGCATAGATTTAAAATGACGATGGTTCTTACAGTTATTCATCATGTAAAGATAAAACACAACAGGAATGTTGTTAACCCATATTTTGACAGTATACCTTTTAACAAGTGATCACATTCTACTGCACGTCCTCAGAAAATTCCAGTTTTTTAATTCAAATTTTATTCTTGATTTTGAAGAACTGAGCAGAAAGGATTTATAAAGACAGCATATTTCATATTCTGGGAGGCATTTTTGGTCTGTTAAAGTTAAAACAACAGCATACAAACACCACGGTTCATGTTGTTACTGTGTCTTCGATGATGCTGATGTTGATGCTGATTCCATCTGTTGTTATTCAAATTGAACTAATAAAAATCTAGCCAGATAAAATACATCTTTAACTTACCTTCATTACACATCTGTGAATTAGATCAGAGGAACCGGAAGCAAGCAAAAAAAAAATAAAAAAAAAAAAGCATAGCTCTGACAATCATCTGTGAACACTGAACTGACTACTGCATCATCTGCAGCGTTTGTTAGCACCAGGCCGTCAATGTTTAGGGTGATGCTTTTTGCTTCAGGAGGTCAGCCGGCAGCGAGGGCTCAGTATGTGAGAGGACTCAGGATAAAGAGGCGATCCTCCTCCTTCCTGATCCACTTCAGCAGTTTGTTGACAGCAGAGACGGCCAAGGCCTTGGTCCCCAGCGGACTGAAGCAGAGGTAGAGCTCGAAGCCACTTGTCACCTGCAGGAAAGGAGGTAGAGCAAGACGAGGGGTGGGACTAGGCCGGTTACATGAGTATTAAAGGATTTTTTACGATTGCTCTGGCTTAGCTTGATATGTAAAACTCTTTATGCAAAGAGCTAAACTGACTTGCTAAATTCTTACCTTTAAAAACAAAATGCTGTTCTTACATACTGTAGGAGCCAAAGCTAACTTAAAGTCATTTTGAGTTTTTGTATTTGCTAATGTTCAAGTGTCTATATTATTGTAGTTATTTGATGTTAACATGCACTGTATTCAACTATGAGCATTGTTACAGATCTACTTTACTCTAGTTCTATGTTTGAGCTACTGGGCAGGTGTTTTTTGTTTCGCTAGAAGAAGAAAAGAGTGTTGTTGTGCATCTGCGGTAGCAATGGAGCAAAATGGTTTTTTGACCGTAAAAAGTAATGAAAAGTTTGTAACGGATAACTAATGTAAGAAAGATCGGAAATTCGGAACAGCAAGTTGGACGTTTTCAATGTGGATTTCTGTCTGAGAGAAGCTCGGGAAAAATGTTTGGATGAAAACAAAAGACTTCGGCTGTACAGGAAAGTTTGCTAATAAATTCACAAAAGGCAACGCGGTGATGTCTATTCTGTGAGTACGTGATTGCAAACTTAAGGATTGGAAATAAAGAACGAGTCAAGACTAATTGTGCCTACTGCAGACATAAGTGGATTTAATGCAAGATTTGATTTTGCCACTACACATACAAAGTGCAAAAATCTAACTCACATGCTTTATTCGATAGGACAGCTAGGTGAGAAAGGGGAGAGAGAGGGGGAAGACATGCAGGAAATTGTCACAGGTCAAATTCGAACCCTGGACCTCTGCGTCGAGGCATAAACCTCTCAGTATATGTGCACCCGCTCTACAACTGAGCCAACCTGGACATGCTCCATCTGTTTTTAATGTGCTGGTTTTTTTTCTTTGAGTACCATATAAAGCGCTATATAGATAAAATGTATTATTATTATTATTATTATTATTATTATTATTATTATTATTATTATTATTATTATTATTATAGCAGCTCATAACTTCACCACTCCTCATACCTTTCAAACGTTTGGCAGTGGTGGAGAGGAAAAAAGGGAAAATGTTGTGATATATTAAGTGGCTGTTACAGTAGTGCTAATTGTAGTTTATTGTCATACAGCATTACCGTTTTACTGTGGCTTACTGTACTATTAAACAAATGGTTAAAATATCTAATGTTGTGAAACTTGTTTTTGAAAAAAACTGTTGAAAATTGAGCCAGAGGTGTTGCGATACGGTAAAAGACAGTACAAGCATCTCATCTCATCTCACAATGCCAGGCTTACCCATGCCAGCAGGTTTTCAGTTTCACTACAGCGGTAGAAGGAGCGGAGAGGTCTGGTTGGATGATGCAAGCTGCTGTGGAGGTCCTGGTACAGTCCCATCAACCTTTCCTGCTGTTTATCAGACTGGTACACTTCAGGGAACTCTGGACTGGAGGAAAAGAGAGAAGAGTATCTTGTCAGAGGGATGCCAAGAATTAAAGAAAAGAAATTACGTGATTTGTGAAGCTGGCATGTTTGTTGTGTAATTTCACTAATATATAACTATGAAACTGTTTCAGCAGATGTCCTGCCCACCTGGTGTACAGCCCTGAGCTCTTTGATTTGTACAGGAAGTGCCTGAGCTCCGGGATGCCGACCTGCGCCACAGAATAGCTGGGACTTTTAAGAGATTCTTTGAGGGCCTGGTAGGCACTGCGCTTGCTCAGCCTCTCCAGGAACCGCTGCTTGCAGTCGGACATGTTAAAAAAGTCCTCTCGATCGGTTGAGACCAGGATGAGGCAGAGCTCGGATGCAGGCTCCAGATAGGAAATGTGAGCGTGGAAAAATCCTGCAGTGTTGAACTTTGGCAGACAGATCGGCGTCCAGCCTTCACCCTCTCGAAAGGACGAGGAGGAACCGACGAGGTTGAAGACCAGGTGCAAGTCTATGTGGTGCAGGAACTGGTCCTTTTTCCTCACCAGAGTAACCAGGCGGTCCCCCGCCAGCAGGATGGAGAACACCAGGTTCTTGGATTTGGCGGCCTGCAGGCTCGATGAGACCATGTCCCTGGCGGAGCTGGCCAGAGGCAGACATGTGACAGCGCTGAGCAGCAGCCCGGGGTCTCGGTCCAGCCGATGCAGCAGGTTGTCGGTGAGGTACTCGGAGCCGGCCAGCAGGCGGCGCAGGTCGTAGTTCTGCTTGTGCTGGAAGATGTGGTTGAGCTGGGTGAGGGTAAGCAGGCTGACGATCTGGTAGTAGATGTACTGCAGCTCCCGCAGCAGCTCCTTGTCTGACTGACAGGTTCGAGACACGCCCACCAGGACCAGAGGACTCTTGCTGAGGAAAACCACCTTACAGCCATCTGACACACAAAATGTTTACAGAGTTGACATGGATTCCACATAGTTCATAAAATGCAGTTTTGATTGATTTTGTTTTAACTTATCAACCATATCCTACACCTAAAGACTATTCTGACCTGCATGGATGGAACGAATGATGTTCTTCTCGGCCTCAACGAAGGATACAAGGGCCATCATAACCCCCGTGGTGCTGGACAGAGCCTCCTCCGTGCCGTAGCGGGTGTAGATTGGCTTTCCAGCCTCGCTCAGCACAAACACGTGTTTTCTGTGGCTCCTCCATGCCTCACCGGTCACGTCTTCCTCCTTAGTCCTACTCTCTGATGTAATGTCGTTGTTGTGTTGCTCCTCTATGATTGTCTCTCCCACCAGCACCTTGAGCTCCTCTGCACACTCTGATTTGTCCAGTTCGGCCTCCCTCTGAACCTCTTCCTCAGCCTCAGCAGTCAGATCCTCGAAAGACTGGGCATGAACAAACATAGCACTCTTCTGACCGGCACCTGTGTTAATGTAGGGATAAATGATTGTCAAATGTTTGTCAGTATAAGGTATGGATGGGTAAGGAATAAATAAATAAGCCTATAAAACAATAAAGCCCTCTTGGACGCTGTTTCATCTGTTGGCCTAGCCTCATTAAGGACTGTCTAATCCACTGAGTGGGAGACCAGTGGATAGCTGGTTACCATAGAAAAATCACAGAAGGGGCTGTGCACTGCACTTTAATGGAGGTGAGGCGGTTAACCAGACATGCATTTGCCAAATCAACCACTTAGTTCTTAGCCTTAAAGTCCTTTCTCTTTTAAAAGTAAAACAATATTGTTTGAAAAACCTTCCAACAAAGTATAAATCTTCCCTTTTTCTGGCTTGTCCAAGTCAGTGAGTGTAGCATCTTCTTTACATAGTTCGAAAACAAACTTCTGACACAAAAGTAAGATTCATACTTCATCTGAAGTGTTTTCAAACACCACATTTCAGGTTTACAGGAGAAAAGACTTCAAGGATGAAGACTCTCTAGTTGGTTTGGCAAATGTACTTCTGATTAGCTTCCCCGCCTCTGCACATCTGGTCACCTAAGACTTTCTATGGGAACCATCCAGGACTGTTTCCCATGCAGGGGGGCTAATGTTGGCCAAAAAAGGTAACTGAAAAAGCAGGCAAATACTGTGATACAATGATATACTTTTGGATGCATACATTATGCCTTGTCAATTTGCAAGATAGGATTTTATCCATTTACTAAAACTAAAAAGGAAAACTCCAATAACGATGAAATATATATTTTTGAACACTGACTGATATTACCCACAGTCCAGGATAAGCATCAATAACAGATGATTTATTTGGTCTTTTGATGAACATATTATTAGTGACAAAAACAACAATAGTCCTACATTAGGCTTTTCAGACCAGTCACAGCGAGAAAAATTACTATAAACTCTGGTCACAGCTTATCTAATGTAGAGAAAAAGAAAGTAGATTAGTAGGACCAGTCTGATTATGAGTCAGCTTGATAACACTACAAAAATGTCCTGTTTATATCAAGGCTCAGTAGAGCAAATCCAGGAAAAGTTACATAATTTCTCCTGTCAGACTTCGATTTGTTCAATCTGGTTGTGACATACCTGCTGGTGCCGACATGCTTTCAACATAACACTTTTTTTTTTTACAGACTTCAGTCAGGAGATGTTTGTATTTTTCTTGGAAAAGTATATGGTCATGTTTCCTTCTTATACTGTTGGTAAGGCAAGGTATTCCTAATGCATTACAGTCTTTTGTCACATAAACTTCAAGAGGTAATTAATATTATTACAGTCTAGTCTCAACAAAGTGGCATGCAGATTACAAAAGACATTATTTTAATCATATGTTCAATATTTCTTTGCACAAACAGGATGTGCATACTCATGCTCACTCATGCTCACTCATGCTCACACACACACACACACACACACACACACACACACACACACACACACACACACACACACACACACACACACACACACACCTTAGTATGAGTCCTTCCAATAAGATTGCATGGTTATAACTATGTCAAATGGAGAACTTCACCCTGTACCCAAGTGTTCCCAAGTATTACTGTAGTACTTTATGCATGTTTTTGTCATGGTACAATAATGTATCCATTAAAATCCATATTATGGCAGGCATAGTTTGCTGCTAAGATTTTCTGATTCTATTTTAAGCAGCAATCCCAGAACCTAAATTTTGCACAGATGCCAAAGAGGGAATAACAAAAGGTTTAATTATGTATCAACAACACTGCATAAGCACAAGAATTTCCCCAGTGTGGGATTAATAAAGTTGATCTTATGATTATTACTTAGAATTCAAGACAGTACAACTCCAAACCACGGTTTGACGCATGACCAGCCCAACTGAAAGCTGTTTCTTTGTATAAGGGACACTGGTGTACTGTAAATGTTATACTTGTGTACTGTAAACATTGTTGATGTTTTGGAATATAATTCCATGGGGGGTTGGCCATGGAGATGGAATAATTCAATTAATTAATTCATTTATTTTTTTAAATTTATTCAATTTAAATAAGTTCAGACAGTCCAACAGTTTTTGAAATAAGCATGAAGGAACAAATTGTAGTACAGATCATACTGACTGTGGTCAATTTGTGCTACAACTAAAGGCATTACATGTCACAGAGTACAGTGCCTGCAAGTGGGAGCTAACACACAACACTATTTCGTATATTTGAGCTTTCCAATCCTCTCATGGTTTGGATAATCAAGATGTATGTGAAAGTTAAATTACACTGAAGGTCTGTGTGACTGCCTACTGACAATCTACAACAACAACAAAAAAGTGCTGAATATGGAGCACACTCACCTGGTTCAGTTCCCTCCACCAGACCTGGTGTGGGGCTGTCCGCTCTCTCGGAGCGAAGGTGGTCCACAGGAGCCAGAGTACCATCCTCCCATGACACAGTCCCCTTGTGGGCTTCTCCATCCATCACTGCTACTTAGGGCAGGGATGCACACCTGACTGACAGACAGACAGCTAGAGCGCTATGGGACCAAAGGTCAACAACTTACTCCACAGCGCTGTAGACATAGGTCTGACAATGCGAGATAAACAACTTTGTGAATTAGACTATGATTAAAGATCAGGCTGGTTATGAAATGCAAATATAGCCTACTACTACTACTACTACTACTACTACTACTACTACTACTACTATTATTATTATTATTATTATTAACAACCTATTGCTTGAATTACCCCGGAGGGGATGAATTAAGTATATCTCTCTCTGTCTGACTTTTTCCATTTTGACCACCAGTGCGCGAGTCATTAAAATGAGTCTGTCTATTATGACCACCAGTGTGCGAGTCATTACATGTTATGGTCTGACTTCAACCCTTTTACTTTCTGAGAAACGTCAGTTTCACTCTTGTTGCTAACGTTAACGTCACAAGTAACCGCTGGTGTAATGCTAAACTGGAAGACAGAATAAGATATTACTTTCTTGAACATTTCTTCTTCGTGTTCACACTCCTACAGTCTCAGAGAGATGTCTGACATGCTGATGATCGATCTTCAAAGGCTAAGTTACTTTGAGAGCTAACTTAGCAGAGACCATCAACAGCATCAACGGCTAGCTGGGTCTGGTTTCACCGCCTTCAATCTGACTAACAGCTCTAATGACTCGTTAAATTATTTCCAAATGATTACCTTTCATTTCTCGAGCTGTCTGCATTTGATCGCTGTGCTCCACAGCTCTCCTGGTCACTGCAACTAGCTAGCTAACAAGTAGGGACGAGACTGAAGTACTTCTTCTGCTAGTCAACATGCCCTGCTAGGTTGCGGAAGTAGGAATTGTGGGATATGAAGTTCTCTTCCAGAGAATTGCTCAGGAGCAGTAAACAGGACGATTTGATTCAAATAAAACAAAAGTTGATTTTGAATTTTGTGAATCACTCAGGTAGCTCCATGAAGCCTATTACATTAAAACAATCTGTGCTGTTATGTAGCTAGCTTAGTTCCTTAATTTATCTTCATGGTGCATTCATAGCACCTAGGACCATACACAGTTAAATAAATTGACTAAGTGACGCCTAACCCCAACCAATCAGGCAAGGAAAAGTTATATGCATTATTGTGCCATACGATGACGTGTGTGTGTGTGTGTGTCCAGTGTGAAACCATAGACAGTTAAATAAATGGACAAAGTGACGCCGTTGTTTTTGACGGAGACCAGTGAAGTCTATTAGAAGCAAGGCGGCAAGCATAGACATATAAGAAATGGACCAACAGATCCCGTTGCTCTGGACGGAGACCAGTGAAGTCTATTAGAAGCACTTTTCCGCTCTGTGGAGAGAAGCTTGCCCCCGATGTCACTGCGCGATGTGAGTCTCAACGCGATCTGAGTCGCGTCGAGTTGCGCATGCTCAGATTTAAACAATTTACGGCATAACGACAACAACAGAAGATGGGAACAGCAATAATCGAAGATATAGAAGGTGGAAATCATTTCAAAAACGTTTTAGTTATCAAATGCTATCTATGATTGTTTGATTGCTAACGTTAGCTCATAACACCATTCAAATAACAGCCGTTGTTGTGTCTGATTGCCAACTTGTAGCCAGCAGTGAACCAACTTGGTCATGTAGCTCCATTTTCACTGACTTTTTTATTTTTTATTAACTGACATGAGGGATCATGCCGTGAACATGTGATGTGTTACGCTAAATAATACATTACTGCCATTTCCATCTTCCATATCTTCGATTATTGCTGTTCCCATCTTCCGTTATTGTCGTTATGCCGTAAATTGTTTAAATCTGAGCATGCGCAACTCGACGCGACTCAGATCGCGTTGAGACTCACATCGCGCAGTGACACCCGATTAGAAGCACTTTTCCGGTGATAGCTGAACGTTACTGCGCAGCTGCAAACTGAGCTTGCCGACGTAGATGTGACGTGAGAAACGTGTCTGAACGTTGTAAGTCTTCTGGTAGCTGTGCAAGATAAATCTCAATCATTCCCAATCTTGCAGAGACGGAGAGCGTAGGTATATGTAAGGAGATAACATAGGCACAGGCTATTATTGCTAACTAAAATGCTAGTTAACATTAGCAATTAAAAAAGTTTTGTAGAATTACTACATTGACATTTAAGAAAAAATGTGCCCAAGTATACGAACGACACCTGAATGCAGCGTACGGGGCGGGACTTGGCGTTTGAACGTACAGCGGGGAAACGGAACAGTCAATTGTGTTTTTGTTAGCGAAATCCTGTGTGGTAGAGCGAGTTAACTCCACTAAAAATGTCATATTCCACACAATATTAGGGATGCTTGATTTCATTACGAAGGACTGCGCAATAAGTTAACATCCTTGTTTTTGTAAGTATGGCAACTGTTGATAAGGCAGCCAACGTTAACGTTAAAAGCTAGCTAGCTAACGTTAGCGTCGCAAAATGTTGACGAGTGCAGGCCAGGGCCAATAACGTGTGTCAGCTTTCAGCTAACATTAATGTTAACTTTAGATAGCTAACATTACTGTTAGATAGCTAGCATTAACCTTTAACTGTCTATGGCATTAACACGTTACCGCTTGAGCCACACGCACACACGAACACAGTTATGCTTAGGGAGAGCAGAACACAGTTTGTACGTCAAGTAACAATGTTTGCTATTCTATTCATAACAGGGAGATCCGTGTGACAGCAAGATGCCTATCCGAGCATATTGCACAATTTGCTCCGATTTCTTCGATCACTCCAGAGATGTTGCTGCCATCCACTGCGGACACACTTTCCACTATGAATGGTAACCTGATATATATATGTAAATCTTCAGCACTCACATTTCAGACAAATGACTAATTGTTCCCTTTCCCCTCTTTTATCAGCCTTCTCCAGTGGTTTCAGACAGCCCCGACAAAAACCTGTCCACAATGTAGAAAACAGGTACAGTACTTATGTGGCAACTATTATATCGCATTTTCAGGATAATACTTGCATTTTGTGTTTGTAGTAGAACATGTTTACATGCTTTAATGTTAAAAAAAAACACTTTGTTTTCTCATACTGCCCATGGCTGCTGCATCTGTATTCACCCTCTGTGTGTTGCAAATAAATGCTTTTAAACCAAATACTACATAAACAGAAAATGTTTCAGGAGTAATATGACCCAGAATTGGGGAGGATTTAACGACACTGGCGGCCAAGATGACATATTTTACTGCTGTTAACATTGTCGCATGTAGCTACATGCTAACACCGCCACCACCGTGTCTTAAAAAAGATAATCCTCCAGTCCTGCCTACTTGGAGCAGATGACCAATCGTAGCAGGCCGGCTTAGAGTTGCTTAACACTTAGCCAAGAGTAGAAAAAATGGTTCAAAATAGTTGGAAATCTGAACATTTTAGCTCACAGGGGGTTGTCTAAAATACAAATAAAATTTGAAGTTTTGGCCAAGTTTGACATGAAAATCCAACATAACATTGTAGATATGACAGAAAACACGGAAACGCATAATATGTGTCCTTTATAACTTCCAAACACAAGAAAAACATCAACTTAAATACTGTTTGATCTGTGTGTAGGTCAGCACCAGACACATTATCAGCAAGCTGTTCTTTGACATTGGTGGAGAGGAGGAGAGCACAGCGGACCCTGAGTGCTTGCAGGTACCAGACTTGTATCAGAAACAAGATATCAGTGTTGACAAATGCTACAGATAGTCATTCTTGTCATTATCTCATCTGAATTAGATTTTTTTTATATTTGTTTTTCCCTTCCTTAGAATGAGCTTGATCGAATGAAGGCACTTTTAAGCTCTAAAGGTAAGAAACCTAACATTGTTGTGATGCTTGCTTGGTAATAGTTGACTGCACTAGTTCACCGTCCATCTGATCAATATGTAGAGCGAGACTGGCTGGATAAACAGAAGGTGTTGGACAGTTTGAAGGACACTGTGGACAAGCAGAGGAGAGACCTGGACAGTGTACGGAAAGAGATTATGGAAAAGGAGATGCTCTGTTCTGCCCTGAGAGTAAGCTGACTGACTCGATCATTTAAACCCATTTTTGTGTACTGACTCATCAATTATTGTCTCTGCAATGCCCTTTGGTTTATTTGTATAATTGTTTATGACAGAAACAGATGACGTACCTGGAGACGCAACAGAATGAAACTCAAGCTGCCAAGGAGGAAGCCCGGAGACTCAGGACCAAAATGAAAACCTTTGAAAGGTATCTGCAGTCATATAAGTACTGTCATATTTAGTCATTTGAATATACAAGCAAGGAAATAAGTCACTGTTCATTTCTCTCAGCTAGAACAGTCAGATAAGTTTAAACAAAGGAACCATTTAAGGTTACTTCACGACAATGACAATATGCCAATCAGAATTATTGATACTTAGTATGATCATATTATAGCCACAAGCTCTGCAAAGTACTGTGTTTTTTTATTGAAAAAGAAAGTCATGCTGTGCACTAACACTGCTGGTGTGGCCCCAGCCTGGACATGTTGTTGCAGGGCCAGAGAGCAGAGGTGGAGTCCATGATCACAGATATGGGTGTCAGCCAGGCGGCAGTGGAGCAACTCTCAATCTACTGCATCTCGCTCAAAAAGTAAGGAGCCCAAGAGCTGCTGATCATTGTGTCATTTTCACACTAGTTTGTTTAGAGCTTCAGTCCCAATGAATGCAACTTCCCCCTCGTCACTTACTATGCATGTATCGCCTCCCTTACTTTCTTAGAGAGTATGATAATCTTAAAGGAAGCCTGAAGTCTTCGAATGACATGTGTGAGAAGCTGAAGAGAGAAGTGCTCACATCAAACAACAAGGTAACTTTATGTTACTAAGTCACCACACCCCAAGGAATCAATTCTTGAGTGTGGAATCTCTAAATCAAATGTGTTTTTGTGTGTGTAATTTTAGTTACTCAAAGCCACAATGGAGGTAAATCGGACCAAAGAGGACATGAAGTCCCTGCAGAACGATCTGGCCAGTGCTGACAAAGAGATCTCTGTAAGGCAAATCCAACCAAATATGCTATTACTTTCAATATCAGAGAAAGCCATGGTTGTGATTCCTGCATGTATGTCTGTCCACAGAGTCTGAAGAAGAAAGTGGAGTTCCTTCAGAGGACTCTGAGCACCCCGACACGGACAAATGAAGCCCTCAGTCGGCTCGTCTTTGAAAGGTTTGTCACTCAGCCACTGGACTGAAATCTACCCTTGCTTTGATTTGACATAAACCATGTGTGATTTACCGATAAGGTTTCTGTGCCCATCTTTCAGCCCGGCCCCAATGGAGCTGAAGCAGCCTCGTCTCCACCAGCCTGCAGATAGCAAGGACATTGACCTCAACATGACTTATGACGTCACTACGCCAGAGGATGTGGCCAAGAAGCCAATGCAGTTCCAATCCAAGAAGATGCGGCTTGATCCGGCAGCGTAGGTTTAATGTAGCTCATTGTGGGAATGTGGGTGCTAGTCGGTTCTGAGTTTGGTTCTGGTAGCTGCTGCTGTCTGAGCTACTTGTTCATAATATTGTGTTTTAAAATCTGGTACTGAAGAATTAAGTGGAAGTGCATTAATAGTGTTGTGTGAAATGTTTTATTTTTCAGGTTGTCCAAACACAGCGAGAAAAGTTCATCTCTAAGCAAGGTACCTTTCTAAATGTCACTCAATAAGGTCCGTTTTTAAATTTAATTGCACGTCTCAAAATATGTTTTCTTCATACATGAAAATCACTCACCTTTCGGCGAAATTCATCGTTTTGAAACCAAAATAGGTGACCTACGTGCATCGTGTAGATTCAATGAGAAAATGTTTAAGGGGGGGGGGGGGGGGGGGGTGGTAGGTACCAGAGATTCAGTGAAGTACGAAGTTAGTTAGTTTGGTTGGTTCCCCAAGGGAGGACGGTACTTGCAAAGGTAAACGGGTTTGATGTAGATAGGTGAAATCAATTAATTTACGTAGCCTACCTGTCAACTTTGGAGAAATATTATTTATTAATAAAGCCTTGAATTTGGTATACAAAGTCTTGGATTTCGTTGAATTATATTATGATCCAATAAATTGTATTAAATATGACTGATCATTTAAATAAAATGTTTTATTCAATTCAAGTACACTACTTGTACATACTTATATTCCATTTTCCCCTGGAATGGGTACGAAGTTGGCATTGAATTTCATTTGAAGTGGTATTAAAAATGTCTTAAAAAGCCTTGAATTGAAGTATCCTTGGGGTACCCTGTATATTGTTTGTGTTTTTTTTATTTTTTATTAAAAGTGACTTTTTCATTGTAGCCTAGGCTGTACAAACATCACAAAAAAGAATTATAGGACTCGTATAGCAGGCCAATTTTGGAACAATATTATAGTAATCTTATGGAAATAGGCTACTATTAGTATTTTGGGACATCGTATAAAAGTATTACAGTATTTTGGAGACTGTTATAAGACTGTAGGCTACTGTAGAACATTGTGGAGGACCCTCCACAATGTTAAGGTTATTATAGGGATCATAAGTAACCTGGGCTATGACTAATGACTATGTCCTAGGACCAGGTGAAGTGATTGGTAAGCATGTGAACTAAACGACTATACTGATGCCCAACCAGCCAAAATGACATCAAAGACAGCGGTAATGGCAATTTTTTTCCGGGTGCATGTCGCCGTGTTCATGAACCAGAACTTCAACAATAAAATGACAAAAACTTCAAGTTTGGCAGGTCTGCATCAGATTGATGCTTTAAAATATTGAATATTTAAAATTTTCTTACGGGGGAACATGCCCCCGGACCCTCCTAGAGGGGTAATATCCTTCTCACCTTTTTCACCACTGACCCGTTTTCATGCCTGTTTCTTACCTCAGGCTCGAGATGAGGATGGATCCATGGATCCTTTTTTGAGGAACTCCTTCCTCTTCAGAAAAAAGACTTTCGGTAGCATGTTGGACCCTCAGAGGAAGCCCGGAGCTGTACGTACAACACAACCATCTCCTGCACTTCAGGTTGAATGTGTTAATGTGTCATTTGTCCTTTTTCAGGGGTTGGTAAAAGAAAATGTTTCTTGTTTCAGGTGAAAACTGGTTATGATGGTTTAGGAGGACGTACTAAATTCATCCAACCTGTATCCTTTTTCCTATGTGGAATGTACAGTATATATGTCTTTTTTGATTTGACTTGCATTCATTTGATTGGTGATGGCTGTTTACATGTTTGCTGTTCAAACTATTCATCTGTGTCGAGGCTTACCTCTACTGAATTGTTAGCCCAAATAAAATGCATATTTATGATTCAACTCAATTTTAAAGCTGCACTAAATTTATATTTTTATTTAAGATTTTTTAATATTATTATATTATACCTACTGTACACAACCTGACCGGCATAAAAAAAGCAGACTAGCTAGTGAACACAGTGGAGCATTTTGCTGCTAAAGAGCCAGATATTTTTTTTAGAGTTTAAATATTGGACTTTTAAGTACATTTGTCAGATAGTCATAAACAAGACTAATGTTAATGTTGCTAACCCGTTTCCCATAACAACTTTATAAAGTAATATGTCAATGTTGTGTTCTAACCGCTGATCCCATTTGGCAAAAAGAAAAGAATGCAGCTTTAATAAAAAAATGCATTTGGATAGTATTCGTTTTAGACATTTTTAGTTGTCAGAGAAGGGTTGTGGAAAAAGTAATTTAAAAAAAGTCAGCAAATATTCGTATCAGAACCATTAGGGGAAACTCAGGAGCAGCTTGACTCTGGATACGTGAAGAAGGTTTGGAGACGTTGATGACTTACACAGAAGCATTTAATAAAAAAGTATTGGCGATGTAAACACAAATGCTTACCTACTGTAAATCATGAACACTGACTGAAAACAATGTCAGCCTGACTGTGTGTGTGTGTGTGTGTGTGTGTGTGTGTGTGTGTGTGTGTGTGTGTGTGTGTGTGTGTGTGTGTGTGTGTGTGTGTGTGTGTGTGTGTGTGTGTGTGAGAGAGAGAGAGAGAGAGAGAGATCTGGGACCTTGGGAGACACAGGCCAAATCCTTTTGCTATCATACAGTTAATTACAAAGGTTGTGAAGTACTTTCGAATTGAACATTTAGGCTTTAACCTGTGACTTGAATGTGACCTAGGGTACTACTAGTTTCAATTCTGCAAAATTCTACCACAAGAACATGATTAGGACAGGAAAAAGAAGCAGTCAGTATGTAAACTGCATCATTCCTTAACCAAGCACTCCATTCCAGTCTCCTTTATCAGAGATTCGCCCGCTGATGAAAGCTAAAAGGAAAAAGGTAACCAGGCCTCAACCTAAGATTGCAACTTGCCTGACTCTGGACGGCTTCCTCGAGTAAATGTGGAGCTCTTCTTCCCTGGATGTGGAGTCTAAGTTCAGAACGTTGGAGCTGTGTGAAGTAGCATGTTTGTGCTGCTCTGGCACACAGAACCAGCCTGGCAGCGGTTCTGCCACTCAGCACCAAACAGGACTCTGTGAATTAACTTTACTTGGAAGCAGTAACTGACCTCCCACTTAACAACGGATGCTGAGTTTTTTTTTTTGTCGACTCTGACTTGTATGTGGAGACTGTGTCTTGACCAGCCTTTGTTTTGGAGCCTATTGTCATGTGCGTTTCTGTATGTGAGACAAACCGACTTATTTGCGGACCATTCAAATGTCAGTGCTCTGTATTATGTCATTGATAAACACTGATGCATCTGAAAAATAATCAGTTATTTTTCACACTTATTTAAAAGCTGTCTTGTGAATATACATGTTGATATACTTTAGGAATTTTTTTAGCTTTACTGGTCCTGCCAAATGGAAACCAACTCAAATAATAAACAATAATTTTTTTATTAAGGTTTGTGTGGGGTCTACAAACAATTCCCTCTCGACGGTTCTTTTATTCAGAACATTTCACTGAGGTGTGCTCTCCTGCAGAGGGCAGTACAGTGTTTTCTCACATAAGGGGCATGAATCTCAACCCTCATGTACTGTAAGAAAAAAATTTACTGCTCATAGTAAATGCTTAATCCATTTGTATTAAAAAAAAAAAAAGGCTGCGCCAGTACAGTAGGAAATCCTCAAGAAAAACGCTATTTATAACACCTTCGGTAAAACCTGAGTACATTGTGATCAAGTAACAAAAAGTACACTGCAAATCCTATCCTGGCAAATGAGGGACTGCCTCATTAAATGTGTGCAGAAATGAGTACTTGTAGTGATGGAGGACTTTGAATGGCACAAAATCAATCAATTGCAACTGATGACGTGAAGCTTTCTGACAAGGCATGAACAAAATGGTAGCTTGTCATATGTTGCCTTACAGGCTGGCCTTCGAGGAGATTGCTTGATATTTTGACAAACAATATGGGGAAGTGCCAAACATTGTTTTCCACTGTGGAGCGGTAAAAGTACCAGGTAGAACATATCCTGATCATTATCACTTGTATCCTGTTTGCACCCATGTACTTACCGTTTCCACAATGAAAACCAGCTTTTATCGTAACAATTGCATACCTAACTTAATTTAAATAAAATGCTTTGTATTAGTGATTGGACATTGAATGATTCTACTATGGGTGATTATAATAAAGTGGGTCATTATACCTGCCCTGGGGACTTTATCAGAAATAGTAACAGGGCATGGTGGTGTATTCTAAAAGCTTGTTCCAGTGCAATCAGAAGAAAACATCCCGTACAAAACAATATTTCAAATTATTCATGTACACATAAAACACAATTCATGCAGTGCTTTTGGAGCCAGTAAACAACGCTTCATTGCCCCCAAGGGCTACCACATACTGTACATGTACATCTTCCTGTAGGGTGAAGGTCGGCATTTAAACTTAACTTATTGTTTTCCTAAACAGCATTTCCCAGGGAAAGTTAAAACTAACGATACCTCCTCGTCAAGTTGAGGTGTATATGTGGATGTTACAAAAGAAGAAAAATCTTAAGCCAGTCCATTTCAGGATGGCTCAATGTCCTTCCAGTTTTTGTTTAAGTGTACTAAAAAGCTATCCATTTTAAGTGTGAGCATTTCTGTTTCCTGTTGTGTTTTTTCTTCCAGTATCAGAAGATCTGAGTTACCTAAATTAGAGTAAAAAGAAACAACATCCAGGAATGTCCTAGCTGGTCTTTCAATCCATAGTAAAGGGGAAGAAAAAACAATCCAGCTAAAGTCAAAAAAAGTAAGTTAGTTTTAGTGAGTTTTTTTCTCAGTGAGTGCTTGTGACATTAGAAGATGAGGTTACACTTTACTTGAAGGTATCTACATAAGAGTGACATGACACTGTCATGAACGTGTCATAAACGTTTATAAACAAGTCATAAACGTTTATGAAATAACGCTTCCTTTAGGAGTGTCATTCGGTTTTTGTCATGACAAGTTATGGTTAGGGTTAGGGTTCATGTGTCATGACTGTCATGTCACTCTTATGTAAATACCTTCAAGTAAAGTGTTACTGAAGATGAAAACATGGACCCAGTTTTATTTGTTTCACTGTGATCTGTCTGGCACGATCTTGGACTCTCCATTTGACTTCTGGGACAGATGCGTGGACACGGTAGCTGCCTGCACCACGGCTTTGAAGCTGCGCTTTCTCTTCTGGACGTTCTGCTCCGGATGAAAGATGATGACGTAGACCTTGGGGATGTAGAGCATGCCCAGGGATACGGTGGCGCTCAGGCTCATGGACACTGTCAGGGTGGTGGTCTGGATGAACATCTGCAACAGAGCCACGGAAGGTCAGAATGATCCTCTACTAAGGCTGAGCGATTAATCGTTTTCAAATGGAAATCGCGATTTGAAAGAATGAGATTAGCTAGTCGTTAAGACCGCGATTACTCGAATGTGCAATATTTAGTTGAATGTTTGGTTTAACATTTTTTATTCCTCTTTCTATAATTATATTTACTGTTTTTTCAAAGGTAATGCTGGGATAATGTTACATATCACGGATTGTTTACAGAAATTACCTATTTTCAGTGGATTTTTTATTTATTTTATATTACTTTATTTAACATGATCGTAGAAGGTGCAATATGTAGATGCTGCTATTGAACTGAGGCATATAAGAAAATTTTACAGGAAAGTACTGATATTTTTTATTATTATAACTTTAGCTTTTGTGATAAATGGTATGTGTTTGACTGTTTAATGTCCCATGCTTACTAAAAGAAAAAAAAACGTATTTCTGGCAATTCATATCTATGTTCTCATCCTTGCATAAGAATATAGAGCCATTTTGATGTGTTCTCATGTTATAATGCTCCATTAGCGTTTTATCT
Organism: Gymnocephalus cernua; assembly: GCA_023631565.1. Taxonomy (NCBI): domain Eukaryota; kingdom Metazoa; phylum Chordata; class Actinopteri; order Perciformes; family Percidae; genus Gymnocephalus; species Gymnocephalus cernua. The sequence continues at coordinate 35,249,605 of CM042428.1, read as the reverse complement.
GTTACACAGTGAATATTAAGCTTTAGCTAAACTTTTTTTTTTAAACGCCAATCGAATCGTAACCACAAAATCTGGCAGAACGAATCTTGTGTGTGTGTGTGTGTGTGTAATCCCTACACACATACACACACCCACGGTCACAGCTACTAAACAAATTATTGATTCATATCTGCTCATTATCCGTCCGTGTGCATTTAATATTTGAGTATATCATCTTGCACACGTTCAAGAAAATACACTTATATTATCTTATAGGTTGTCACAATGCAGTCTTTACCATTTTCATCTCAAAGCACAGGAGGCACTGTTTTCCCCCTGATAAATGATTTATAACCTGGTATATGTAGTCAGGAAATGAGGCTCTATGTATGGGCTGACCATGTCTACTCCTCGCTGCTCTACCTCTTATTGCAAATCCAACAGTAATAATGAGAAGTGGCTTTTCCTGAGATCGGCCTCCAATAAATTATGAACACATTATTCAAGCAAAATGTACAAGTCATGAATAAATCAAGCTATATGTTTCATAAATAAGCTATATTTGTGCCATAAATAAGTCATACATTGTACTATCCTCAGCAGCAGCAAACATCCTGGTATCTCACAAGCTGATGTCCATACAGTATAGTTTATTTTATCATCTCTGTCGTGCTTTTCATCAGTTCTCTTAGTGACCTCTCCATTTGTAAAAGGACCAGTGGTGATTGTATTCATGTGCTTGTCCCGAGGCGAGCAGAGAGACTGGCTCAGGAACAGTTAACGGATGTTCCATATGTAAATACAGACATCAAGCAGGTAAATCATCTCCTACACATGGTTTGTCTTACACGGGATGGGAAGATAACAGACACTATTTCCACAAGCCAGACAAAAGTTATTGTCTATATTTAGCTATTTTTAGTAAGTAGCTATTTTTTTTAGCTATATTAGTGGTGATTAATTGAATCAGATGGCTGAATTGGTCTACGAGGGGTCCCTACCGTCCCTCAGCTCATCTGACCTCCTTTCTTTCCCTCCCGTCCTTTTATCTAATTCACTTCATTTCCATAACGGAGGAGGTGAAAAGATTTTGAAAGCACCTCAGGCTTTAATTTTTTCAGCCTGAGTGATTCATAATACCGCTCTCTATTAGTCAAAGCGTATCTCTGTTTTTCCAAAAGCCTCATACTTTGTGACGGCAGAAATAGCCCACAAGCTAAATTAAACTCTCAGTACAGTGGAGGAAGGATGTCCTGTGAGTACAGCAGGAAGCAAATAGGATATGACAGGCAACAAACTCAGATTTCACTTTGAACATCTGTGGGATTAATTTACTCTCTTACTATCAGTGTGTGTTATTGTGTATTGCATACAAATAATATTTTTGGATTTGCCTGAAAATAGGATCCACAGAAAAGAGCCTCAGAGAAAATTGAATTTCCACAAGAGGGATTAATAAAGTACTTTTTTTTCTTAAGTGACTGTGACAAAATGAATGTACTGATATTCATTTGACCATTAATTATATAACAAAATGAGGGACTAAACTTTACAAAAGAATCCATTAACTGATCAATTAATAGATTATACCATAAAGAAAATAATGATGTCATTATAATTGCACAAATGGCAGAATGAATGAGAATTAATTTCTACTATCTTTAAAGTTGTTTATGCGGACACATGGTAACATTCAGGTGATGAGAGCTATTGTTTTATTCAACAGCAGAAAAGCATGTAAGTGTTGGCACAGCGAGGCCTCAGAGTGCCCTGCTATGTGCGATAAAACACCAACTGGTGAGTCCAAATGAAAACTGAGAAAAGATTCCTTTCTTTTTTTCAACATTGCTGCAAAATATTTCCTGTTTGCAGCCCCTTTAAAATGTGAATATTTGCAGCTCTTCTTGATCTTATATGATAGTAGATAGAATATCTTTGTATTTTTAACTGCTGGTAGGATAAAAAGAGTCATTTGAAAACACCATATTACCCTTGAGAAATTGCAATTGGCTTTTTTCACTATCTTCTGACATTTTAAAAATACATCGATAAATTGGATAAATAATCTGCAAATGTATTGATGATGAATTTATTTGGGTAGCATTGTATTTTTTAAGTAAAGGTAGCAATATCACTATAAAAAATACAACATTACAATAAACATCATGATTCATTCATGATTTTACTGCAAAATATGTACAAAATATACTTAAAGTATTCAACATAAAAGTATTTATTAGTGAGAGTGTTATTAACACATGGTATAGTATATGTTATATTATGGGATAGTTAGTACTGATACAATAATGTGTAAGCAGCATTTAATGGTTTAATTGGCTGAGGTGGAGCTAACTACTTTATATACTGTTGGGTAGTTCAGTCTGTAAATACATCATATTTTAGAAGTTGATAATGTTTTGTATTTCATCTAAGTAACTAGTAATTTCCTTGTGAAATGTAGTGGAGTAGAAGTATAAAGCAGTATAAAAACTAAAGTACTCAAGTAAAGTAGGCTACAAGCGGTTGGTAATGCCTATAAAAATGTTAGATTTCCCACCTTCTCCGTAGACTGCGCTGTGCCAAAGAAGATCGGTACAAAGGCCAGCCAGATGATGCAGGTCGTGTACATGGTGAAGCCGATGGGTTTGGCCTCGTTGAAGGTCTCAGGAACTCCTCTGCTCTTGATAGCGTACACAGTGCAGGTGATCATCAGTACGATACTGTAGCTCAGACACAAGATGAGGGACAGGTCGGACATGTCACACTTAAGGACTCCGCGGGCAAACTCTGGGTTTGGGGGCTTCTGCTCCTCGTAGTCGATGATGGTGTGAGGGGGCATCACACCAAACCAGATGAACACTCCGAGTAACTGCAGAGAAAGGAGCGTTAGTCAAGACTGCTACAAAGAATCTAGGTGACGTGTCGGTGTAAGGAGCATCAACATGCATACCTGCACTGAGATGAATATAAAGGTGATAATAAGCTGAGAGGTGGGACTGATGAATTTCGGGGGCGTGACTGACTTCTTCCCCTGCTCGAAGATGCGGTAGATGCGGTTGGTCTTGGTGAGCATGGCAGAGTAGCTGATGCTCATGCCGAGCCCCAGCAGCAGCCTGCGGAAGGCGCACACGGCCACACTGGGCTCGGCTATCATGAGGAAGGTGATGAGGTATATGAGGAAGATGCCAGTCAGCAACACATAACTGAGCTCTCTGCCAGAGGCCCGAACAATGGGCGTGTCGTTGAAGCGGATGAAGGTGACAATGACTCCGGTGGTGGCCAGGATGCCCAGGATGGCCAGGAAGACGGGGATGATGGCCCAGGGAGAGCTCCACTCCAGCTTAACAATGGGCGTGATCCGGCAGCCTGTGCGGTTCTTTAAGGGCCTCATGTCGAAGGGGCACATGTCGCAGGAGAACTCATCCAGCAGGTACTGGTAGCCATCGCAGAGCTCGCAGTGCCAGCAGCAGGGAACACCCTTCACCATCTTTTTCCTCTCTCCAGACTCACAGGGGAAACTGCATACCGACTCAGGGATATTACGCTCACCACCTGACCACTGCATCTCCTCCGGCTAGGGTGGATGTACAAACAAACAAACATCTCACTACTTGAAATATGCTGCTGCCTTTAAACTAAACAGACACTGTCGGGTTAAGCCCAATTTAACCCAATTTTAGCCATGTGGTCTCCGACTAATTTTAGAATTGGGCACATCGGTTGTCATTTCATGTGCAGTTTGAGTAGGGTCAAGAGTCACAATGCCTGATATATTGGTATAATGATCAGGCTTCCGGATGATGATGAATTGGATATCTGATCAGAAATTGGCAAATGTCAAAAGATCCGTTATCAACCGTTGCGTCCTTGTTTTAAAATGTCTGGTGTAGTGTTGTACATGTTGTGGCAGAAAATGTGATCTGAGACTGCTGTGATATAGCCTAGAACTGAACTGCATCTACATATTCTTTTAATTGTTCTTACTCTTTTAGTCATTGAATTCCAAATTTCAAACAATACTACATCTTGTTTGAAATTTGGAATTGTCAATGGATTTAACCAACCACGGGTTCCAAAGGAACCACAATCAATGAAAAGAAGGGAAATTACATGTTGATGAATTCTTTATATAGTTTATATGTTTTTGTTTTCCCTTATTTCCCATATTTGTGCTAAGCTAACTGGCAGCTGGCTCTAACTACATGATTAGCGTAGACATTAGAGTGGTATCAATCTTCTCAAAATGTCGAACTTTTAGTAGAAGTTGAAGTAGTAGGCCTACCTCAAATGGAACAAAACCAAATACTGTATTTACATTGAGACGAAGGTGGTTGGTCCACTGGCCGATAACCTTGTAGCCGGGGTTGCTGACATTAGACAGTTGGTACTGGAAAATGTCGTAACGACCAGGAGCATCTCCATTCTCATTGAACATCACTCCAGTTCCTGCGCTGCCTGTTTTAATGGAGACAGTTTTAATAACCTGTGTGCTATAAAAAAAAGAAGTGAGTCAAAGGGGAGGAGGAATTCAAGCTCTCTAAGCTGGAAAAATGTAACCCCATCTTTGGTGGCGGAGAAAACACCCACATGCTTTTGAATACAGCTTCTGTTGGTTTTCTTCAGTCTTGTGCAATCATCTGAAAGCTGAGTGCAGGATGCTCTTTAGTAAAGGCTCTCCTCCACGCGTACAGACTTTCAGTGCACTCTGCTCTGTTGCCCTAACGTGATTGAATGTTCCTCTCAGGTCCCTGCAGGCGCTCCATCAGAAAATCTTTCATACAAGCCAAGGTCATCCAGCAAGATGAGAGCAGTAAATAGGATGCTTTAATAGAACACTTTTTTTTTGTTTATTTTCCAAACTGTGACTTTTTTATGAAAGACGTGGATGAAAAGCGAGAGCGTTGTGTAAAGGGAAGAGCGAGGAGGCTGCCCTAGGGAAGTAGGGACGTGCTTTAAAGAAATGTGCTGTGTTCTGTAGCTAGATACATTAGCAGAAACATCTCAAGGCTTCCGACTTCAGGTTGACCCCCCTTCTACTGTTTTCTTTTTAAATGCGTTTCTTTTAAAACCTCTGCAGTATCAGGGAGCAGCAGTGGAAAAGCAAACATTTTGCCAGCATAAATCTCAAATGTCACTTAGGGTTTCTCGTCCAGTTTGATGAAGGAAATTAAACTTTCTTGAATCCAAATCATCACACATTGCATGAGAAAGGAGAAAAAACAGATTGAAAGTCAAAAGCTCACCATTGAAGTTGACAGAGTGAATGTATTGGAGCAGCATCTGTCCTTCCACAGGGTCCATCTTCTCGCAGACACCCATGGAGCCAGGACACAGGTCCATGTGCATGCTGTGTAAGGCGTGGGCCATGGCGTACACAGCATCAATCACAAACTGCACTTTGCCCTCCTGTTCGTACTGAGAGTGTTGACTGATTCTTTCCTCACCTGACAGATGACAAAAGCGTTAAAAAATGAAGTCAAAACTGCTCACAAACACAGAACTAAGATCAATTTAAAATGTAATTTTCAAGGATTTCCCCTGTACATTAAACTGTAGCATTCTTACCTGTACATTTTCTTCTACCAAGTTCATACTTTATGCCAGGGCGTGTAAGTTTGCACTTGAAGTCGTCCTCCCAGAATTCTGCAAACCAGATGTTTCTTCTGTTGTTTTCTAGAGATCTTGAAGTGAAGTACTGGTCGAACCCTGAATCATTCACAAACCAGACCCCATTTAATGTTTCATGAAAATGTCATGCATGCTTTGAAACCACTGCACTCTAATTGTTATCAGTATACCAATAATCCTATTGTGCTGAAATCAGCAAATAAATACAATAAATACCATGAGTCAATGGTTGTGACTCATTTTATTTAATGATATTGTGAAAATATCACTAGTAGATTATCAAAACATCAATAATTTCCTTTATTTGTTGCATTAGTATTAGACTAATCTATTAGTGCCAAATGCTGCAGGCTATTGTAGATATTCCTATTTCATCATTTGTTTAGAGTTAGATAAATTTGCTCTACCATCAATAGAGGCTCTTTTGGGCAGGATGGTGACAGCGCCCTCAGCCACATCCTCCTGGTCTTGAATGGGGGAGTTTTTGGCTCCCCAACTGTCGGAGCCAACAAACAGAAAGTGGCCTGTCAGGTTGGCCTTTTTGGCACTCTGCAACACCCGTCTGAAAGAGAACAGATCGTACTTCATCACACACACTTTCCACTTTAATTCTCTGCTGTGGACCAAGTGTGATTATCAAACCAAATTCTTGACAATTAAATATAAAACACTTATCATCTGGCTGATTTCCGTTCTCTAATATGACGGGCAGTAGGGCTGTGCAATTACCGGTAATTGAAATTGTAATCATGATTACGATTTTGGCTCCTAATGATCACAAAAACAGAGTAATCGGGAAAAACTATTATTTTGTACATTACGTTTTGTACACTCTTATGGTGTTCTGAATGAAGAAAAAAATTAAAGGTGCCCTGCCACACGTATTTCATTACTTTGTGGTAATGTCTGAAGTTCTTCATGGACTCTTTCTATTCTAGCGTGGTATAGAAAGCCTGCAGGTAGACTCAGCTCGATTTGTGCCAGTTCTCATTAATATTCAATGAGCTAAGCTGCTTGACTCTGATTGGCTAACAGCTAGCCAACGAGAGCCTGGTAATCAGCATCCTTCGCTGCTTATTTCGTTTCACTGACAGAGGAGGTAGCAGTTCACTTTCACATTCACGACATCAAACGACAACACAAACACATATGGCCCTAACATATTTAAAAAAATGCAATTAAAAACGGTTTTGTGTGGCAGGGCTCCTTAATGGAAATTTCAGTTTTAGGTATTTTCACTGTTGATTTGTTTAACTGTGTCAATGTTTTTCAAGTTCAATAATTGCAACACATTTCCAAAAGATAATGAGTAACTTTGTTAAAAAATCGTGATTATGATTTTTTTCCATAATCGAGCAGGCCTAACTGCAGCAGAGCTTGACTCACTTGATGTCATCCTCATTTGCAAAGATGATGACCCCACGAGCATTAGAGGTCTCCATCAGCCTCTTGATGATCTTCTCAAACTCCCCTGGTCTGGGCTCTCTGGGAATCTTTATGGACTGTGCAATACACAGCCCACCTGTGTCAGAGATATTGGAAAAGCATTGGCTTTGCTATACATTCCAGTTTTCTCCCCTCACTGCACAGTTAAATAAGTATATAATACTTAAAATGAATCTAGGCTACCATAACATGACAATATAGAATGACATCACTTAGATATTCATGTTTCCCTTCTCATCAACCTAATTAGCAAATATTAGCATGCTAATATGCTAAACTAAGATAGTTGACATGGTAAACTTTATATCTGCTTAGCATCAGCCTTGTCATTGTGAGCATCTTGGCCTGCTGAGGTTAGCATTTAGCTCTAAGCACCACTTTGCCTCAATACAGCCTCTCAGAGCTAACATGGCTGTAGACTATTAGTTTCTAGATGAAAAGCTTCAGACCTAAGCTTAATGTTTCTGTAAACCAGGTATAGTAAATTATTACATTGAGTAATACCAATAAATACTACAATAGTCTACAGCCACACTAGCAGCTTTGAGACTTGGTAACGTCAGCATGAAGACTTAGTAATGTAAGCATGCTATGCTAACAATGACAAAGTTAACATGCTGATGTTTAGCAGGTAGGCTATCATGTTAACCATATCCACCGACTTAGTTTAGCCTGTTGGCTTGCTAACATTTAGAGCTATTTAGCACCGTCTGGATCAACGGAAGTGCATTTCCAAGATATAAGCCTTGTCTGTTTCGTTCTCAAAATCCCTTCGCTATGGGAAACAATAATTAGCACTAAACACAAATTATAGATGGAGCTGATGGGAATGTCAGTTTCGCAGGAATTTGGTCATAAACCAAAATAATGGAAATTTAATTTTGACCTTGTGATGGTGTCAGATGAAAAGTAAGGAGTTGACCAAAGTTATTAGCTACAATTCATTCTGAGGGTACCAAATTTCATGGCCGTTCATCGAATAATAATGATGATGACGATGATAATAATAATAATAATAATAATAATAATAATAATAGAGGCGTACTCAAAACCTCAAATTAAACTTCATAGTGGCACTAGGGGAAAGGTCAGGGGATTAGGATCCTCTGGAGGCCACAACCACGGTTGCTGTCAACTGTCCAGCATTGTCAATTATTGATATGCAGTGTAACTGAATACTGAAACCTGAACCCTAGTAATATCATTGAGCTTTTAAACCCATAGTGACTTCTGTTTGTCCTGTTAGTTCTTGTGTATTAAAGGATTTGTGTTTCCTATTTTAGTCTTTTAATGATTGAGAATAACATGTCTTGTTAAATGAGTAATTGTCCCAGCAAGGAATTCACATTCATACAGCCAAACACAAAACCTGCTTCTCTGGATATCTGGAGGAAGGCGTCCACACCGCTCTCTCCATAGTTGCCCTCGGAAGCCAGCGTGGAGACGTAGTTCCAGCCCATGGCTTTGACTATGTCCACCATGGCCTGGGCCTGGTAGGAGTCAGGAGGCACCACACGGGAGAAGAACTCGTAGCGGCTCTTGTCACTCAGCTCCGGGGCAGTGGAGGCATAGCTGATCTGGGGAATCTGAGACACAAGGATGGGTTAGTGATGACGAAAGAGTGAAGTCAAGGGGAAAACATGAGCAGCACAATTAGGCCAATATTGTATACCAAAAATAAAAAAGGACTATAAGAGGCAGTGAACCATATCAGAGGATGATGCACCACTTACTCACAGACACAACCTTAAAACTAAATGGACGCCTTCCACGTTAATACTAACAAGTTGTAGTAGATTAAAATCCCCAAATTGGACTATCATAGAGAGTGATCATCTCTTGAACAGCCTGTGTTCTCAGTAATTCTCAGAACTGAGGCAACTTCACAGTGCGATCTGCCCAGAGCTGGTCTGTGATAAGGATATGGACAAGGTGAAATACAGATGGTAGGAACCACAGCTGTAAAAGCATTTGTTTGGGAGGAAAAAAGGATGAGAAGATTAATTTACTGGTGTGCTACTTCTTTAATGACACAGTTTATGTTGACAGCCTCAACCCTGACCCTGCTAATGCTGGTCTCCCAGCGTGGCTTAACGCTGGGTTCTTTGGAGCGGACGAGCAGAGAAAGGTAGACACAAGGGGGTAGTGAAGGGAGAAGGAGAGACGAGAGAGATAACCATTTCACAGATTATCTGGAAGGATTATAGGGGTTTTAGTCAAATTATGTTAAGCACAGAGGGAGAGACAGAGATCAAGAGTCTAGAAAAAGGTTAGCATTTCTCAGCTGTAAGCCATACAATATATTTAATTCTGATGGCCACATGCAGCTTCAATTTGCTGCTGTGTTTTAACCCCGTCAAGCTCAAATTTACTGGTCGGCCTCCATTTTACTGACTACATCCTCAACCAGGTGTGAACTTTCTCCAAAAAAACATTATTCTGTCATTGTGTTTAACAAGTTCTTTAAGTGACATGTGACATCAGTGTCCAAACAAGACTTTCAGCAAGGAGGTTCAATTGTTTGTATTTGTAATTAACAATACAAAACATAATCCTCTCCAAAATAATCCCATAGAAGCATCTGCACCAATTCACTTTCTTAAATCAATGAGCCATATCAGTAACATACGTATTCACTCCTCATTATCAATACATGATTGAAACTGTCCAAGATATTCCAGAACCAAGCCAAGAAGATATGATTGTGGTTTAGCCCTGACTTAAGTCTCTGGTTAAACTTCACTAACTAGAAACAGAAGTGTTTGCAGGCACAGGATAAAGATGTTATGACAAGCATGACTGTTTTGTGATCGTCAAGAGTATTTTTTTTAATTGTTTAGTCTATGAAATGGAGTCTATGGAAAAAATTGCCATTGCTATTACCAAAGTTTTCGGTTGCTCTATTTGTGAAACCATTGGTTCAAAACCCAAAGATATTCAATTTACAGCAGAAAATCCTCAAATGTAATTGATCAACTAAACATTTCAGCCTTAACTGGTAATTTCTTAAAGGTTTTGTAAGAAAATGCCTCATGAATATACTGTTGGACCTACTGTATATTGTGTTATTTAACAAGCTGAATTTTTGAGTAAAATTCAAATATAATATAATATTATATGATAAACAACATAAATTTTACGTTATATTACAACCCCAAATCAGAAAAAGTAGGGACAGTATGGAAAACACAAATAAAAAAAGAAAGTAGTGATTTCTAAATATACTTTGACTTGTATTTCATTGCAGACAATACAACAGCACATCATTTAATGTGTTGCCCATGATTTCTTTTCTTATTTTCAAAAAACAAAATTCCTATTTTGGTTCTTGCAACACATTTCAAAAAAAAGTTGGAACAGTAAAGCATTTATCACTTTGTAATGTTGCCATTCCTTTTCACAACACTTAAAAGACGTTTAGGGACTGAAGACACCAAATCATGAAGTGTTTCAGGTGTAATTTTGTCCCATTCTTGCTGCAAACAAGTCTTAAGGTGTCAAGTCTTCAAAATGCGCCACACATTCTCTATTGGAGACAGGTCGGGACTGCAGGCAGGTCAGTCAAGTACCCGTATCCTCTTCCTCCGCAGCCAGGACTTTGTAATGTGTGCAGAATGTGGTTTTGCATTATCTTGTTGAAATATGCATGGACGTCCCTGGAAAAGATGTCTTCTTAAAGGCACCATATTGTGCTCCAAAATCTCTATGTACTTTTCAGCATTAATGGTGCCATCACAGAAGTGCAAGTTACCTTTGCCAAGGGCACTGACACAACCCCATACCATGACAGACCCTGGCTTTTGGACTTGTTGCTGGTAACAGTCTGGATGATCCTTTTCTTCTTTGGTCCGGAGCACACGGCGTCCATTTCTCCGAAAAAATACCTGAAATACTGATTCATCTGACCACAGTACACGTTTCCACTGTGTGATGGTCCATCCCAGATGCCTTCGAGCCCAGAGAAGTCGACGGCACTACTGGACACTGTTAACATAGGGCTTCCTTTTGGCACAGTACAGTTTTAGCTGGCATTTGTGGATGTAACTACATATTGTGGTACTTGACAAAGGTTTGCCAAAGTAGTCCTGAGCCCATGTGATGATATCGCTTATAGATGAATGACGATTATTGATGCAGTGCCGCCTGAGGGATCGGAGATCACGGTTGTTCAGCTTAGGCTTGCGCCCTTGTCCTTTACGCACTGAAATTCCTCCTCATTCCTTGAATCTTTTAATTATGTTATGCACTGTTGAAGGTGAAATAAGCAAATGTCTTCCTATCTTTCTTTGAGAAACATTGTTTTTAAACATTTCAATAATTTTCTCACGTATTTGTTGGCAAACTGGCGATCCTCAGCCCATCTTTGCTCCTAAAGGACTAGACCTTTCTTGGATGCTGCTTTTGTACCAAATCATAATTACAATCACCTGTTGACATCACCTGTTTCAAATCACATCATTATTTAACCAATTTACCTGATTACTAGCCCTAAATTGCTCCTGTCCCAACCTTTTTTGGAATGTGTTGCAGGTCTGAATGACAGGAAAGGATGTATATTTACAAATGAAATTAAGTTGACCAGACAAAACATGAAATATTTTGTGTTCACATTGTCTGCAATGAAATACAAGTCAAAGTACATTTAGAAATCACTACTTTCTTTTTTTATTTGTGTTTTTCATACTGTCCCAACATTTGGGGTTGTATATAAAGTTCCCTACAATACAGTTTTCACATATTGCAAAAAAGAAATAGGCAACATGAAACAACATGTGTGGTAGCTTCTGCTATGGCTAAGAGCAGATGTCAATGTATAGTGAACATCAGTCTAGAAGTATCAGTGGCGCAGAGAGCAGCACATATGGACAGTAGGAGGAAACATACCATCATCCAGGCTACAAGTTGCTGTTATCCTAGAACCAATGTCATCCCCCTGCCCTGATGCTCTATTTTCAGCCCAGGGTCGTGAGCTGCAGCTGAGAGGGGCTTAGTGGAGGGTGGGATCTATAATTCTGTAGTTAACATCTGCCCTGTATGCTGGCTACCATTTCTTGGCTCTCAAATCAACAATCCTCCTTACTATAAAGAATGCCGTACCAGTGGCGGGGTTAGCTTAGTTGGTAGAGCAGGCACACATATATAGAGATTTACTCCTCGATGCAGCGGCCGTGGTTTCGACTCTGACCTGTGGCCCTTTGCTGCATGTCATTCACCCTCTCTTTCCCCTTTCGTGTCTTCATCTGTCCTGAGGAAATAAAGGCCTAAAATGCCCACAAAAAAAAAACTTTTAAAAAAAGAATGCCGTACCAAGTAAAAAAAAGTCTGCTTTAATTTTTTTTTTTTTTTTTAGGAAAAACAAATTTGGCCAATTTGACCTAGACTAGTGTTGATTTTTAGAGATTTCTAGATTCCTGGCAGACAAGGTCAGTAAGTCAATGGGAACATGACATAATGTGGGATTTACACAGACTCAATGTCCTATCACTAGAAGCAGTGTAATCACTTGTCAAAGGTCAATTATCTGTAAAAGAAGGAAAAAAACCACAATGACCACATAACACAGATTAGGCCACCCATGATAATGGATTCAAAATCCTATGAAGCAGAGACTCAGTCAAATTATTCATTCCATTAATTTCAAATGACTTATTTAAAAAGCATATCAGGTGAAAAAAATATGTGCTGAATGTGTCTTTACAGCAACAATAAGGCCATATGTATAATATTATCAATCAAAATATCCAATGAGATGATTTTAATAAATGTGAGGGGTACTCTCAATTAGGTTTGTAAAATCCATAAGCGAAATGCAATTAAACCTCAGTCACCATGTTCATGCTGCGGAATGAAGACTAAATTTAACTAGAAAATGCATTTCCTGCAGAAAATGCGTGAATGCTGAATAGCTAAATTGCTTAAGATAAACTGGATTAATATCTTAAATCTGTGAGAAGATTAAGTAGTGAGAATAGTTGGAAAAGTGGGAATTGTTTTAATTTGTATGAATTGCATTGACAAGTTGAATAACACCACTGATGTAAAAAAAGTGGAATAATTAAAGGTTTTTTGTAAAGTTAATTACATGTCATTTAGCTGACGCTTTTATCCAAAGGGACTTACAATTGCTATATATATCAGAGGTTACACGCCTCTGGAGATACTAGGGGTTAAGTGTCTTGCTCAGGGACACATTGGTTGATGGATCATGGTGGTAACCGAACCCAGGTCTCCCACACCAAAGGGATGTGTTCTAACCACTGCACCATCTCCACCCCTAGTAATGCTAAAGCTAAACTAGATTGATGGTTAAAATGTGTAAGAAGAAGGTGACGTAAGGAATGTGGAAAAGTGATAATTGTTTAAATTAATATATCTTTCATACACTTCACCCAGTGTAAGTCATGCAATACACACCCATTATAAACTTCCTGTAAAGGAACATTAAACTTAAACTTAGTTTTCACAAAAACTGTTAAAGATATCAAACTGCTGTGATATAACCTAATAGCTGATTTTGTTGTAAATGGTTCAAAGTTTCAGTGGTGTCTGTAGGTGAAAGTATGAAGTAGGAGATCGATTTTGAAGTAGAAGAGGATTTGAAGCCTGCTCTCATTGACTTTAATTGTTTAAAAAAAATGTAATAGCTAAATATTTTAAAAAGTATAAATAGCAGAACAAATGTTGAAGAAGTCCCATCATGTGCTTAAAGAGCTGAACATTTTGATATTTGAATGTTTTTTGCAGAAGTTAGAGGTGACCACAGAAAGTTGAAGAATGGGAAGCCAATACTGTGAATCGTGTGAATGCTGCTGAATCAGCAGATAAAATGATTAAATGAATAAGACTGTCGTGTGCTCGCGTACATTTTAACTAGATCAGCATTTAACAGTATGAGCATGAACAAGTAAGTTCATTAAAATAGAATCATTAGCTAGTTTGAACCATACATCTATATCAGTATGTCTGTGTTTGTATGTTTAGACACATGATAAGTACTCTTTCTGAGCACAGCTGGTCACTGATATCACTAAAAGATGTTCAAAACTAAACATCCAAAATATAAGTGATGTATTCCAGATAGTTGCACACTTTTTGGCACAGTATCTCTATAGTTTGAAGGTCATTGACTAACTGTTTTGGCTTGTGATGCCTTAAATTGATGCAATGCCACTTGTGACCCCTAATCACTTATTCAAGTATCCAAAATATATATATACATTTTTTTTATTATTATTTTTATATTTGTGAACATACAGAACAGACAAACAATTGAAGAAGAACAAAAACCCTCTCCCACCCCCACCCTCTGCGGTCTTGAGGAAAACAAAAATGAACAAATAAACACAAACAAAAACAGAAATCACACCTTGCCTAGACACTCTCCTCTAATTCTTGTGATGCTGAGGTCATTAGGACTGATACTTGTGCTGCTGCGTTTTTCCATAGATCTATAGTCGATGATTTGGCTTTGTTATATATAAATTTTTTTAAGATTTATGGCAGATGTATGGTATTCCTGCCAGACACAGAATAGAGAGACAGGAAACACAGGGCTGTAATCAAACTGGTAATGGTAAAAACCATGCAATCAACAGGATGCCCCAAGTATCTAGCAATTCAAATATAAAAATAACAGAAAAGATAAGGTTTTCTTTTTCTAAAGCATAACTTTTAATTAATAACCTTAATTATCTTTTGGCCCCTCAGATTTATCTGGGGCCAATTGGGGGATCCTAACCCCCAGGTTGGGAGCCACTGCTTTAACTCACATGCTTCTATTTTTCCTTTGTGAATAGATTAAAAACCCAGTAAGGGATAATGACTTTCACCTGGATTCACCACATCAGCTTACTTACTGAAAGAGGAACTGTCCCAAATATTTAGCCCTTTCAGTGTTTAATGAAGGGAGATGGCGAAAACTCACCGAAAACAATCTGAGCACATTGGCCACCATGATGGACACCGAGCTGCCAGACGCCCCAATCACCCCGACCACCCTCTCTGGTTTGGGGATGATGGGAGGCTCTCCATTTGAGCAGCGCACATCTGAGGTGTCCTTCTGGATGAGGGCCTGGACAAAGGTGAGCGACTGCTCTAGGGCGTAGGTGTCTCTGGAGCAGGTGTCCAAGATCCGGGCCCCCAGAGTGATGTTAGGCAGAAGGTCCGGGTCACTGTTAATCTGGTCCAAGGCATAAAGCATGGCCTCCAATCGATGGATCCCCTTTTCTCTCTTGATCTCCCCGCAGGGCACACCAGCAGGCCCCCGAGAGTGCACCGGGAACAGCCCGCCCAAGGTGATGTCGCCCTCAATTTTGATGGACTGGGGCTGGGTGCCCTGCTGGGCCCAAGAGCCTGGGCTGATACCCACCAGGAGCACCCACATCAGCTGAAGCCATGTTTGGTATGTGAAAGGTGAACTGAGCCAGCAGCACCGATGGGATGAGTGGACCTCTGATGTCATTATGATGACCAGCAGAGGTACTGACAGGACCAGGCCACTCCCTCTACCTTTGACACCTGAGGGCAGTCAGAGAGGTCTGATTAGCATCCCATCATAATGACCAATATGAAGATAACGGCTGCAAACTGTCAAATTACTATTGCTGTTCACCTACCTGGTTCTTTGTGTTTATATTGGTCTGTCACATCAGTGAAGCTATGTGACTGTGTGAAATATTTAAATACAACGTGCATTTTTAATGGTTACAACCTAAAATGAAACATTTCTGATGCACATTGTCTTGTAATTGTGTATGACAGGTTTGGTATCGTAGGAGACTTAAGATCTTGAATACAATTTGAAAGTGTTTATAGTTTTGTGTTTTTTGAACATTGCATGTTAATGCTAAAATGATCCATATCAGGTAACAACATGTATAAATGCAGAGAACCCACTAGCAGATTGGTAAAAAAATATATATATATATGTTTATGCTGCAATCTGTTTTGGCGCATTAGATCCAAACTAAGAAAACATATATAAAAAGCTATATATGTATACACCATTTAAAAAAACCTGCAGCTGAGGAAAAGATTTTACACAGCATGCAGGATAACATGGAGTAAATAGTGGATGCTTTTATCACAGAGAGCTGAGAGCTGATGATGGAAAGCACTATAAATTTTGCAAGAGAAAACATCAACTGAACTGTTGCAGAATTTCATGCTCCAAAAGTTGGAGCAGGTTAATTTGATCTGCATGAAGATCATTGACTAAACCCACAGTGAACTGAGCTAAACATCCACCAGACTGTAAAAGGAAATCATTAAGTATATATATTAAATGTTTCCAGGCAGAATTTGGACACTATAAAATATTTATTATGGGTTAATTTAGTTAAAAATTTAGTATTAAATCCAAAGTTCTAATATAAATTAAATCAAACAATCAGACACATTTTTTCTTTTGAAAATACCATGAAGGTAACCTGCAAGTAGAGACATTTCTTCATGTAAAGGAACTGCTTACCCGCCCATTCTTCATTGACCAGTCTTGATTTTATCCATCACATGTGCTATTCCAAACAGGCCTTCATCCATGGTCCGAAATGTGATTATTTACCTAGAGGCAAGGCTTTGCTCTCCTCACCAAAAGTAAATCCTCTATCATTTCAGACAGCCGCTCTGCACTCTCAAAAATAACCACAACACTAAAAACAATGGTCTAAAAAAGAAGCAGTTGTGATTTATAAAGACTATATGAACACACTGACTTTTGAGGCGTCAGGGTTTAGTATCATTACAGAATCAGAGAAAAGTGAAGAAAAAGCACAACATTACAGCAGTGAGATTCTACAAATCACTGCCAAATCCCTTAAAAGCTCTCTCTCTCTCTCTCGCTCTCTCTCTCTCTCGTTCTTTTTCCTCTGTGTGCATCTCTGTCCAGGCACTCCTCTCTCTCTCTCTCTGTTGAACTCTCCTTGCTCGTTCTCTCAGTGCACTAATGGCCACAGATTGGGATTATCATACATGCGTCTATGAAGAAAGCACTAGGTGGACTAGCCCACTTCTTTCTTTTTTCATACAGCTGAACCAAATGCAGACCCCCCCCCCCTCCCCCCCCCAGCATGATGGAACTCACTTTGAGAGATTAGATGAGCAGCGATTTGATTCATACTCTCGCGCGCGCGCGCGCACACACACACACACACACACACACACACACACACAAGCATGCCACACACACTCTCTCTTCACACACCTGTCAACACTGGCACAATGGTGGAGAATATCAGAGCAGAGAATAGGTTTCTGCACCACAGAATGCAGCTAGATTAGATTTATTATTGATTTTAGTTGATGCTCTGGGAAAAGCAGCCCTCGGATCAGTTTGCAGCTCTACATCTGTCAATTAGATGCTTGGACATAGTATCACCACTGCCGCCTACTGTGCCAATATAGACACTTCTATCATGTGGCGTTACAAAAGAAATAAGGCACACAACACAAATTCCTTCACAGGTTACTTTTAATTTCAAGTTAATATAGATGACATATTAAAAAACTTCTGATTTTAGGTCAGTTCAATTAACCCAAGACAACAGAGATCTGAGGTTTACTACCTGTGTAAAACATCAACTTTTTTGTTAAAAACTACCCTAAGAAGACAGACTTCTCCAAGCCATCCTCCACTTTGGTGTACTCCAGGTGAGATTTGAAGTACTGGCTCTTGTATCGTGAGCTGCTCCGGACAAATTCCAGGTAGTCAGGAGCTCCGGGGCAGATGACGTTGTCTGCTAGCAGGACGCTGCCTTTCCTGAGGAGGCTACACTCCTGACGAAAAAGCAAAGAACATCATGCATCATGGCAGAAACATCAAGAGTTGAATTGAAAATGACCATAGCAAACTTGCCTCCATCAATTTTGTGTCAGGAAGGTAACTATTCTTCCAGTGATCCAGGAAAACCAAATCAAATGTTTTCACTCCAAACTGCTCCTTCATTTTGGGGATCCAGTCACCAGATGCTCCTTCAACTAATTGGACCTAGAAAGAAGAAACACTGTCTTCTGACCTGCACACACCATGCAAATGATTGTTCTTCAGTTTGTGTGGAGACACCTGGCTTTACCTTGTCCTCTAATCCTGCCCAAGCGATGACTTGACGAGCAATTGCAGCAAAGTCTGGGTTAAATTCAAGAGTTATGAGCTTGGCGTGGGGTGGAAGCAGGCTGGCAATCCGCACCGTGGAGTAGCCACAGTAGGTTCCCAGCTCCAACACAGTGGCTGGGTTTACCTCTGACACCACTGAGTCAAGAATACACCCTGTGGCAAGACAACAAAAACAGATTATATTAAGACAGAGCTGAGTCACCTAAGGTAATGATTTTACACATGAAACTCATACAAAATAGTGAGAATTCATTACCTTTCTCATCCCCCACATTCATGGCCCACTCCTTGTTTCTGCAGAAATGATCGATGGCTTTGACTACGCTGCGAGGGTCCCCTCTAGTGGCGTTTTTCTGTACTGCTTCCAGGATTCGCTAAAGTGACAACAAAAAAACCTACACTTTAAAATAGTTTTTTTTATGTTGTATGTCTTTTAGTGTCACAAACAACCCATCAATAATTATTCACTCATTACATGAACTAACTTGGGTTGCCAGGTTGTGATCACGCATTTAAGCAACAGACCCAGATTCAACAGCCCATTGTTACCCTTTGCAACTCTGCCCAATGTTATTATTATTATGGACTCACATAAAGCATATTTGTAAAAAGATACAGCAGTGCCTATACTTTCTCCGTAGGCTTAGATCATTTGGAAACAGCTGGCAGAATATTTCTCTGTTTTTTAATGCAGTAATTCAGAGTGTCATGTTGTACTGCAGCACAGCCTGGCTCAGCAGCCTATCTGCTAAATTATATAGTCAACTCAAAGTTTGTGCTAAGTTTAGCGGTCAACCTGTTGCACACTCCTTTCAAACAATCCACAAAAAGAAAATGCTCAGGCTTGCTAATATCATCTCTTCTGACTTCATGCATGTTTTAAACTCTGAATACCAACTTTTGCCTTCTAACAGGCAATTATAATCCCTTCGTTTAGATACAACAGGCTTCAGAAGTCTTTTATACATCAGTCTATCCTGTTGCTAAACCAAAATCAGTGTGTTGCCAATTAAGATCTGGATCCGATGATATCATGAAACATGTTTCTTTGTCATGGCTGTTGATGTGTTTTCATCTTTGTACTATATGTGTAATTGTTGTCTAACTGTTTTTTTTTTTTTGCATTATTCTTTTCTTTTTCTTTTTAACGAAGCTGCTCGGGAACGCAAAATGAATTTCAGTGTAAACCTACAATAAAGTTGTATCGTACCGTATTATCTGCCCATTATCTTTTTTAAATTTAATTTCGTTAATAGCATTGAAAAGCATTACATTCATTTTTACGTGCTTCATAGATTACTTCTTTTCTTGTCCATAACGTTGCAGAAGCCTTTCTTTCAATATGGAATCAAGTAAAGAATTAAATAGCAAACATCAACAAAATATAGGAAGCCTAATGAGAAAACATGTCTTTGTTATAGTTAATTAAATTAAAAAAAAAAGGCTGCTGCAAGTCAGCTTTGTAGATTGTATAAACCTGAGTAGAGGTCTAATCAATCAGTAAAAACATGAGCAGTGCCTGTAACAGTATGCCCTATAATTGAGTGTTTTGCTTTAAGTGCTTTACACATTTATTTTTTTATTTATTTGAAGTTTATTTGAATAGGGACAGATACAAAAAACATAGATTATTACATAAAGAACAATCTGATGCCTGTATCACAGTGTTTATAGCCATGGCTAATTTACCCAGGGATTCCAACCAGCAACTTTCCAGTTCTCAACTCTAACCTGCAAGCTACATCCTGCCTTACATTAAGAAATCCCAAAACAGAAAACCATTTCATCAAACTGTATGGTACAGACGTTAAAATGTTTGCTTCTGGAGGTCGCCTGCAAGCAACCCTGCTAACAAATGTAAGTATAAAATATAAACTTAAGGTTTATAAGTTTTCTGCTGTAATTATCTGTTAATTTACTAAGCCACATTGGGAACGTGATCGAAAGACCTGGCCTAAAGCTTTTTGTTTTGTTTTTGCTTTCAATAGGGACAGATGAAGAAGCATCAGCCCTTATTAGTTGACACAAAGGAGCTCTTCTCAGGAAACAATAAACAAGTGTGGAATTACACATTTCTACGCATGCATGCATCTTGTTTATTGTCTGGTGGGTCTGATGGAACTATGAAAGGCTTTGTTGTTAGGTAGTTTATATTTATAACTTTATAAACTATATTTCTAATCTGGCTCTCCTTTCCTACTTTATATATGCTGTCAGTATTTTGTTACACTATGTGTATAAGACAACGTATATATATATTGTGTTGTAACGTTAACATATATAAACAGATGTAAAATGCTAAATTTAACTGCAGGTTTTTGATCAGCTACTTCAGCAGCCAGCGTTAATGAGAATTGGATGAAAGGATTTTAGCTTGTCATAGCAGGATAATCACTTAATAACATTAACAATGTCTATGTTACAGTAAAGTATCCAAGTGAACCAGTATGTACAGTAGTAGAGAAGTGGGACACCTAAATACAATGCAGTTATTATGAATGGTATTAGTCACACCAGTGAAAGCTCTATTGTTTCAGGTTAAATGTATTCCTGATTTGCACCTGACTTCACACCTGACCTGGATTTAGAAAAAAATAGTCTGATTGGGATTATTTCACTGTGAGAAAATGGAATGAAGTTCAACAATGTCCTCAATATGCAACAACAGGGCCGTGATTTAAAAAAAAGACTAATTAAATTTTCATAAAATGTATGTATTTTAGTCAAAGTAGGTCCGTGGCTCTATGGATGGCAAAGTCGGTCTGTCAGTCAGTTCAACACTGTTGGATGAATTGCCATGACATTTTGTAAATTAATGGTCAACAGAGAACGAAGTCCACTGACTCTGGTGATCCGGCTGAACATCAGCATGTTAGCATTGTCATTTTGAGCGTGCTGTTTAACTTTAATGTCACTGATAATTTGGCCTTTTAAAAAACAGTGAAGTGCAGGACGTCACTTGCCTATATATACATTGGTCTGAAGTACTCATAAGGATTACTGCAGCAGTGCATTGTTCATCTATTTTGAGGTGTGTATAAAACTCTACTTTATACGCCAATTCGTTCTCAGTTAAATTATTTCAGTGTTGCCCTCTGACATTGAAGTAATTTAAACTTTAGACAGATTCCACATGCACAGACTTGAAAACTGAGAACATATTAAATCTGCCAAGACGTTAAGGTGTATTTGGATTATGCAGTGAAGAGAGCTGCTATTATTTGTTAACCAAAGCAGTACACTAAAGCACTAAAGTACGTGCCAAACTTCACCACTCATTTCTAACTGTCTAACTCTAGCAGAGTCAGGTCCAAACTCCTAAGAGCATGTTTACTACTTTCAGGACTGTGTGTGTGTGTGTGTGTGTGTGTGTGTGTGTGTGTGTGTGTGTGTGTGTGTGTGTGTGTGTGTGTGTGTGTGTGAGAGAGAGAGAGAGAGAGAGAGAGAGAGAGAGAGAGAGAGAGAGAGAGAGAGAGAGAGAGAGAGAGAGATCTGGATCCAGAACCTTTCAGCAAACCCTTTTACATTTGCGTGGATTTAAAATAAAAATATGCTTTTGGCCTCGTCTAAAGTGTCTTGGTGCTTAGTGTGTGAGCTCAGGGAATCAAATCCCAGATCCTATCAAGTGTTAGAAATACACCAGAGCAATAGTGCTCTCTTTAGGCAATGCAAGGCAAGGCAGCTTTTACTTTTCAGCAACAGGGCAATTCAAAGTGCTTTACATGAAGACAATTAAAATACAAAAATAAAAGTTACAGTGCAGTATAAGAAATTAAACATTAAAGAGTAGTTAAAAACAGTTAAAATATAAAAGCAGATAAAATAAGCAACGTAAGTATAAGCAATGGACAATTATTTAAGGAAAGGCAACATTAAAGAGAAAGGTCTTCAGCCTAGATTTAAAAGAACTGAGAGTTGCAGCGGACCTGCAGTTATCTGGAAGTTGGTTCCAAATATGTGGAGCATAGAAACTAAATGCTGCTTCTCCCTGTTTAGTTCTGACTCTGGGGACAAAAAGCAGACCTGTCCCAGACGACCTGAGAGGTCTGGGTGGTTCGTAGTTTACTAGCAGGTCAGAAATGTATTTTGGACCTAAACTGTTTAGTGATTTATAAACTAGCAAAAGTATTTTGAAATCAACTCTCTGAAGCACAGGAAGCCAGTGTAAAGACTTCAGAACTGGAGTGATGTGATCCACTTTCTTGGTCTTAGTGAGGACTCGAGCAGCAGCGTTCTGAATCAGCTGCAGCTGTCTGATTGATTTTTTAGGGAGACCTGTAAAGACACCGTTACAGTAGTCAAGTCTACTGAAGATAAAAGCATGGACAAGTTTTTCCAAGTTCTGCTGAGACATAAGTCCCTTAACCCTTGATATATTCTTAAGGTGGTAATAGGCTGACTTTGTAATTGTCTTAATGTGGCTGTTGAAATTCAGGTCTGAGTCCATAATTACACCAAGATTTCTGACTTTGTCTGTTGTTTTTAACATTGTCGTTTGAAGCTGAGTGCTGACTTTTAATCGTTCCTCTTTTGCTCCAAAAACAACCAGCTCAGTTTTTTCTTCATTTAATTTAAGAAAGTTCTGGCACATCCAGTCGTTAATTTGTTCAATGCACGTAGTCAGTGTTTGTATTGGACTATAGTCTCCTGGCGATAAGGTTATGTAAATTTGTGTGTCGTCCGCATAACTGTGGTAACTTATTTTGTTGTTTTCCATAATCTGAGCCAGTGGAAGCATGTAGATGTTAAACAGAAGAGGCCCCAGAACGGAGCCTTGGGGAACTCCGCACGTCATATTTGTATGCTCAGATGTATAATTACCTATAGATACAAAGTAGTCCCTATTCTTTAAATAGGATTCAAACCAGTTTAGTACTGAGCCAGCAAGGCCAACCCAGTTTTCCAATCGGTCTAGTAATATGTCATGGTCGACCATGTCAAATGCTGCACTGAGATCAAGTAATACTAAGACTGTAGTTTTGCCACTATCTGTGTTTAAGTGGATATCATTAAATACTTTAACAAGAGCTGTTTCAGTGCTGTGGTGTGGTCGAAAACCCGACTGGAAGGCATCAAAACCATTGTTTAGTTGAGTTGTTGAAAAGACGCTTTTTCAATGATTTTACTTAAGAATGGAAGGTTAGATATCGGCCTATAGTTGCTCAGTAGTGCCGTGTCTCGATTGTTCTTTTTTAAAAGTGGCTTGATGACTGCAGTTTTCAGGGCCTGTGGGAAGATACAATTTTTGAAAAGGCCTGTTGGTAGAATATCAAGGCAACAGTAGGAGGTTTTCAGATGTTGTATAATGTCCTCCAGGATTTTATGGTTGATC